>OX940950.1:18365716-18925716 GCA_954870475.1 Euphrasia confusa
CGTGACATAATAGGGATGTTAATACTCGGGGTCTATAACTGGAAGACAAAACTGTTAGCAAAATGATATACGTACCGATGATCGGCATCACATAGGTCAAGGGGGAAGTCAGGGGAGTCAATGCCTGGATACTTTAGTCTTTATTTGTTTCTTCTTATTTGATTAGTCGAGTCTGTTAATTGCTCAGTCTATTAATTAGGTTGCATGCTAATTTTATTTCTGTTTAAGTTATTTGTTATTTTCAGTCAAGTAAACACGGTGACCACGGTTCGGCAGTGCCCAACTGCTCTCCAAAACAAAACCTTTTCAAACGTGACAACCCAATTGAGCATTCAAAGCCGGGAAAACTATAAGCTAAATCGCCTCCTCGTGGGATCGACCCTATACTTGCTACTAGTACTTGTGCTAGTGAATAGTTTAGGAACTATAAATATTATTTTGCGCTACTCCACGACGGTAGAGTCAAGGGCCGAAAATGTACCTCGACCGAATGGGATCCTCAATGTCACGTCGTGGAGGCATCAAATGATGAAGTTTTGGCCTTGAGAAATCGGCAATAGTAGGTCGCTTTGGCTCTTGCACCACGGTATATTGACGACGGTAATCATATCCATTCCCAACAAAATTCTCTTTGCGGTAGTTTCCACGGTTTAGATCCCGAGGCGGCTCACTTTCTCTTCGATCTCGACAAGGAGGCGGTGACATGGAATCTCTCTCGGTGGATGAATAATCGAAATCTCGGTAGCGGTATCGGTGATGTTTCCGGTGACGTGGAGGTGAGTAATCTCGATCATCATCATAATGAAGGTCAATATGCCTAGGTGGGCGATATGACTCATGATCTCGGTGGCTCGAAGAAATGTGCATCTCGTAATAAGAATCGGAATAATCGACTCCATAGGATCGGTCACCGTTATGTCTCGCCATGATATCACCTCTGTCGTTGTAGAAGAGATTAGAGTATGAAAGGAAGGAACGTCTTCAACCTTGCATACACAACACTCAAAGCAAAGGATTACACGTACCGAGTGGCATCGAGAGTAAAGATAGTACAAGAACACTAAGGAAAAACAAATAAAAAGACAAGCAATCAAAACTCAAAACACTACACCTAAATTACTCCCCGGCATGTTGGAAATCGATATCCCGGAATTAATAAATTTAAATAAATAAATTATCTAATTAATTCCGACCGAAATCCTTTGGAGATCGAATATCCGGGGTTTTCAAATTGCGAACGACAACTCCAATTGACTCCCGGTTGCCGGAACATCCCGCCACGAACCACCACGAATATCCGGACTCAACCAAACCCTAACCGCGGCTAAGCCGCGGCTGTTCGGTCGAGCCCATGCATGGTACTCGAGGCTGATCACAGCAGCCCCCTAGGGCTGTCCTTGGCAGCCCGTCGAACACTCTCGAACCCTCGCGGACAGCCCTTCGTCGAACCCTAGCAGCAGCCCGAGCCGCCGCATGTTCGATTGAGGCGTGCGCACGTCACCGACGTGCGCCAGGGTTCAGCCCGTACAGCTCCGAGCACGGCCAGCGAAGCCCCCGGATCCGCTGTGGGAAGAACCCACAGCCCGCTGCCCAGCCGTACGAAGCGGGCGCCTGGTGGTCGCGCGACCGCGCGCGACATGGACCAGGCGGGCGCCTGGTCCCCAGGCGGGCGCTTGCCCTTCCAGCGAACCATGTTCGCGCGATCCTTGCCGCCGGGTCGCTCCAGCCGCGACGGTCCGGTGATCCACGATCACCACCGCTCGGCTCGACCCCGGTGAGGATCCCAAACCTCGGATCTTGGTTCACGATATTTTTACGATAATTAAACGATAAAATCATAAAGAGGGTTTTACGATTTACCTCGTTCTCGTTGTTCGGAAAAACGAAGAACTGAATTTGAAGACCTTGAGATCTTCCCACGTATTCCTTGCACTAGCTCGAACGTCGTGTGGGCGACGATCTTCCGAACTCCATGGATCTCCCTCTCTACTTTCTCTCTCTAGAATTGTGATCTTCAAGTTATATGAGAATAGAGAAGACCATGTAGTGCTTTTATAGGCTACGTAGGGGATCTTAAGGAGGTGGAATATTGGGCTTCCAATAATAGTGATTAAATTGAGCCCAAGCCCAAATCTATTAATCCTTACTATTATTAATTAATTTATTTTCCACTATATAAATTAATTGCACTCCCAATATTAAACCATATTATATCAAATAATATTTCTCCGATAGTATTATTTATTCCGTGTATTTAAGATATAAATATCAATGAATAAAATTAATTTATTGCTAATTAATTTATTCATCTCTTATTTCCGAGACTAGTACCATTCAACCTTAATTATTATGCGGAACGAATCCACCTGCAGGGTTTACATAATAATTCCTTATGAACTCATCTCGGGGATATTATCAACCCTTACGGGATACACTTTCCCGTCAAGTATTCACGGCATGCCATATATAAAATATAGTGAACCAACTTAACCGGTAATTAAGCCAATAATTAAATCGGTTAATTCCTTTGGTAAATCAAAGTCACATATATTAAATATACACACCCGCAATATTATCGGGGATTAAGAATAAAATATACTGAGACTTAAATCGATTATCTAAGGCAATCCTAATCGATAAATCTCAAGCGATCCGCTCAATACACCAAGTGTACAAGTGTGATAAAATAATCAAGACAGATTATTTTCTCTCTCACACAACGACTATACCGATGGATTGGTCCGTGTCCATCTAGGTCGTGAGCAACTGTTTGATTAAATACAAGTAACCGATAGTATGATCTTCTGTGTGGGCCCGACACACCATACTAACTACAACGTATAGAATCCAGGACTGTATTTTGCATATATTTAATTATAAATAATTAAACGCAAATAATTGTTTATTTAATTAAATAGATTAGTGGCAATGGATCGTGAGTTTCCGTTACTTAAATCTAGACATTAAGTACACAACTCCAACAATCTCCCACTTGTACTAAGGTCTAGTCATTTCCTCCAAACTCCCGACTCCCATACTCATCACGTGCTTAAGTTGTACTTCCAAGAAGTACTATGTGAATGAGCAATCTAGGTTGCCTCTCTGAAGTTATCTTGGTGACTACAGCGTCGTCTCCCTCGACGATGACTCGTATCAGGTGGTACTTGCTCTATGTGTTATCTTACACTTATGGACTTGTGATTTCTTACCATTTGCCATCGCACCGCTATATACATAGCCTTTGGCAAATTAAGAATCACATCTAAGTCCCAGAGATTATCCCGGAGTTATACCAAAACTTCCGCTGCCTCTGAGGCCGCTATTTGGTTACCTATGGCAGAGTCCGAAAAGCATCGTGCTTATCACTCTTCCATGTTAAAACTCCTTCTCCTTCAATACTGAAACACATAGCCTGATATCGACTTACACCGGTCCTCACTCGATTAGAAATCTAAGAGAATGTAATCCAAAGGAAAAACTCATCTGCTTCGTAGTCTAGAACAGTACTTCGAAAGTACTTTTACAGCAGTTAAATATTCCTTTCCAGGATTACCTTGATATCCTCCCACTATGCTAACCGCATAGCCGATATCAGGTTCTCGTTTTCAACATTGCATTTATTAAGCTTTCCACACAAAAGTGTAGGAAATTGCTTTCATTGCTTCTATCTCCTTTTGTGTTCACAAAACACATGTCCTTAGATAGATGCATACCGTGTCTGAAAGGTAACGAACCTTTCTCGGAATCTTGCATGTTAAAACGAACCATAATCATATATATGTAAGATGTCCAGAAGAAGTACAATGTTCTTTCCCAGAGATCCAAGATCTCAAGAACATGTCCAACTTCTTCCTATATCTTTCATAATGATTCATCTAGACAATCATCATTCTATGTCTGACAACATCTTTACATTGTTGCCAATGATAAGAATGTTCTCTACATAAAACCCGAGAGACACCACCTTGTTCCATCACGTTTCCAATACACACGATTCGTCTATGCTTTGATGAATCCATAAAATGGACTATCTCATCAATTTGCAAGTACCACGAACTCAATGCTTTGTTTCAATCCATAAATGGATCAACTAAGCTTGTACTCTAAATGATCTCGCCTCTTAGAAATAATCCTTATTGCTTTCCAAGAAGGCACATTTAGATCTAGTACGGCCTTCATGTAGATCCAGGGATCGATTTCATGTATACTAGGTCCAGAGTCCGAAGACTCTCCCAGTCTTATGAATATCTCTGGTTGTCCCACAACCTCCCACTACAACGGCATTCCGGTGTATAAACAGTAATAACAGTAGGTGCAGTTAGTGGTGTACCGCTACTCGGTTCGGCTGGTTCTAAGTCTTAATCTTTCTCTCTCATTTCAAAGTATCATGTCACTTTGGGCTTGTGGTTCATCATATAGACTTTCTCTAAGAACCGGGCGTTAGAACTTATAACGTCCTTCTGGTTCATAGTACTATTGAACACACATCTTTTGTTCTTCTAGGATATTCTACAACCGCATTTGAATGCGCCGTTGTTTCCAGACATATCCATAGAACACAGGTAGTTCCGTATAACTCATGATTTTACTATTTCTATAAGAGTTCCATTTCTTGTTATCGACACACCATTAACAGTGTATGGTGTAGTCATTTGGGATCAAATCCCAATCTCTGATCAGTATGCCATGCATTCTTCAGATAGGTACTTGCCTCCGCGATCAAATCGCAGGCTACAAATGGATATACCTTGATGGTTCTCCACAACAGCTTTGTGTCCATTGACTTGTCAAAACACTTACTTTTGTGGCACATCAGGTATTCTAATCCATTTTTCGAGTAATCATAAAATGAAGTACTCGTACCTTATTGTCTGAGTAGACATAGGTCTGCAGACATTAGAGTCAATCAATTCTTATACTTGTCCGGATCTTATATCTTATATCCATAAAGGATTGCTTAGTCATATTATCTTCCAAATTAGATTCTTAGGTCGGAAGGTCCACTCCTTCAACTTAATTGATCAAAAATCAATTTTCGACCTTTGAATTTCTTATTTGAATAAACATGACTCAGCATAAGAATCCACAAGTATAATTGATAAAGAAATCTCTTATTAGTAAAACGAGTTTCATACTACGGTCGTTGCATCGTGGTGGACTCAGGATTCATCATTTTATATATTGCTAGCTAATGTACCAGAATAGATAATATCTTTATTTCTTCTTATAACCATCAAATGATTAAAAAAAAAAAAATATCCATTCTTTAAATTTCAGAAATCCAGAACAGAGTTCTTTCTAAAATTAAAGGTACATAAAAGCAATAACTCAAAATGAAATCCTATAAAATGTCCTCCACTGCAACAGCTACCTCCTCTACAGCATTGCCCATGTATACTACGATCTTTTCTTTTCAAAGTCGTTAGGTTTCCTAGAACCTCTGCATTTAAAATGCACATACCGTCAGTGGTTCCATATCTACACACCAGGTTCCGGTAGATAATACCACTGACTATGTTTTACGACTAAAGAAAATTTCGTACTTTCTTTGAGAGGATAATCAGACTTCCAGTACCCAGACTGTTTCCATCGAGAATACTTGCCTATTGGCTTTCTCGTCCCATCTTGTGGTCCAAGTAACTTATGACCACTGGGTTTCTTTGCTTGCTTTTCCTTTCCCCCGATTTTGCCCTTAGGTTCAAAACCTTTGTTATTTGCTACAAGAGCTTGCGATTTCCGTCTCAACTCGTCTAAAAGGTCAATCATCTCAAAAACGTGTTTAAACGTTTCCTCGAAGCGACTGGCCTTTATGAGTATCCTCACCGCTTCTTGTCTAGCCGCCTATGTCATGTCTAAACACCAACTTGAGTTTGAACATGATATCATAATCAGTGGTTATTGCATAAGCATTTTCCCACTTCTTAAAATCAGTCCTTTCCTCATCAGTTGAGACATTAATAGGCTCGGGAGGACAAAGCTCACTGAATACAACTTGTACTCTTCAACAGTTTGGGCAATGTCTAGATCTCTATTCCAATCAATACATTTAGGGACCAGTGAGTTAAATTCCTTACGTATCACATAAAGTGGGTTCAAAGTCATATCCTAATCTATGAGCACATATAACAACAAACAATCGATTTAATCTCCGATATTATTTCCCTCAAATAATATCATTAAACCACTAATCACATCTAAAATCCCATCAGATATGGCAAGCCACGTGGTGTGGACGTTTACCAATCCAAATGATTTAGCAATTAGATTTGCTTCGGTCATACATCACTTATAGCGTAACTTCGTGAGGAAGAATACTATAATGCGTATCTAAGTGTAAACCATTACTCAGTACTAAAGTAAATCGTTTGGAATTGCTACATCACCGCAAGCCACGTGGTGTGGACGTTTACGACAACTTCACAACTCTTCACAATTCCTTATAACTGTCTACATCAATTAATCCAAAATCCGTTAGTATAGCAAGTCACGTGGTGTGGACGTTTACTATGCCAAGAGACTTTTATAATTGACTCCCAATTACTTGATCCATTCGATCTTGTAAATCAAGACGCGGAGAATCATAAGTGAAACTCGAAGTTTCTTACCAGTGATTCACCATGCGAACGACCCTATCTCTCATAGAATGAGGGAGTCGAGCAGACAATCGATCTAGTCATAAAATGACACGAAAGTCTCTAATTTGTGTCCTCGACATGACAAAGTGGCTTTGGCTCCATTCCACTCCCCGGGGTGAGAATGAGTCGACTTGAAATCAGTTTCAGAAAGACAAATTAGGCATTGTTTGATAAACTTAATCAATGTTTCTCGTAAAAGGAATTACAAGAATTCTCCTCCAATGACTTGTCTATACGAACTTCGAAAGCTCATAAAAGTCACCAAGAGAACAGCAATGGAGACCATGGCATTGTTTCCAATCCCTCTCCCACTTAGCTTTTTATAACAAATGGATACGCTATCTAATGCATAATTAAATACACATAAGCATGCATACATGAAATAAAGCACATAGAATATTATCACATAATCAAAATAATACTAGAATATTATTTTCCGACTATTATGGCTTTATCGCATCCCCGTATGCGTCTTCTAGTCTTCAGTCTTCGTTCTTGAATGCTCCATGTGACGAGAATATTAATTCCAATATTTAAATCTATTTATTTTTAATAAATCCAAAAGTTATTTAATTCGAAAATTAAGTCAATCGAATAAATCAAAAATAAAATTAAATATTATTAATATTTTTATTTATTTTTATTTTCCTTTCTAATTCCATTAAATCTCTAGAATCCTATCCAAGACCCACTTGGAATATTCTAAAAGATTTCCATAATGAAATAAGGAAATAAAATAATCTAGGACTTCTAATCCTTTCCAATTAATTCCTTTACTTTTCTATTAAAAAATTCCATAAAGGAATAATTAAATAAGGAAAAATTAATTTAGTACTCCTAAACTTTCTAAATTAATTATTTTCCTAATCTATTAAAAATTCCATAAAGGAATAATTAAATAGGAAAAATAAATTAATTATAAATTTATTCATTTTCCTATTCCATGAAAATTCCCAAGAATAGGAATAATCAATAAGGAAAAATAAATTTATTCTAAATTTATTCTTTTCCTATTCCATGCGAATTCCCAAAAATAGGAATACTCAAAATAGGAAAACCGAATAATTTAGAAAAGTTGGATCTTGGCAGGAGAGCACGGGTTGGGGATCCCCGCGCCCCCCTCACCATCGCCGGCCGAGAGGAGAGCACCGCCGCCGCCCCAGCCACGCGCCACCACCAGGCCGAGAACCGCGGGCAGCCCCCTTCTTCACCATCGATCAATCGATCCTTCAAGGGGTTGGATAATGGGGTTGATCGATCCCCGGAATCCTCCCTCTTCGTCTCCTCCGGAAATCGATATCCCGGAATTAATAAATTTAAATAAATAAATTATCTAATTAATTCCGACCGAAATCCTTTGGAGATCGAATATCCGGGGTTGTCAAATTGCGGAACGACAACTCCAATCGACTCCCGGTTGCCGGAACATCCCGCCACGAACCACCACGAATATCCGGACTCAACCAAACCCTAACCGCGGCTAAGCCGCGGCTGTTCGGTCGAGCCCATGCATGGTACTCGAGGATGATCACAGCTGCCCCCTAGGGCTGTCCTTGGCAGCCCGTCGAACACTCCCGAACCCTCGCGGACAGCCCCTCGTCGAACCCTAGCAGCAGCCCGAGCCGCCGCATGTTCGATTGAGGCGTGCGCACGTCACCGGACGTGCGCCAGGGTTCAGCCCGTACAGCTCCGAGCACGGCCAGCGAAGCCCCCGGATCCGCTGTGGGAAGAACCCACAGCCCGCTGCCCAGCCGTACGAAGCGGGAGCCTGGTGGTCGCGCGACCGCGCGCGACATGGACCAGGCGGGCGCCTGGTCCCCAGGCGGGCGCTTGCCCTTCCAGCGAACCATGTTCGCGCGATCCTTGCCGCCGGATCGCTCCAGCCGCGGCGGTCCGGTGATCCACGATCACCACCGCTCGGCTCGACCCCGGTGAGGATCCCAAACCTCGGATCTTGGTTCACGATATTTTTACGATAATTAAACGATAAAATCATAAAGAGGGTTTTACGATTTACCTCGTTCTCGTTGTTCGGAAAAACGAAGAACTGAATTTGAAGACCTTGAGATCTTCCCACGTATTCCTTGCACTAGCTCGAACGTCGTGTGGGCGACGATCTTCCGAACTCCATGGATCTCCCTCTCTACTTTCTCTCTCTAGAATTGTGATCTTCAAGTTATATGAGAATAGAGAAGACCATGTAGTGCATTTATAGGCTACGTAGGGGATCTTAAGGAGGTGGAATATTGGGCTTCCAATAATAGTGATTAAATTGAGCCCAAGCCCAAATCTATTAATCCTTACTATTATTAATTAATTTATTTTCCACTATATAAATTAATTGCACTCCCAATATTAAACCATATTATATCAAATAATATTTCTCCGGTAGTATTATTTATTCCGTGTATTTAAGATATAAATATCCATGAATAAAATTAATTTATTGCTAATTAATTTATTCATCTCTTATTTCCGAGACTAGTACCATTCAACCTTAATTATTATGCGGAACGAATCCACCTTCAGGGTTTACATAATAATTCCTTATGAACTCATCTCGGGGATATTATCAACTCTTACGGGATACACTTTCCCGTCAAGTATTCACGGCATGCCATATATAAAATATAGTGACCCAACTTAACCGGTAATTAACCCAATAATTAAATCGGTTAATTCCTTTGGTAAATCAAAGTCACATATATTAAATATACACACCCGCAATAGTATCGGGGATTAAGAATAAAATACACTGAGACTTAAATCGATTATCTAAGGCAATCCTAATCGATAAATCTCAAGCGATCCGCTCAATACACCAAGTGTACAAGTGTGATAAAATAATCAAGACAGATTATTTTCTCTCTCACACAACGACTATACCGATGGATTGGTCCGTGTCCATCTAGGTCGTGAGAAACTGTTTGATTAAATACGAGTAACCGATAGTATGATCTTCTGTGTGGGCCCGACACACCATACTAACTACAACGTATAGAATCCAGGACTGTAATTTGCATATACTTAATTATAAATAATTAAACGCAAATAATTGTTTATTTAATTAAATAGATTAGTGGCAATGGATCGTGAGTTTCCGTTACTTAAATCTAGACATTAAGTACACAACTCCAACACGGCAACGACGCCAAAATTTGTTTCACTCAAAAGTGTGTCGTTGATTTTATTATAAATACCCGTGTGTCGTTCTCAAGAGGAGTAATACTATCGGAGAGTGTAATTAGTTTGGATTGATTGTCGAAAGCATAAAAGAAAGCATAAAGTTCAATTAGTCACAAATTGGGGGGGGGGGGGGGGGGGGGGGGGTTTGTAATGTTGGATTTTAAAATGAGTAAACTAAAATTAATGAAGCAATAAAAGTAATCAAACGAGTTTTTAGCAAGAGAGAACGAGGTTAGGGGAAGGGATCGTGTTAGTTGAAGTTAAGGCCGATTTTCTCCACATGAAAGGGTTGTTAAGTTAAATGTGTCGTCTCTCGTGTCGACCTCGGTTATACCCAATCCGAGATTCAAACTTTGGTCCCCACGAGATTCCTCACGATTTAACTAACAACGGGCTTATTGACCGCAAAGTGCGCATCAATCGAGCCGGCCACGCACAACCGTGATTAGGCCTCAGGGTAGTCGGGGAGGCCAAACTCGTGCTAAAGTAACGAGTCTACCATTTAGAGGGGACTTGGTCCATCTCCCTCTCGATAAAAATACCGACTACCCCGGTTTTCATGCTAGAACCCGAACCTACACGACAAATAACACTAACCCACCCCTAACAAAAGATTTAGCCAAGCAACATCATCATAACCATGAAAACATCAAACCACAAACTCATAGACAAGCAAAGCATAAACATATATTTCATAAATGATCGAAACCGAAAATAAGTTATACCATAACGATCCTCGGATGACCACGAATATCTTTTACACTTGAGTCGAATGATGAATCTCAATGGATGATGAAGAACAAAAGCCAAAAATATTCAAAACCTTGCTAAATCCTAGAGAGAGAAAATAAAATAGTGTGTGTTGTGTGTGTTAGGTGAGGATGATGGAGAGTGTGTGTCTTGTCTTCTTGTGCCAACATGCCTTTTGTATTCTTCCACATTGTGGGAAATAACCAAAACGCCCTCCAATTAAGCTCCAATTGAAAAGTCAAACCGGGTCAACGCTAGAGACTTCTTCACCGTCTCTTCGATTTTGTCGTTCATTTGCTCGTTTTTCATCCGTTTTCGCTCCGTCTCACCTACACTTGTCCGATCATATAATATATCAAAAGAAGTGAAAAACACAAATAACTACATAAACAAGAACACAAAAATAACCAAAAATCACATAAATAAACATCACAAAAACGGGCAAAACACGTACCTAAGTGTAAACCATTACTCAGCACTAAAGTGAATCGTTTGGAACTGCTACGTCACCGCAAGCCACGTGGTGTGGACGTTTACGATAACTCACAATTCTTCTCAATTCCTTATAACTGTCTACATCAATTAATCCAAAATCCTATTCATTATAGCAAGCCACGTGGTGTGGACGTTTACTACATCAAAAGATTTTTATAATTGACATTCAATTACTTAATTCATTCAATCTTGTAAAACAAGACTCGGAGAATCATAAGTGAAACTCGAAGTTTCTTACCAGTGATTCACCATGCGAACAGCTCTATTCTCTCATAGAATGAAAGAGTTGAGCAGACGATCGATCTAGTCATAAAATGACATGAAAGTCTCTAATTTGTGTCCTCGACTTGACCAAGTGGCTTTGGCTCCATTCCACTCCCCGGGGTGAGAATGAATCGACTTGAAATCATTTTCAGAAAGACAAATTAGGCATTGTTTGATAAACTTAATCAACGTTTCTCGTAAAAGTAATTACAAAAATTCTCCTCCAATGACTTGTCTATATGAACTTCAAAAGCCCATAAAAGTCACCAGGAGAACAGCAATGGAGACCATGGGATTGTTTCCAACCCCTCTCCCACTTAACTTTTTATAACAAAGGGATACTAGAATAAATACACATATCTAATGCATAAATTAAATACACATAAGCATGCATACATGAAATAAAGCACATAGTATTATCACATAATCAAAATAATACTAGAATATTATTTTCCGACTATTATGGCCTTATTGCATTTCCGTACGCATCTTCTAGTCTTCAGTCTTCGTTCTTGAATGCTTCATGTGACGGGAATATTAAATCTATTTATTTTTAATAAATCTAAAAGATATTTATTAATAAAATTAAGTCAATCGAATAAATCAAAAATAAAATTAAATATTATTAATATTTTTTATTTATTTTATTTTCCTTTTCTAATTTTATTAAATCTCTAGAACCTATCCAAGACCCACTTGGAATATTTTAGAAGATTTCCACAATGAAATAAGGAAATAAAATAATTTAGGACTCCTAAACTTTCCAAATTAATTAGAATCCTATTCCATGAATATTCCCATAAAATAAGAATAATCAATTAGGAAATCTAATTAATTCCAAATTAATTTTTTTCCTAATCCATGAATTGATGGAGTAGTATACTTAATGTCTAGATTTGAGTATTCTGAACTCTGTATGCACTTTCATTTACCTATTAATTACAGACATTCATTTGCTTTTAATTATTGTTAATTAAATACATGCAAATTATAGTCCTGGATTTTATACGTTGTAGTTAGTATGGTGTTGCATGGGCACACAGAAGATCATACTATCGGTTACTCGTATTTAATCGAACAGTTGCTCACGACCTAGATGGACACGGACCAATCCATCGGTATAGTCGTTGTGTGAGAGAGAAAATAATTTATCTTAATTATTTTATCACACTTGTACACTTGGTGTATTGAGCGGATCGCTTGAGACTTATCAATTAGGATTGCTCTGTGATAATTGATTTAAGTCTCGGAGTATTTTATTCTTAATCCCTGAAACAATTGCGGGTGTGTATATTTAATATAAGTGACTTTGATTTACCAAAGGAATTAACCGATTTAATTATTGGGTTAATTACAGGTTAAGTTGGGTCACTATATTTTATATATGGCATGCCGTGAATTCTTGAAGGGACAGTGTATCCCGGAAGGGTTGATAATATCCCCGAGATGAGCTCATAGTGCGTCTTCGGATGCATGGTCTCCAAAGCCCGGACTCCGGCGGATGAGTCGGCGTTCGTATGATCTCCGGCGAAGGGTTCGTTCGGGTTATCGGTTCCGCAATTTTGATAACCCGGGATATCGAATTCCAACAATTGGTATCAGAGCGTGGTTTACGTTCGCGGTATTTTCGATAAAATTGTTCTACCTTGCAGGGTTTCCGACTATTATGGCTTGATGATTATTCGTTTAATTATTTTGTCATGTGATTGTTGGTTTTATTAAACTCTCGGACATGTCGAGATTCGTTTTTGGTGGTGAATGCTTGTAATAGTAAAAATTCGGGGGTTGACCGAATTTAGGATTTATTATTATGTTCATTGTTTTTCCGGAAAATGTATAGGGTCGATTTCGTGTATAGAATCGATACCGGAATTGTAATTTAGATTTTTGTAAATTTATTTTGCGATTGGATCGACGAATCGTAGACCGCCGGAGAAGACGAAGTGACGAGATGGACGAGGGCTAGGGATCGATTGGATCGATCCCATGGTGATGCCCGGATCGATGGCTAAGGGCGAGGGGTTGGTTGCCCTAGCCGCGGCTACCACCGGTTCGGTGGTTGGCGGCGTGGCTGGGCGGCGGCGCTCCTCCCCGTGGCTGGGATCAATCGAAGGTGGGGGTGGCATGGGGCCCCTCAATCCATGCTACTCCTACCGGAAATATACTTTCCTATTTTAATTCGGTTTTTCCTATTTTGATTATTTCTTTATGGAATATTCAAGAAATAGAAAAAGAATTAATTTAGTACTAAATTTATTTTTCCTATTTGATTATTCCTACTCATGGGAATATTCATGGATTAGGAATAAAATAAATTTGTAAAGTATAATAGCCCTAAATTATTTTTATTTCTTTATTTCATTATGGATATCATCTAGAGTATTCCAAGAGTATCTTGGATAGATTATTCTAGAGATTTAATGAAGTAGAAAGGGAATATAAAATAAATAAAAATATTAATAATATTTAATTTTATTTTTGATTTATTCGATTGACTTAATTTTCGAATTGAGTATCTTTTGGATTTATTAAAAATAAATGGATTTAAATATTGGAGATTAATATTCTCGTCACATGGAGCATTCAAGAAACGAAGACTGGAGACTAGAAGATGCGTACGGGGATGCAATAAAGCCATAATAGTCGGAAAATAATATTCTAGTAATTATTTTGACTATGTGATAATACTATGTGCTTTATTACATGTATGCATGCTATATGTGTTTACTTTTATGCACTAGATAGCGTATCCCTTTATTGTAAAAAGCTAAGTGGGAGAGGGTATGGAAACATACCCATGGTCTCCATTGCTGCTCTCTTGGTGACTTTTATAAACTTTTGAAGTTTATATAGATAGGTCATTAGAGGAGAGTTCTTGTAATTCCTTTTATGAGAAACATTGATTAAGTTTATCAAACAATGCCTAATTTGTCTTTCCAAAGCTGATTTCAAGTCGACTCATTCTCACCCCGGGGAGTGGAATGGAGCCAGAGCCACTTGGTCATGTAGAGGACACAAATTAGAGACTTTCGTGCCATTCTTTGATAGATGGGTCGTTTGTCTGCTCGGCACCCTCATTTATGAGAGATAGGGTCGTTCGCATGGTGAGTCACTGGTTAGAAACTTCGAGTTTCACTTATGATTCTCCACGTCTTGATTTACGAGATTAAATGGATCAAGTAATTGGGAGTCAATTATAAAAGTCTCTTAGTGTAGTAAACGTCCACACCACGTGGCTTGCTATGCTGACGGACTTTGGATTAATTGATGTAGACAGTTATAAGTAATTATGAAGAGTTGTGAAGTTATCGTAAACGTCCACACCACGTGGCTTGCGGTGATGTAGCGATTCCAAGTAATTTACTTTGGTACTGAGTAATGGTTTACACTTAGATACGCCTTATAGTATTCCTCCCCACGAGGTTCCGCTATAAGCGATGTATGACCAAAGAAAATCTAATTGCTAAATCATTTGGGTGGGTAAACGTCCACACCACGTGGCTTGCCTTACCTGATGGGATTTTAGATGTGATTAGTGATTTAATGATATTATTTGAGGGAGATAATATCGGATATTAAATTGTTTGTTTGTTTTATGTGCTTATAGGTTAGGAATGACTGTGACCCCACTTTGTGATATACTTAAAGATGAAAACTCACCGGTTCCATATGGTGATGATTGGGAACGAAATCTGGACACTGTCCAGACTGTTGAGCCTTCTGAAACCACTGATGACCCAACTCATGAGGACATTTGGAATGACCTCAGAATGATGTTGAGACATAGCGTGGAAGCCGGACAAGAAGTGATTGACATACTCTATAAATTCAGTCCTCTTAGAGAATCTTTTAAAAACGATTTGAAAAGAGCTGAACTTATAAGTATGGTCAGAAAATCACAAGCTCTTGTGGCTAAGATGGAAGTGCAAGCAAAGAAGCCCAGTGGTTCCAAACCACGGAGTGGGAAAAGCAAGCCGCGAGGCAAGTGCTATCGATGCAAGCAGTTTGGGCACTGGAGGTCTGATTGTCCTCTCATCAAAGGTACGAAATTTTCCTTAGTCACTGAAACATTGTCAGCGGTGATATCTACCAGCACCTGGTGTGTAGATACGGGTGCCACTGACCATGTCTGCAATTCATTGCAGGGGTTCCAGGAAACCCGAAGACTTAGATAGGGAGAAATCGTGGTCTACATGGGCAATGCCGCGAAGGTGGCGGCTGTTGCAGTGGGAGACGTTCACTTACGTTTCAGTAGTGATAGGGTTTTAGTTTTACGTAATTGTCTTTATGTACCCAACTTTAGAAAGAATTTAATTTCAGTTTCTAAACTTATTATGAATGGATATTCTGTTTCTTTTGACCACTCTGTGATCATAAGAAGAAATAGTGAAATTATCTGTTCTGGTACATTGATAGACGATTTGTATGTGCTAAATCCTGAGTCTAACACGATGCAACTAACCGAGAGTAATAACACATCTACGAACACCAATAAGAGAAAGGAACCTTCTAAGATGAATCAATTATACTTGTGGCATCTAAGGCTAGGTCATATAAACTCAAATAGGCTTCAAAGGTTGAAAGCTGATGATTTAATCACTGGCGTTGAAGGAGAGGACCTTCCAACCTGCGAATCCTGTTTAGAGGGAAAAATGACTAAGCGTCCTTTTTCTGGTAAAGGACGAAGAGCTGAGCAAGTATTGGATTTGATTCACTCTGATGTATGCGGACCTATGTCTACTCAGGCAAGGGGAGGGTACGAGTACTTCATCACTTTCACTGATGATTACTCAAGATATGTATATGTATACCTGATGAGCCGCAAGAGCGAATCCTTTGGCAAGTTCAAAGAGTTCAAGGCTCTTGTGGAGAACCTTCGTGGTAAATCCATAAAATGCCTGCGATCTGATCGCGGAGGCGAGTACCTGTCTGGAGAATTCAAGGCATACTTGGCAGAGAATGGGATTGAATCCCAGCTGACCTCACCATATACTCCTCAGCAGAATGGTGTGTCAGAAAGAAGGAATAGGACTCTTATGGAGATGGTGCGATCGATGATGAGTTACTCGGACTTACCTGTTATGTTCTGGGGACTTGCCTTGGAAACAGCGGCGTACATTCTGAATAGGGTTCCGACCAAAACGGTACCAACCACACCCATGGAATTGTGGAGTGGGCGTAAGCCTAACTTGAAACACATTCGGATCTGGGGATGTCCAGCACATGTGTTGCGACAAGGCGCCGATAAGTTAGAACCTAGATCAGAAATACGGCTGTTTGTAGGATACCCGAAAGGAACTAAGGGTGGCATGTTCTATAGTCCTACGGACCAGAAGATCGTTATAAGTACTAACGCTCGGTTCCTAGAGGAAGACTATGTCATGGACCACAAGCCCAAAAGTGACATAATACTTGATGAGCTGAGAGGTAACGAGGAAGACCTGGATACAGCCGAACCGAGTATAGATACACCACTAGAACCTGCACCTAATACTGTCACTGTTAATACACCGGAACACCGTCGTAGTGGGAGGGTTGTTAAACAACCAGATAGGTGGATTGGACTGGGTGAGTCTTCGGACTCTGGACCTGGAGTTCATGAAATCGATCCCTGGACCTATGATGATGCGGTACAAGATATAGATGCGCCTTCTTGGAAGAAAGCAATGAAATCCGAAATAGAATCTATGGATTCTAATAAAGTCTGGGATCTTGTAGAACCACCAAGCGGCGTGAAGCCAATTGGGTGTAAATGGGTCTACAAGAGAAAGAGAGGATCTGACGGAAAGGTTGAAACCTTTAAAGCTCGGCTTGTTGCGAAAGGATATACTCAGAAAGAGGGAATCGATTATGAGGAAACCTTCTCGCCGGTAGCCAAGATAAAGTCGATCCGGATTCTCTTATCCATAGCAGCTCATATGGATTATGAGGTGTGGCAAATGGATGTCAAGACAGCTTTCCTAAATGGAAGTCTTGACGAGACGATTTATATGAAACAACCAGAAGGATTCATTGCTAAGGGGCGAGATCATCTAGTGTGCAAGCTTAATCGATCCATTTATGGATTGAAACAAGCCTCGAGATCGTGGAACCTGCGGTTTGACGAAGTAGTCCAATCTTTTGGATTCAGTCAAAGCATGGACGAATCGTGTGTGTATTGGAAACGTGATGGAAAGAAAGTGGTGTTTCTCGTGCTTTATGTAGACGACATTCTTCTCATTGGCAACAGTGTGAAAATGTTATCAGACATAAAGGGATGGTTGTCTAGACAATTCGATATGAAAGATTTGGGAGAAGTCGGGCATGTTCTAGGGATCAAGGTTATAAGGGATCGCCGGAGTAGAACATTGTACCTATCCCAGCAATCTTACATAGACACGATTCTGGCTCGTTTTAACATGCAAGATTCCAAGAAGGGTGAGCTGCCCTTCAGTAAAGGAACTTATCTTTCTAAGGAAATGTGTCCTCGGACACAAAAGGAGAAAGATGAAATGAAAGCAGTTCCCTACGCTTCGGCTGTGGGAAGCTTAATGTATGCAATGTTATGTACGAGGCCTGATATCTGCTATGCAGTTGGCGTAGTAGCGAGATATCAGAGTAACCCTGGAAAGGCTCATTGGACTGCCGTAAAGAGCATTTTCAAGTATTTGCGAAATACTAAGGATTATGTTCTAAGTTACGGGGCAGACAATCTGATTCCTTTGGGTTATACGGATTCGGATTTCCAAGCTGATAAGGACCGGCGAAAGTCGACATCAGGCTATGTGTACACTATGGGAGGTGGAGCCGTATCATGGAGGAGTGTTAAGCAAAAGTGCATTTCAGACTCTACCATGGAAGCTGAATACGTTGCAGCCTTAGAGGCAGCGAAAGAGTCAGTTTGGTTCCTTAATTTCCTCCAGGACTTAGATGTGATTCCGAGTTTGCCCAAGGCTATGACAATTTATTGTGATAATAGCGGTGCAGTGGCAAACAGTAAAGAACCACGGTCCCATAGTGCTATGAAACACATAGAGCGCAAGTACCACCTGATTCGAGACATCGTCAAGAGGGGCGATGCGATAGTCACCAAGATAGCTTCGGAAGACAACCTAGCGGACCCTTTCACCAAGATACTTCCTAAGGAAGTATATTTCAAGCACTTGGAGGGTTTGGGAGTCAGAAGTTTGGAGGATAAGACTAGACCTTAGTATAAGTGGGAGATTGATGGAGTAGTATACTTATTG
Organism: Euphrasia confusa; assembly: GCA_954870475.1. Lineage (NCBI taxonomy): Eukaryota > Viridiplantae > Streptophyta > Magnoliopsida > Lamiales > Orobanchaceae > Euphrasia > Euphrasia confusa. Next base: position 18,384,273 of record OX940950.1, read on the forward strand.
TCTAGATTTGAGTATTCTGAACTCTGTATGCACTTTCATTTACCTATTAATTACAGACATTCATTTGCTTTTAATTATTGTTAATTAAATACATGCAAATTATAGTCCTGGATTTTATACGTTGTAGTTAGTATGGTGTTGCATGGGCACACAGAAGATCATACTATCGGTTACTCGTATTTAATCGAACAGTTGCTCACGACCTAGATGGACACGGACCAATCCATCGGTATAGTCGTTGTGTGAGAGAGAAAATAATTTATCTTAATTATTTTATCACACTTGTACACTTGGTGTATTGAGCGGATCGCTTGAGACTTATCAATTAGGATTGCTCTGTGATAATTGATTTAAGTCTCGGAGTATTTTATTCTTAATCCCTGAAACAATTGCGGGTGTGTATATTTAATATAAGTGACTTTGATTTACCAAAGGAATTAACCGATTTAATTATTGGGTTAATTACCGGTTAAGTTGGGTCACTATATTTTATATATGGCATGCCGTGAATTCTTGAAGGGACAGTGTATCCCGGAAGGGTTGATAATATCCCCGAGATGAGCTCATAAGGATTTATTATGTAAACCTCGCGAGTGGATTTGTTCCGCATAATAAATAAGGTTGAGTGGTACTATTCTCGGATATAAGAGATGAATAAATTTATTAAGCAATAAATAAATTTTATTCATGGATATTTAAATCTTAAATACACGGAATAAATAATACTAAGTTGGAGAAATATTATTTGATATAATATGGATAAATATTGGGAGTGCAATTTTATTTATATAGTGGAAAATAAATAAAATTAATATTGATAAGAATTAATGGATTTGGGTTGGACCCAATTTAATTTTCAATATTAGAAGCCCAATATTTAATTTCCTTTTGATCCCCCTCGTAGCCTATAAAAGCACTACATGGTCTTCACTTTTTCATAAGAGAGAAAAATATAAGATACGCCAATCATAAAGAGTGAGGAGGATCCATAGAGTTCGATAGCTCGTCGCCCACCCGACGTTCGAACGGAGTGCAAGGAATACGCGGGAAGATCACGAGGTCGTCGATTTCGTTTCTCCGAACAACGAATCGTAGGTACAATTCTCAACCCCCTTGATTATTGTTCGATTTGTTTTTATCGAGAATACCGTAGGATGAAGATCCGAAGATCGAAGCCCGGATTAGACGAACGATCACGCGGTGGTGGCGAAGCCACCGGACCGCGGATCGCCCGGCTAGGGTTTCGGCCGTGGGGCATGGGGGCGAACCCTCGGCTGGGCCGAGGGTGTGCGATCGATCGCGGGATCGATCGCTAGGGCACGGGCTGGTGCCGTGCCCTACCCCGCCGTGAAGGCGGGGGCCTCCTGGTGGCGGCGGGTCGCCGGACCCGCCGCGGGGGCTGTCGAACAGCCCCACCCCGATCGATCGCCGGCGCGCGATCGATTGCTCGATCGTATGAACCCCGGCTCGCGGGGGTTCGGGTGGGGGCGGGCTGTGCGTCTTCGGATGCATGGTCTCCAAAGCCCGGACTCCGGCGGATGAGTCGGCGTTCGTATGATCTCCGGCGAAGGGTTCGTTCGGGTTATCGGTTCCGCAATTTTGATAACCCGGGATAACGAATTCCAACATGAATATTACCAAAAATAGAAATACTTAAATTAGGAAAACCGAACTAATTAGGAAAGTGGATCTACCGGGAGAGCACGAGAACCACGAGGATCCCCTCGCCCCCACCGGACCGCCGCCATGAAGGTGGCCGGAAACCGTCGCCGGCAGTCCCGCCCTCCGCAGTCGATCCCTCGGCCATGGGGATGGCCGAGAGGGTCCTCCCCCTCTCGTTCGTCTCCTCCGTCACACGTCTTCTCCGGCGGTCGTTTCGGCATCGATCCAACACAAAATAAATTACAAATTTAATTTACATAAATCCGGTATCGATTCTATACATGAAATCGACCCTATACAATTTCCGGAAAACATAGAACAATAATAATAAATCCTAAATTCGGTCAACCCCCGAATTTTTACTATTACAAGCATTCACCACACAAAACGAATCTCGACATGTCCGAGAGTTTAATAAAACCAACATATCATGACATTAATTAAAACAAAATTAAATCTAGCAATAATAGTCAGAAACCCTGCAAGGTAGAACAATTATATCGAAAATACCGCGAACGTAAACCACGCTCTGATACCAATTGTTGGAAATCGATATCCCGGGTTATCAAAAATTGCGGAACCGATAACCCAAACGAAATCCCATCGCCGGAAATCACGCGAGCACGCCACGCGGACCGGGGCCCAGCCGTACGCGCAACACGGCCGAAGCCATGCGCACGCCCAGCCGAGCCCCCGCGATGAGGGCTCGCGATCGCATGAAGCGATCGCTGGGTGCGATAAATCGGGGCTGCTCCGGCAGCCCCCAAGCAGCAAGTCCGGCGACTTGCTGCTCGCTGAGGAGGGGTGGCTCAATCGACAAGCCGCTGCGGGCGCACCAGCCGTCTGCCCGGCGATCGTGCCCTAGGCATCGATCGCCCCCTCGGCTAAAGCCGAGGGCTCCCATGCACGCCCGAACCCTAACGGGCTATCGCCGCGGTGCCGTGGTCTTCGACCACCACCGCTGGTTGATGCTCGTTCCGGGGTTCGATCATCGGATCTTGGTTTTACGGTATTTTCAATATATAACGATTAAAATAAAAAAGGGGTTTTTACGATTTATACCTCGTTCTCGTTGTCCGGAAAAACGAAGAACTTCGATGACCTTGAAGCCTTCCCACGTATTCCTTGCACTAGCTCAAACGTCAGGGTGGGCGACGATCCTCCGAGCTCTATGGATCTCCTTCAACTCTCTAGAACTATCAATTATTGATATTCTTGTCTTGTTCTATTATGAAGGTCATGTAGTGCTTTTATAGGCTACGTAGGGGACCTTAAGGAAGTAAAATATTGGGCTTCCAATAAATTAATTAAATTGAGTCCAAGCCCAAATCTATTAATTAATCCATAAATTATATTTAACTCCACTATATAAATATAATTGCACTCCCAATATTAAACCATATTATATCAAATAATATTCTTCTGGTAGTATTATTTATTTCGTATGTTTAATATATAAATATCCATGAATAAATTATATTTATTGCTTAATAAATTTATTCACCTCTTATATCCGAGAATAGTACAACTCAACTTTATTATTATGCAAGAACAAATCCACTCGCGAGGTTTACATAATAATTCTTTATGAGCTCATCTCAGGGATATTATCAACCCTTATCGAGACATACTTACTCGTCAAGAATTCACAGCATATCATACATAAAATACAGCGACCCAACTTTACTGGTAATTGACTGGTTATTCTAATCAGTCAATTCCTTTGGAAAATTAAAGCCACTAATATTATATGCACACCCGCAATAATATCAGGGATTAAGAATAAAATACACTGAGACTTAAATCGATTATCCAAGGCAAATCATAATCGATAAATCTCAAGCAGATCCGCCCAATACACCAAGTGTACAAGTATGATAAAATAATTAAGACAAATTATTTTCTCACTCATACAACGACTATACCGATGGATTGGTCCTTGTCCATCTAGGTCGTGAGCAATTGTTCGATTATATATGAGTAACCGATAGTATGATTTTCCGTGTGATGTCGCACACCATACTAACTACAACGTGTATAATCTAGGAATATAATTTGCATATATTTAATTAAACATAATTAAAAGCAAATGAATGTTTATTTATTAATAGATAAATGAAAGTGTACAAGGAGTTCAAAACACTTAAATCTAGACATTAAGTATACTACTCCATCTTAACATTATCTGATTTCACATTTAGTCTTTAAATTTATGAAAAATCAAATATTGTTATAATTAACGATTGTTAGTGAATTTTTGAACGTTAGTTGTATCTGAAGTGTATTTGATAGCTCACTCTAACGATGTATATTGTATATTGTGTGATGTGAATTCAATTGAATGAGTCTTACAATTATACATTGTTGACAGGAGAATTGAATTGGAGAAATTTGAGAATTGGAGAAATTTGAGTTATCGTGTGATAGAACTCTACACACATCCAAAAAAAGTTACAAAAATCAACAAAACGAGGCCGACGGGACGAGCCTCGCCGGGTAATCATAAATCAGTCGACGCCTACAAAAACATACTCTAGATAACATCGGCCAACAACTAACCAATACCGGCAGAACAACATATATTCATCTTGTTAACTGTGAAAACCATTAAAATATCAAGTAAAACAATATACACATTTCGAAATAACATTTTAAATATATATTTCACTTTTTTGTATCATAAAATTAGATAAAAGAAGAATACATTACTCCAGCACAATCCGGGCGCGGCGCGCTCTGAAGCTTCGACCTGCAGGGGCGAGGCGCGCTCAGACTCAGCGCGTCACGCTGGCTCTCATCGAACATCACGAGCACGCCGCGTTCTGTTTTCTTCACAGAATCGGCGCGGCGCGCTAATCCTCTTCTAGCCCAGTTTAATTTATTCCGTTTTCGATCTCGTTTCGCTCCAATTCTTGATTTCAGTTATATTATAAATTACAAGAATTCTAAGGTACATAATTCTTTACTAACTCAATTAATTGTTCTTACTACTACGTGCGCACTAGATTCATATGATCCATACGACAATTAAAAAAAATAGGAGGGAGTATAACATTATCTGATTTCACATTTAGTCTTTAAATTTATGAAAAATCAAATATTGTTATAATTAACGATTGTTAGTGAATTTTTTAACGTTGGTCGTATCTAAGTGTATTTGATAGCTGAAAGAATAAAGAGGGAGAGTAAAGAAATTAAGAAATCACCGAATGAGTTTGGTGATGTTGTATTACTTGTATAAATAGCTTTACAAATACAACAGAATCCCAATAAATTAGGGAGAAATATACGAAATAAGTACATAATATATACTAAAAATAAAATATATTATTTGATTTTATCCTTATCACCCCCCGTCAAGCGCTGCGTGGGATGAAGACAGACGCAAAGCATGGAACGCAATAACTCGAAGGCGGGTCGCGGTAAGCTTTTTGTGAAGATGTCGGCAAGCTGTAGGTGAGATGGAACAAATCGAGTTACGAGCTTGCCCGAAGAGACGAGCTCTCTAACAAAGTGATAATCTAGATCAATATGTTTAGCTCGTTTGTGGGCAATAGGGTTCTGACTAAGAAACAAAGCACTTTTATTGTCACACAATAGAAGAGGTGTGGTAGCAGGTAGAGACCGTAGCTCATGTAGCAGATTTGTCACCCATACTAATTCGGCGGCGGCATTAGCCATAGCTCGATACTCGGACTCACAGCTGGAGCGAGCAACCGTCGGTTGTTTCCTTGCACTCCATGAAATAAGATTACCTCCGAGAAATATAGAGTAGCCATAAGTAGAACGCCGAGTGTCAATACATCGAGCCCAATCAGCATCAGAATAACCCAAGAGAGAAATGTCAGCACTGCGTTTGAAGGAAAGCCCAAAGTTTATAGTACCTTTGACGTAACGAAGAATGCGTTTGACAGCCAAATAATGATCCTCCGTAGGTGTTTGAAGAAATTGGCTGACAGAGCTGACGGCGTACGAGAGATCTGGACGAGTGACAGTTAAATACTGAAGAGCACCGACAAGAGACCTATACAAAGTGGGGTCATGGAATGGAGATCCATCCCGAAGAAGAGTCTCTCCGGCGGCCAAGGGAGTAGCAACAGGCATAGCATCCAATAATTGGGCACGCTCAAGAATGTCGTGAGCATACTTCGCTTGCCCAACAAATAAACCATCTGAAGTATGTGATACTTCGAGCCCAAGAAAATAATTCAGACGACCAAGATCCTTAATGGCAAATTCACGACGTGTACGTGAAATAAACTGCTGAAGTAGAGAAGGATCATTCCCCGTGACGATGATGTCATCCACATATAGCAAGAGGAAAATAATCGAGGTACCTCTATGGAAATGAAAAAGGAAAGAGTCTGCTGGAAATCGATATCCCGGGCTATTAAAATTTGCGGAAAATAATAACCCGACCGAAATCCTCGATCGCCGGAGATCCGAACGCGAACCACCGCACGAGCCGGGGCCCGACCGAATACTCAGCGAGGCCCGAAGGCCGCGAGCATCCAGCCGAGCCCCCGCACGGGGCTCGCGATCATCTCACGGATGATCGCTGGGGATGCACGAGGCATCCCCGGGGCTGCTCGTAGCAGCCCCGCAGCGGGTCGCGTGACCCGCTGCTCGCGGGGGGTTAACCCCCGCACGCCTGCTACGGGTGAACCCGTAGCGCATGCGAGGCAGCTACGGGTCATCCCGTAGCGCACTCGCGATCGAGCTCACGGGCTCGATCGCCCCTCGGCTCCAGCCGAGGGCTTCTTCCCGCGACGCCGCCGGTCGAGGAGGGGTTGGGGTTCACCCGCCGTGGCACCAGCCCACGGCGAACCCCGGCGATCGACCCTCGGTCGATCCCATGCCCCGGCGTCCAGCCGGGGCTCCTCCCTTCGTCCGCGCGCCGGCGGTCGAACCCTAGGGTTCGACCGCCACCCTCGATCCCATCGAGGGTTCCTCGATCTTCGCCGGGGATCTCGAATCCCCGTCCCCGAAGTTCGTACGTTTACCGGATCGTGTGTTCATGTATATGATACAATTAATATCACATAAAATCATAAAAGAGGGTTTATGATTTTACCTTTGATTCGTTGTTCGGAGAAACGAAATCAAACACCTTTGAAGACCTTCGAATCTTCCTACATATTCCTTGCACTTCGTTCGAACGTCGTGTGGGCGACGATCTATCGAACTCCTATGGATCTCCTTCAACTCTCTAGAACTATCAAATATTGATATTCTTGTCTTATGATTTATGAAGGCCATGTAGTGCTTTTATAGGCTACGTAGGGGATCAAAAGGAGGTGGAATATTGGGCGTCTAATATTGATGATTAAATTGAGCCCAGCCCAAATCTATTAATCCTTATCAATATTAATTAATTTATTTTACACTATATAAATTAATTGCACTCCCAATATTAAACCATATTATATCAAATAATATTTCTCTGGTAGTATTATTTATTCTGTGTATTTAAGATTTAAATATCAATGAATAAAATTAATTTATTGCTAATTAATTTATTCATCTCTTATATCCGAGAATAGTACCATTCAACCTTAATTATTATGCGGATTAAATCCACCTGCAGGGTTTACATAATAATTCCTTATGAACTCATCTCGGGGATATTATCAACCCTTACGGGATACACTTTCCCGTCAAGTATTCACGGCATGTCATATATAAAATATAGCGACCCAATTTTACCGGTAATTAACCCAATAATTAAATCGGTTAATTCCTTTGGAAAATCAAAGTCTCTTATAATAAATATACACACCCGCAATAGTATCGGGGATTAAGAATAAAATACTCTGAGATTTAAATCAATTATCAAAGGCAATCCTAATTGATAAATCTCAAGCGATCCGCCCAATACACCAAGTGTACAAGTGTGATAAAATAATTAAGATAAATTATTTTCTCTCTCACACAACGACTATACCGATGGATTGGTCCGTGTCCATCTAGGTCGTGAGCAACTGTTTGATTAAATACGAGTAACCGATAGTATGATCTTCTGTGTGGGCCCGACACACCATACTAACTACAACGTATAAAATCCAGGACTATATTTTGCATAATTTAATTAATAATAATTAAATGCAAATAATTGTTTATTATTTAACTAGGTTAAATGCTATGACCGGGAGTTTACCGATACTTAAATCTAGACATTAAGTACACAACTCCAACAGAGTCGCTGCGGCATTGAAGAAACCCAAGGCCTGAAAGATAGGCACTGAACCGATTGTACCAGGCAAGGGGGGCTTGACGAAGACCATATAAAGCCTTTTTTAGTCGACAGACATGATCAGGGAACCGCGGGTCCACAAAGCCAGGAGGTTGAGCCATAAAAACGGGTTTGTCAAGAACGCCGTTGAGAAATGCGTTTTTGACGTCTAGCTGGTGTAGAGGCCAATGATGTTGAACAGAGAGAGCCAAGATGATGCGGACAGTGGCAGCCTTAACAACCGGACTGAAAGTATGATGGAAATCAGTACCTGGAATTTGGGTGAAACCTTGAGCGACAAGACGTGCTTTATGACGCTCAATGGAGCCATCTGCATGGAACTTCGTACGAAAAACCCACTTCGAACCAACAATGTTTGTGTCAGGAAGACGAGGTACCAAATCCCAAGTTTTATTTGATTTTAGTGCATCAATCTCTTCTTGCAAAGCATCAAGCCATTCAGGATGCTTTACATGTTGGAATTCGATATCCCGGGCTATTAAAATTTGCGGAAATCATAGCCTGATCAAAAACCCATCGCCGGAGATCACATGAACGCCGACTCATCCGCCGGAGTCCGGCCTTTGGAGACCACGCACCCGAAGGCACGCAGCCCGCCCCCAGCCGAACCCCCCGCGAGCCGGGGTTCACGCGATCGATGATCGCGTCGATCATCATGATCGATGGGGCTGCCCAGCAGCCCCCGCGGCGAGTCCGGCTACTCGCCGCCGCATGGGGTGGTCGGCCCGCCCCCAGCAGGCCGTCGCGGGGCCCAGCCCCGCTGCCAGCGATCGATCACATGATCGATCGCACCCCGGCTCCCAGCCGGGGTTCGCCCCTTGCGCGCTCGGCCGAAACCCTAGGCGGCGATCGCGCGGTCCGGTGGTTTCACCACCACCGCGTGATCGTTCGTCTAATCCGGGTTCGACTTTCGGATCTTGCGTTCTACGGTATTTTACGATAAACAAAATCGAATAATATCGAGAGGGTTAAGATATTATACCTTCGATTCGTTTTTCGGAGAAACGAAATCAAACACCTTTGAATCTTCCCACGTATTCCTTGCACTCCGTTCGAACGTCGGGTGGGCGACGATCTATCGAACTCCTATGGATCTCCTTCAACTCTCTAGAACTATCAAATAATGATATTCTTGTCTTGTTCTTTATGAAGGCCATGTAGTGCTTTTATAGGCTACGTAGGGGATCTAAAGGAGGTGGAATATTGGGCTTCTAATATTGAAGATTAAATTGAGCCCAATGCTCAAGTCCATTAATCCTTATCAATATTAATTTTATTTATTTTCCACTATATAAATAAAATTGCACTCCCAATATTTACCCATATTATATCGAATAATATTTCTCCAGTTAGTATTATTTATTCCGTGTATTTAAGATTTAAATATCCATGAATAAAATTTATTTATTGCTTAATAAATTTATTCATCTCTTATATCCGAGAATAGTACCACTCAACCTTATTTATTATGCGGGAACAAATCCACTCGCGAGGTTTACATAATAAATCCTTATGAGCTCATCTCGGGGATATTATCAACCCTTCCGGGATACACTGTCCCTTCAAGAATTCACGGCATGCCATATATAAAATATAGTGACCCAACTTAACCGGTAATTAACCCAATAATTAAATCGGTTAATTCCTTTGGAAAATCAAAGTCACTAATATTAAATATACACACCCGCAATTGTTTCAGGGATTAAGAATAAAATACTCCGAGACTTAAATCAATTATCACAGAGCAATCCTAATTGATAAGTCTCAAGCGATCCGCTCAATACACCAAGTGTACAAGTGTGATAAAATAATTAAGATAAATTATTTTCTCTCTCACACAACGACTATACCGATGGATTGGTCCGTGTCCATCTAGGTCGTGAGCAACTGTTTGATTAAATACGAGTAACCGATAGTATGATCTTCTGTGTGCCCATGCAACACCATACTAACTACAACGTATAAAATCCAGGACTATAATTTGCATATATTTAATTAACAATAATTAAAAGCAAATGAATGTTCGTTATTAATAAGTAAATGAAAGTGTACAAGGAGTTCAGAATACTCAAATCTAGACATTAAGTATACTACTCCATCAATCTCCCACTTATACTAAGGTCTAGTCTTATCTTCCAAACTTCTGACTCCCAAACCCTCCAAGTGCTTGAAATATACTTCCTTAGGAAGTATCTTGGTGAAAGGGTCCGCTAGGTTGTCCTCCGAAGCTATCTTGGTGACTACCGCATCGCCCCTCTTGACGATGTCTCGAATCAGGTGGTACTTGCGCTCTATGTGTTTCGTAGCACTATGGGACCGTGGTTCCTTACTGTTTGCCACTGCACCGCTATTATCACAATAAATTGTCATAGCCTTGGGCAAACTCGGAATCACATCTAAGTCCTGGAGGAAATTAAGGAACCAAACTGACTCTTTCGCTGCCTCTGAGGCTGCAACATATTCAGCTTCCATGGTAGAGTCTGAAATGCACTTTTGCTTAACACTCTTCCATGATACGGCTCCACCTCCCATAGTGTACACATAGCCTGATGTCGACTTACGCCGGTCCTTATCAGCTTGGAAATCCGAATCTGTGTAACCCAAAGGAATCAGATTGTCTGCCCCGTAACTCAGAACATAATCCTTAGTATTTCGCAAATACTTGAAAATGCTCTTTACGGCAGTCCAATGAGCCTTTCCAGGGTTACTCTGATATCTCGCTACTATGCCAACCGCATAACAGATATCAGGCCTCGTGCATAACATTGCATACATTAAGCTTCCCACAGCCGAAGCGTAGGGAACTGCTTTCATTTCATCTTTCTCCTTCTGTGTCCGAGGACACATCTCCTTAGAAAGATAAGTTCCTTTACTGAAGGGCAGTTCACCCTTCTTGGAATCTTGCATGTTAAAACGATCCAGAATCGTGTCTATGTAAGATTGCTGGGATAGGTACAATGTTCTACTCCGGCGATCCCTTATAACCTTGATCCCTAGAACATGCCCGACTTCTCCCAAATCTTTCATATCGAATTGTCTAGACAACCATCCCTTTATGTCTGTCAACATTTTCACACTGTTGCCAATGAGAAGAATGTCATCTACATAAAGCACGAGGAACACCACCTTCTTTCCATCACGTTTCCAATACACACACGATTCGTCCATGCTTTGACTGAATCCAAAAGATTGGACTACCTCGTCAAACCGCAGGTTCCACGATCTCGAGGCTTGTTTCAATCCATAAATGGATCGATTAAGCTTGCACACTAGATGATCTCGCCCCTTAGCAATGAATCCTTCTGGTTGTTTCATATAAATCGTCTCGTCAAGACTTCCATTTAGGAAAGCTGTCTTGACATCCATTTGCCACACCTCATAATCCATATGAGCTGCTATGGATAAGAGAATCCGGATCGACTTTATCTTGGCTACCGGCGAAAAGGTCTCCTCATAATCGATTCCTTCTTTCTGAGTATAGCCTTTCGCAACAAGCTGAGCTTTAAAGGTTTCAACCTTTCCGTCAGATCCTCTCTTCCTCTTGTAGACCCATTTACACCCAATTGGCTTTACGCCGCTTGGTGGTTCTACAAGATCCCAGACTTTATTAGAATCCATAGATTCTATTTCGGATTTCATTGCTTTCTTCCAAGAAGACGCATCTATATCTTGTACCGCCTCATCATAGGTCCAGGGATCGATTTCATGAACTCCAGGTCCAGAGTCCGAAGACTCACCCAGTCCAATCCATCTATCTGGTTGTTTAACAACCCTCCCACTACGACGGCGTTCCGGTGTATTAACAGTGACAGTATTAGGTGCAGGTTCTAGTGGTGTATCTACACTCGGTTCGGCTGTATCTAAGTCTTCCTTGTCTCCTCTCAACTCATCGAGTATTATGTCACTTTTGGGCTTGTGTTCCATGATATAGTCTTCCTCTAAGAACCGAGCGTTAGTACTAATAACGATCTTCTGGTCCGTAGGACTATAGAACATGCCACCTTTAGTTCCTTTCGGGTAACCTACAAACAGCCGTAACTCTGATCTAGGTTCTAACTTATCAGCACCTTGTCGCAACACATGTGCTGGACAACCCCAGATCCGAATATGTCCCAAGTTAGGCTTACGCCCACTCCACAATTCCATGGGTGTTGTTGGTACTGTTTTGGTCGGAACCCTATTCAGAATGTACGCCGCTGTTTCCAAGGCAAGTCCCCAGAACATAACAGGTAAATCCGAGTAACTCATCATTGATCGCACCATCTACATAAGAGTCCTATTCCTTCTTTCTGACACACCATTCTGCTGAGGAGTATATGGTGAGGTCAGTTGGGATTCAATCCCATTCTCTGCCAAGTATGCCTTGAATTCTCCAGACAGGTACTCGCCTCCGCGATCAGATCGCAGGCATTTTATGGATTTACCACGAAGGTTCTCCACAAGAGCCTTGAATTCCTTGAACTTGTCAAAAGAATCACTCTTGTGGCGCATCAGGTATACATATCCATACCTTGAGTAATCATCAGTAAAGGTGATGAAATACTCGTACCCTCCCCTTGCCTGAGTAGACATAGGTCCGCATACATCAGAGTGAATCAAATCCAATACTTGTTCAGCTCTCCGTCCTTTACCAGAAAAAGGACGCTTGGTCATTTTACCCTCTAAACAGGATTCGCAGGTTGGAAGGTCCTCTCCTTCAACATTGCTGATTAGACCATCAGCTTTCAACCTTTGAAGCCTATTTGAGTTTATATGACCTAGCCTTAGATGCCACAAGTATAATTGATTCATCCTAGAAGGTTCCTTTCTCTTATTGGTGTTCGTAGATGTGTTATTACTCTCGGTTAGTTGCATCGTGTTAGACTCAGGATTTAGCACATACAAATCGTCCACCAATGTACCAGAACAGATAATCTCACTGTTTCTTCTTATGATCACAGAGTGGTCAAAAGAAACAGAATATCCATTCATAATAAGTTTAGAAACCGAAATTAAATTCTTTCTAAAATTGGGTACATAAAGACAATTATGTAAAACTAAAACCCTATCACTACTAAAGCGTAAGTGAACGTCTCCCACTGCAACAGCCGCCACCTTCGCGGAATTGCCCATGTAGACCACGATCTCTCCCTCTCTAAGTCTCCGGGTTTCCTGGAACCCCTGCAATGAATTGCAGACATGATCAGTGGCCCCCGTATCTACACACCAGGTGCTGGTAGATAACACCCCTGATAATGTTTCGGTGACTAAGGAAAATTTCGTACCTTTGATGAGAGGACAATCAGACATCCAGTGCCCAGACTGCTTGCATCGATAGCACTTGCCTCGCGGCTTGCTTTTCCCAATCCGTGGTTCACAACCACTGGGCTTCTTTGCTAGCACTTCCATCTTAGCCACAAGAGCTTGTGATTCTCTGACCATACTTATAAGTTCCGCTCTTTTGAAATCGTTTTTAAGCGATTCCTCAAGAGGACTGAATTTATAGAGTATGTCAATCACTTCTTGTCCGGCTTCCACACTATGTCTCAACATCATCCTGAGGTCATTCCAAATGTCCTCATGAGTTGGGACAGCAGTGGATTCGGAAGGCTCAACAGTCTGGACAATGTCCAGATTTCTTTTCCAATCAGTACTATATGGAACCAGTGAGTTTTCATCCTTAAGTATATCACAAAGTGGGGTCACAGTCATTCTTAACCTATAAGCACATAAAACAAACAAACAATTTAATATCCGATATTATCTCCCTTAAATAATATCATTAAATCACTAATCGCCTCTAAAATCCCATCAGGTAAGGCAAGCCACGTGGTGTGGACGTTTACCCACCCAAACGACTTAGCAATTAGATTTTCTTTGGTCATACATCACTTATAGCGGAACCTCGTGGGGAGGAATACTATAAGGCGTATCTAAGTGTAAACCATTACTCAGCACCAAATCAAATCGCTTGGAATTGCTACATTACCGCAAGCCACGTGGTGTGGACGTTTACGATAACTTCACAACTCTTCACAATTTCTTACAACTGTCTACATCAATTAATCCTCCGTCAGCATAGCAAGCCACGTGGTGTGGACGTTTACTACACCAAGAGATTTTTATAATTGACTCCCAATTACTTGATCCATTTAATCTTGTAAATCAAGACGCGGAGAATCATAAGTGAAACTCGAAGTTTCTAACCAGTGATTCACCATGCGAACAACCCTATCTCTCATAAATGAGGGAGCCGAGCAGACAATCGATCCATCTATCAAAGAATGGTACGAAGGTCTCTAATTTGTGTCCTCTACATGACCAAGTGGCTCTGGCTCCATTCCACTCCCCGGGGTGAGAATGAGTCGACTTGAAATCAGCTTTGGAAAGACAAATTAGGCATTGTTTGATAAACTTAATCAATGTTTCTCGTAAGAGGAATTACAAGAACTCTCCTCCAATAACTTATCTATATAAACTTCAAAAGTTTATAAAAGTCACCAAGAGAGCAGCAATGGAGACCATGGGTATGTTTCCATACCCTCTCCCACTTAGCTTTTTACAATAAAGGGATACGCTATATAGTGCATAAAGTAAACACATATAGCATGCATACATGTAATAAAGCACACAATATTATCACATAGTCAAAATAATACTAGAATATTATTTTCCGACTATTATGACTTTACTCCATCTCCGTACGCATCTTCTAGTCTTCAGTCTTCGTTCTTGAATGCTCCATGTGACGAGAATATTAATTTCCAATATTTAAATCTATTTATTTTTAATAAATCCAAAAGATACTTAATTAAAAATAATTAAATCAATCGAATAAATCAAAAATAAAATTAAATATTATTAATATTTTTATTTATTTTATTTTCCCTTTCTACTTCATTAAATCTCTAGAATAATCTATCCAAGACCCACTTGGAATATTCTAGATGATTTCCATAATGAAATAAGGAAATAAAATAATTTAGGACTCTTCTACTTTCTTAATTAATTAGATTCCTAATCCATGAATATTTCCATAAAATAGAAATAATCAATTAGGAATCCTAATTAATTCCAACATTGATTCTTTTCCTAATCCATGAGAGTTCCCAAAAATAGGAATACTCAAATAGGAAAAACCCGAGTCAATAAGGAAAGCGAATCACCGGGAGAGCACGAAGATCACAAGGACCCCCGCGCCCCCGCCATCGCCAGCCGAGGACCACCGCCGCCGCCACCCAGTCGGCGCACCACCAACGCCGGTGGAATCGCCGCCGGAAGGCGCGAATTCGGCGCCTCTCCGATCGATGGTTCGATCCTTCATGGATCGACCATGTTGGTCGATCCGAGCCCTAGCCCTCACGTCATCTCCTTCGTCACACGTCTTCTCCGGCGGTCGTTTCGGCATCGATCCAACGCAAAATAAATTACAAATTTAATTTTACACTATCCGGTATCGATTCTATACATGAAATCGACCCTATACATTTTCCGGAAAAAATAGAACGTAATAATAAATCCTAAATTCGGTCAACCCCCGAATTTTTACTATTACAAGCATTCACCACCAAAAACGAATCTCGACATGTCCGAGAGTTTAATCAAACCAATAATTATGACAAAATAAATTAACAAAAATTAATTAAGCCATAATAGTCGGAAACCCTGCAAGTAGAACAATTTTATCGAAAATACCGCGAACGTAAACCACACTCTGATACCAATTGTTGGAATTCGATATCCCGGGCTATTAAAATTTGCGGAAATCATAGCCCGATCAAAAACCCATCGCCGGAGATCACATGAACGCCGACTCATCCGCCGGAGTCCGGCCTTTGGAGACCACGCACCCGAAGGCACGCAGCCCGCCCCCAGCCGAACCCCCGCGAGCCGGGGTTCACGCGATCGATGATCGCGTCGATCATCATGATCGATGGGGCTGCCCAGCAGCCCCCGCGGCGAGTCCGGCGACTCGCCGCCGCATGGGGTGGTCGGCCCGCCCCCAGCAGGCCGTCGCGGGGCCCAGCCCCGCTGCCAGCGATCGATCACATGATCGATCGCACCCCGGCTCCCAGCCGGGGTTCGCCCCTTGCACGCTCGGCCGAAACCCTAGGTGGCGATCGCGCGGTCCGGTGGTTTCACCACCACCGCGTGATCGTTCGTCTAATCCGGGTTCGACTTTCGGATCTTGCGTTCTACGGTATTTTACGATAAACAAAATCGAATAATATCGAGAGGGTTAAGATATTATACCTTCGATTCGTTGTTCGGAGAAACGAAATCAAACACCTTTGAATCTTCCCACGTATTCCTTGCACTCCGTTCGAACGTCGGGTGGGCGACGATCTATCGAACTCCTATGGATCTCCTTCAACTCTCTAGAACTATCAAATAATGATATTCTTGTCTTGTTCTTTATGAAGGCCATGTAGTGCTTTTATAGGCTACGTAGAGGATCTAAAGGAGGTGGAATATTGGGCTTCTAATATTGAAGATTAAATTGAGCCCAATGCTCAAGTCCATTAATCCTTATCAATATTAATTTTATTTATTTTCCACTATATAAATAAAATTGCACTCCCAATATTTACCCATATTATATCGAATAATATTTCTCCAGTTAGTATTATTTATTCCGTGTATTTAAGATTTAAATATCCATGAATAAAATTTATTTATTGCTTAATAAATTTATTCATCTCTTATATCCGAGAATAGTACCACTCAACCTTATTTATTATGCGGGAACAAATCCACTCGCGAGGTTTACATAATAAATCCTTATGAGCTCATCTCGGGGATATTATCAACCCTTTCGGGATACACTGTCCCTTCAAGAATTCACGGCATGCCATATATAAAATATAGTGACCCAACTTAACCGGTAATTAACCCAATAATTAAATTGGTTAATTCCTTTGGAAAATCAAAGTCACTAATATTAAATATACACACCCGCAATTGTTTCAGGGATTAAGAATAAAATACTCCGAGACTTAAATCAATTATCACAGAGCAATCCTAATTGATAAGTCTCAAGCGATCCGCTCAATACACCAAGTGTACAAGTGTGATAAAATAATTAAGATAAATTATTTTCTCTCTCACACAACGACTATACCGATGGATTGGTCCGTGTCCATCTAGGTCGTGAGCAACTGTTTGATTAAATACGAGTAACCGATAGTATGATCTTCTGTGTACCCATGCAACACCATACTAACTACAACGTATAAAATCCAGGACTATAATTTGCATATATTTAATTAACAATAATTAAAAGCAAATGAATGTTCGTTATTAATAGGTAAATGAAAGTGTACAAGGAGTTCAGAATACTCAAATCTAGACATTAAGTATACTACTCCATCATTACAGCAGACTTGAAACCCCGAGGTTCAGAGGTGGCAACAAGAGCAGAGAGCAAGGCAGTTGTCGCTATGTCAACAGGATACCGAGGCTTGAAAATTCTGGCACGCGCTCTAGTGGTCATTGGATGGGTCGACGAGACCATAGGAGCTGTCGCAGCAGGTGCTGCGGTAGGGTCTGCGGCAGGCTGGTGAACAGGCATTGCGGCAGGTGCTGTGGTAGAGGCTGCAGCAGGCTGCTGGACAGAAGGTGCAGCAGAGGTTGCAGCAGTTGTCACAGTAGGGGAGGCTGCGGAAGGTGGCACAACAGAAGACTGAACAGATGTTGCGGCAGGGGCTGCAGTAGGGGCTGCGGCAGAATGTTCGACAGGTGCTGGAGCATAATCATCCGGAACAGGAAGGACACGGATGGGTGCAGGGGCCGGTTGGATAGACAGACGACTAGGCGGAGCAGGTGATGAGCTGATCGTGGTATCCAAGAAGGTCGAAACATCAAGTTCCGAAATAGAAGTTGTAGACGGACTCCGAGAGAATGGAAAACACCGTTCATCAAACTGGGCATGGCGAGTGGTGAAGACGCGAGAGGAGTCCGGATCATAACAGCGAAATCCCTTATAAATGGTGCTATATCCCAAGAAAATGCAAGGTCGACTGCGAGGTTCTAACTTGTGGGCAGCATAGTCTCGGAGATAAGGAAACACGCGACACCCAAATGGTTTGAAGGTAGCATAATTGGGAGCCTCGCCAAAGAGGATCTCAAATGGAGAGGTATTGTGCAGCACCGTAGAAGGCAGCCTGTTGATGACAAAAACAGCAGTAGCGAATGCATCGAACCAAAGAGATGCAGGGGCATGGGCATGGAACAACATTGATGAACCAGTTTCAGAGATATGACGATGCTTACGTTCAACCCTACCATTTTGTTGTGGTGTATAGGGGCATGAGAGCCGGTGATGAATGCCATGCGTTTGCATAAATTCCCGAACCCTTGAATTCACAAATTCTGTGCCACCATCACTCTGGAAAATCTTGATTTTGCGAGAGAACTGAGTGCAAACAAAAGCGTGAAATCGAACAAGGGTGACATAAAAATCCGATTTAGCACGCAAAGGATAAACCCACGTGAAGCGCGAAAAATCATCCACAAAAGCAACATAATAACGAAATCCATCAGATGTAGTAACAGGGGCAGGACCCCATAAATCACAATTTATCAAGTCAAGGACGTGGGCAGCACGTTTTTCATTTAATGTAAAGGGAAGTTTCTTACTTTTTGCCAACTCACAAGAGGAGCAAATATCAGGGTTCGGCAAAACAGAAGTAACAGATAAATGACCAAGTTTATTTAATAACGAAATAACTGAAAATGGGACATGCCCCAAACGAAGATGCCACAAATCAAAACTGGCTTGCAAAACTTTATTCTTGACAGCAGCCACCAAAGCTGGTGTGCCCTTTTCAAGCAGGTATAAACCCTTGTCACACTTCCCTTGAGCTAGAATTTGCTTTGTCACCCGGTGCTGAATGGCAAAGATCTTACCAGAAAATATAACATCGACCGGAAGATCAGAGGTTAATTTACTGATGGATAAAAGATTTTTGGTGATATGGGGAACCACCAAGACATCCAACAAATTAACATCAGCTGACAATTTAAGAGAACCAATATGCGAGATATTTAAAGCATTTCCATTACCAACAATAACTGATCCGTTACCAGAATAAGGCTCGTAGGAGTCCAGAGCAGCAGGCTGATTTGTCAGGTCTGCAGAGGCACCCGAGTCAAGATACCAATCAGGAGTAGAGTCAGTCAAATTGAAAGAAGATGTAAATGCTTGAGCCAAATTTGCAGAGGGGTTAGCCTGGCAAGCATTGAGAAACTTGGGACATTTATCGGCATAATGCTCGCCACGACAGATCTGACAGCGAGGTATGAATTTGCGCCCCCCGTTCTGCGAAGCGGTAGCACTAGGTTGGGAAGAATGGCCACGACCACGACCGCTAGCAGAAGCTGATGAGGGAAGGACTCCACTAGACTGCCCATGTTGTTGCGATAGGGGCTACGGTAGAGGCTGATGCATGTACTGTGACAGGTGCTGCTGCAGGGACTGTTGCAGATGAGGCGGTAGGTACTGCAGCAGATGCTGCGGCAGGGGTGGTTGCTGTGGCAGGTTATATAGAGACTGCGGAAAGGGTTGCTGTGGCAGGGTATGTATAGACTGCGGCAAGGGTTGCTGTGGCAGGTTCTGTAGAGACTGCTGTAGAGGTTGTTGTGGCAGAGTCTGCAGATGCTGCGGCAGAGGCTGCTGCAGAAGTGGTGGAGGGGCGCGGACAGCAGTGAAGGCAGCCTGAGAAGTCAAACCCTCCATGGTTCGGATCAGACCATCATAACGCTTGGCTTGAGTCAATAGATCTCTAAATTCTGGAATCGGAGAGAGAGCCATACGAGTGTCCGCGAAGCCCGAGAATTGAACACCCAAGCCACGTAGAAACCAATGACTTTTATCGACGTCTGCCACGGGGCAACCGATTGCACTCAATTGGTCGCAAAGAAGTTTAAACTTCTTACCATATTCATCGACAGAAGAATCCCCGCGACGGAGAGAGAGAAGGTCCTCCCGAAGTTGATATTGGCGTGAAGAGGAGGAAAATATACCTTCGAGGGTCAGCCATGTATCACGAGACGTGGATGAATCGATCACCTCTGAGGCAGCATCTTCAGAGAGGGAGGAGTAAATAACACTTAGAAGTTTTCGATCTTTCATCCTCCAAGACGCGTGAGCAGGGTTAACCGATGTGGTACCGTCTGCAGAGGGGAGGGTTGGTGAAGGCATAGCCACGGTACCATCGAGAAAGCCCATCAAATCAAAGCATTCTGCCATATGCATAATTTGACGACGCCAAGGGAGAAAGTTCGTAGCATTCAACTTGATGGCAGCGACCATATTGAGCATGGTTGCAACCGGTAGAGAATCAGAAGAAGCCATTAGAAGGAAGAAGAAAAAAAAATCTGTTGCGGAAGAAGATGGGCGAAAATTAGGTTTAGAATCGGTGCTCTGATACCATGAAAGAATAAAGAGGGAGAGTAGAGAAATTAAGAAATCACCGAATGAGTTTGGTGATGTTGTATTACTTGTATAAATAGCTTTACAAATACAACAGAATCCCAATAAATTAAGGAGAAATATACGAAATAATAAGTACATAATATATACTAAAAATAAAATATATTATTTGATTTTATCCTTATCAATAGCTCACTCTAACGTTGTGTATTGTGTGATGTGAATTCAATTGAATGAGTTCACGAAAAAATGACTTTAAAAAATAAAATATATTCAAGTTTTTTCATAACACTAGAGTAAAAAATTGTTAACTAAAATGAATGTGAAATCGTGTGATATGTTACATGCCACTTTGTAATATTATTTATAAAATAAAATCTAAAGTTAATATATAAGTGACGATGTGTTGGAAAGGTTAGGAGACTAAGTGAGATTTGTCTCGGTCAAGATCTAGAAGGTCTTCCTGCTGTCATCTTTGAAACATTGTACCAATTTAATTTTAACTAATCAATTTGAGTAGCGCGTGCATATGAAAGTCATGGTCTTTAATTGAATATATGCAGCTGGCTACGGATCATTCGTTCAAAAAAATGGAAAACGATGTAGTATTTTGGATTGAGATCGATCGAGAGAGTGCGTGCAGTGCATTATTTGAATGATAATGTGCATGCATTCGTGATCGTAATATGAGTGAAAATTCAAACTCAACTTTGCCGCGATACACGGCAATTATTTATTTATTTATTTATAAATATATAAACTTTGTTGATGATTTAAGTGAAATCATTGTCCATTTAATGTAATTGGATTCATACAAAGTTTCGGTTATAATCCTAAGGCACTATAATGTGATTAAGGAGGTGCGGAGTGCACGATCATGTAAAAGTGATAAAGGATTATGTGTTGGATAAGTGATAGTATATATGCTGAAATTAATACTTGATGTTAGTATATATATGATGTTAATTTCGTGGTTGCATGTTTAGATATGCTAATCACATAATTGCATGCATGGAAAATATTTGAATTATTTTCCAAAAGGTGTGACCATTATGAAATGGTGCAACTCTTCCCAAAGGGTGCAGCCCTTCATGAAAGGGCATTTTCACTATCCAAAGGGGTGTTTCAACACCTATATAAGGGTGTTGAAAATCAGATTCTAAGACCCACGAAATTAAGAGCTTTGTGTTAACGAAGTATAGCGAATAAACATTCTATAATATACTTGTTTCTACGCCAAAGAACAAGTGCGGTATTGTCTTATCCTAGAAGAAGTTTCGTGATACCTTGGCTGTTATAGGGTCGAAATATTCTTTAAGGAAAACGTGTAAACGTGATTCAATATTTTCCAAAGCCTCCTCATTCAGAAACACACAAAAGTTACAACAATCTTAAAGAATATTTCCTATTCTGAACGATGGAGTCGGTTCGTGAAATGAACAGCAAATTTGGAAAATTGGAGAAGTTCGAAGGCGTAGACTTTCGAAGGTGGCAAAAGAAGATGCATTTCTTGCTAACAACATTGAAGGTGGTGTACGTTCTAAGTACTCCACAACCGGAAGCAGCGGACAACGAATCGCCGGAGGAAACTCGGAAACGCTGCAAATGGGAAAACGACGACTATATATGTCGTGGGCATATATTAAACGGTATGTCTGACTCTCTCTTCGATATCTATCAAAACGTGGAGTCTGCTAAGGCCCTTTGGGATAGCCTTGAATCCAAGTACATTGACGAGGACGCTTCTAGTAAGAAGTTCCTAGTTGGTAATTTTATGAATTACAAGATGTGCGACGGAAGGCCGGTAATGGAGCAATATAATGAATTGCTCCGGATCTTGGGTCAATTTACCCAACATAATATGAAGATGGACGAGTCCATCTCGGTGTCTAGTATTATAGACAAATTACCGCCGTCGTGGAAAGACTTCAAACACACCTTGAAACATAAAAAGGAAGAGTTGTCTTTAGTACAACTCGGTAGTCACTTGCGCATAGAGGAATCTCTAAGGGCGCAAGAGGGTGAAAAACCCAAGGACAAGGAACCGATAAGGTCTGCAACTATCAATATGATGGAAGCAGGGGAGAGTTCGTATAAGAACCGAGGGACAAAGCGTCCGTACAACAACAACAACAGCAATAATGCTGGGAGTAAGAAGCCTAAGGGCGCTTGCTGGATATGCGGAAAAGCGGGTCACTTTAAAAGTGATTGTCGTGCGAACAAGAATAAGAAAGGAACGATGAATAATCGCTCGGGACAAAGGTCTAATAACCAGGGTCCGGACACCAATCAAGGTGAGACTACTATACATAATTTAGATGTAAATTCAAATTATGTCCCTATAGTTTCTGAAGCATTTTATGTGCAGGATGATTCGGTGGCGTGGTGGATTGACTCGGGTGCTACTAAGCATGTTTGCAAGGATCGTCATTGGTTTCAAAATTATGAACCAGTTGTAGATGGATCAGTGCTTTACATGGGAAACGAGTCAACAGCCCCTATTCTTGGTCGCGGCGAAGTGTTGTTGGAATTCAGTTCAGGAAAGTCCTTAGTATTATTAGATGTATTACATGTACCTGGAATAAGGAAAAATCTTGTATCCGGTAGTGTTTTATCCAAGTACGGATATAAACAAGTGTATGAATCTAATAAATATGTATTGACTAAGAATGGTGTGTTTGTCGGTTTTGGATACCAATGTAATGGGATGTTTATGCTTAATATTATGAATAAAGTTGATGATTCTGTTCTTATGGTTTCTTCTAAAGTGAATGATTCATTATTGTGGCATGCTAGACTAGGACATGTTCATTATAAGCGCATGATTGATATGTCCAAACTTGAATTAATTCCTGCTATGAACATAGAAGAAGATAAGTGTAATACATGCATGCTAACTAAAATCGTTAGGCAGCCTTTTAAAGATGTTCAACGTGAATCTTGTATGCTTGAACTTGTGCATAGCGACTTATGTGATTTCCATGCTACACCTTCTTTGGGGAATAAGAAATACTTAGTAACTTTCATAGATGATTATTCTAGATTTTGCTATGTATTTCTGCTAAGTACTAAAGATGAAGCGCTAGAAAAGTTTAAAGTATTTAAAACTGAAGTTGAACTACAACAAGAGTGCATGATTAAAAAGTTGAGAACCGATAGGGGTGGTGAATATTACGATCCTGTTTTATTTGAATCGTGTGGTATTATACATGAAATTACTGCTCCTTATACTCCTCAACAAAACGGTATATCCGAAAGGAAAAACCGGGTACTAAAGGAAATGGTGAATTCCATGTTGTCTTATTCGGGTCTGAATAATGGATTTTGGGGAGAAGCCGTGTTAACGGCTTGCTATTTGTTAAATAGGGTTCCTAACAAAAGGAACAAAGTTACCCCCTACGAACTTTGGTACAAAATGAAACCGAACCTTAATTACCTTAAGGTTTGGGGCTGTCGGGCTGTCGTAAGACTACCGGATCCCAAAAGGAAAACTTTGGGAGAAAGAGGCATTGATTGCATCTTTGTTGGATATGCTGTGCATTCCAAGGCATATCGATTCTATGTGATTGAGCCGAATGATTCAGTAGCGATTCATTCTATCATAGAATCGAGGGACGCTATATTTGATGAAACTAGATTTTCATCAATGGTTAGGACCAAGGATCTGGTGCCTAAGGTGGCTGAAAGCAAGGAATTAACCTTGCCCGAGCCTGAGTCGCTTGAACCTCGTCGAGGCACGAGGATAAGGACTAAGAAATCGTTCGGTCCTGATTTCCAGACCTTTCTGGTTGAAGGATCAAGGGACGAAGTTGGATTTCAATACTCGTATAGCTATCATGTTGATGATGAGCCTAAAACATACGAGGAAGTCTTGAAATCGCAAGATGTTGCATTTTGGAAAGAAGCCATCAATGATGAGATGGATTCCATTATGGGAAACAACACTTGGGTGCTTGCTGATTTACCTAACGGTTGTAAACCATTAGGATGCAAGTGGATCTTTAAGAAAAAGATGAAAGTCGATGGTTCAATTGACAAGTATAAATCCCGATTAGTCATTCAAGGCTTTAGGCAAAAGGAAGGTATTGATTACTTCGATACCTATGCTCCTGTTGCGCGAATAACTACGATTAGATTATTGATAGCTTTGGCTGCAATAAATAATCTAGTGATCCATCAAATGGATGTAAAAACAGCGTTCCTTAACGGTGAGTTAGAGGAGGAAATTTACATGAAACAACCCGAAGGGTTCGTTATGCCTGGTAATGAGCATAAAGTATGTAAACTTGTTAAATCCTTGTATGGATTAAAACAAGCACCTAAGCAGTGGCATCAGAAATTTGATGAAGTAATTTTATCGAATGGTTTTAAGTTAAACCAATCGGATAAATGTGTGTATAGCAAATTCGATGACTTTGGTAAAGGAGTCATCATTTGTCTATATGTTGATGATATGCTTATCTTTGGTACTGATCAAAGACAAGTGGATTTGACTAAGTCATTTTTATCATCAAACTTCGATATGAAGGATATGGGGGAGGAAGATGTGATTTTGGGAATTAAAATCATTCGTGAAAACAATGCCATTACTTTAACTCAATCTCATTACATTGAGAAAGTGTTAAAGAAATTTCATTGTGATGACTATTCTACGGTCAGTACTCCATATGATTCGAGTGTAAAACTCATGCCCAATACGGGTGTTGCTGTGTCCCAGTTGGAATACTCCAAGGTAATTGGGTGCCTTATGTATGCTATGACTAGCACAAGGCCGGACATTGCATTTGCGGTAGGCAAATTAAGTAGATACACAAGTAATCCTAGCACGCATCATTGGCAGGCTGTTAGGCGTGTATTAAAATACTTAAAGGGAACCAAAGACTTTGGTTTGACATATGTCGGATATCCTTCGGTGTTAGAAGGGTATTCTGATGCGAGTTGGATAACCAATATAGAGGATCATTCCTCTACTTCTGGTTGGGTTTTCTTACTCGGAGGCGGTGCTATAAGTTGGGCTTCAAAGAAGCAAACTTGTATTACGAGTTCCACTATGGAATCGGAATTTATAGCACTTGCGGCAGCTGGTAAAGAAGCTGAATGGTTAAGGAATTTGGTTTATGAAATTCCTTTGTGGCCAAAGCCTATTTCGGCGTTTTCAATTCATTGTGACAGTGCAGCCACTTTGGCTAAGGCATATAGTCATGTTTATAATGGCAAGTCAAGACACTTGGGCGTTAGACATAGCGCGATCCGTGAGCTGATCACTCAAGGAGTAATCTCTATTGATTTTGTGAGATCACAACATAATCTTGCTGATCATTTGACCAAGGGATTAGCAAAAGACTTGGTAGTAAAGTCGGTGATTGGGATGGGTCTGAAGCCTCTTTGAATCTTCAAATATGGGATACCAAATTCATTTCTAATTGTATTAGAACCAGAATTCAATTGGGAAGCTTATATTTGAGATTGAAACACATGGAAATTATCCCAAAGGTATGTGTTTGAACCTGCATGTTAAGGTTGAAGTTAATTCTTAATGAATCATTTGATAAAGTGCATTTTGCAGGTGCACGAAGAAATGATTCACCTATATGAGTGGGAAGTGTGGCAGCTTCAAGAGTCGTGGCTAAGCTCTATATACACTCAAGAATGGATAGGATACAAGGCCTAATTTTGTATCGGAAATCATTATAGAATGTATTTGGAATTATGTGTGTAGTATCTTTTATGTATTCAGATGGGTTGAAGAGTTCAATCTTTTAAGACACTCTGATTCTCGAATATATAAGTTGTATATAACACTAAGTTGAAAATTCAATCTTCAAGACATTTTCATTTTATGCATAATTCTGGCTGTTATTGTTAAAATAAGTGATTCAAGGATTACACTTAAATGGGGGAGGAATGTTGATGATTTAAGTGAAATCATTGTCCATTTAATGTAATTGGATTCATACAAAGTTTCGGTTATAATCCTAAGGCACTATAATGTGATTAAGGAGGTGCGGAGTGCACGATCATGTAAAAGTGATAAAGGATTATGTGTTGGATAAGTGATAGTATATATGCTGAAATTAATACTTGATGTTAGTATATATATGATGTTAATTTCGTGGTTGCATGTTTAGATATGCTAATCACGTAATTGCATGCATGGAAAATATTTGAATTATTTTCCAAAAGGTGTGACCATTATGAAATGGTGCAACTCTTCCCAAAGGGTGCAGCCCTTCATGAAAGGGCATTTTCACTATCCAAAGGGGTGTTTCAACACCTATATAAGGGTGTTGAAAATCAGATTCTAAGACCCACGAAATTAAGAGCTTTGTGTTAACGAAGTATAGCGAATAAACATTCTATAATATACTTGTTTCTACGCCAAAGAACAAGTGCGGTATTGTCTTATCCTAGAAGAAGTTTCGTGATACCTTGGCTGTTATAGGGTCGAAATATTCTTTAAGGAAAACGTGTAAACGTGATTCAATATTTTCCAAAGCCTCCTCATTCAGAAACACACAAAAGTTACAACAAACTTTATACAGAGTGACATATGAATAGTTTAGTTGATGGAGCTGCAGTACACGCTATATATAAATGGGTAGCTCGATCCATTAATCCAAACCAGCAGCTATAAACATAATATAATTACTTAGAAAATGAATACCTCGAAAGTAGGAGGAGGAGGAGGATTAGCATTCGCATTTCAGGTTGCTATAATAATATGTTCTTTGCTGCTCCTTGCTCAAGTTGATCGTGTGGTGGTTGCGGACGATTGCAGCACGACTCCTCGTGAAATTTTTAATTGTGCACCTGCAATGAAAGGGTATCAGCCAACCCCTGTCTGCTGTGGTGCCTTAAAAGCACACAAGAGTTGCCTTTGCCACTACTTCAAAAGGTTTAAGGAGATCATAAATCCCGTCAATGCCATAAAGGTGGCCGTATCTTGTCTCCAAGACAAATCATTCCATTGCAATTATTAGACCGGCCGGTTCCAAAGCTTCTGTGATTCTTATTAAGCATGCATATCATCATATATATCCTTTATATCAATATTATGTCATAATAATTAAATTTCATCCATTGATCCATGGGTGAGTAAGCAGTTGCCTTTTTCTTTATCATAATTAGTTTCCTTCTTATATGCATGTATACACACTTACGCAGCAGCGTACGTAAGGTTATGCTAGCTGTGTGTTATAAATTATAATGGATCCATATATATTTATCTTAATTTCTGCCCAAAATTTCTCTATGAAGATTGAAGAATATTGAATTGATCAAGGAAGACAAAAACGAGCACCCAAATATAATGACAAGTCAATGCATGGATCGAGATATCAATTACAGTCACCATTTGTCCTAGTTAATTAATTAATTCTCTTATCCTAAACAAAATATTCATAAATCAAATCAATATGAGTATTAATTTGACTCTTCTCTACTTACGACTTTGTACATTTTTAAAAAATTAAGCAAATCATAAAATGGTAGATCTTCTCAATGAGTTGTGATCAAAATTCAACATCGATATTTGTTTGATTTTGATATCAATTTTTTTTTTTTTTACAATTTTCTCTATTTTTTACTTTTTGAATAATTTGTGTAAGTTTTTTTTTTCATTTTTTTAATAATATAAATTATTTTAATATTTTTCTAATTAAATTTTTTTTATAAATTATTAATAAAAATAATAAATACATAATTTAAGTATTTTTATGTCAATTTTTATTTAACAAATATTATTATTAATTTAAATTTCATAAAACATATAAAAAGAATAAAATAATATATAGTGGGGTATATGTTTAATGATTTGGATGCAATAGAAAATTGAATAATTTTTTGAAATCTTTTCTATTGTAGAGTATGGGATATTTGAAAGATAATTGAACATATTCAATGATATGTAAAGAAGAATAAGATGATGTGGCAAATAACATGTAGAGATGAAAGAATAAGATGATGTGATAAAGAATAAGATGATGTGGCAAAAAATATTTATAAGTTGAACTCACCATTCTAAGAACAATTCCAATATTGGTACAAATCGGGACTAATTGGACCGAAACTGAATTAGAGAAAAATCAAAATCATGAAAATCATGAAAAATAATGACATAAAAATCACTAGAATGATAGGAATAAAATGTGATGACACATCATTTTTCTAGTAAAAAATGATCAAAAAAGTGATTTTTGAATTGTCCAATTTAAAGGACTGATTGTAGTATCAGCTTAAGTTACAACTGTTTTTTATATAATCACATATTAATATTATTTATACATGTTTCAATTTGAACATTATTATTAATTAAATGTATTGTAACAAAAAAATTATTTGTGTAAGAAAAATAAAAATTAATGTTATAAATTACAAAATTTAAATATTTGAATCATATAATATCATAAGCTCCACATCCTTAATTATCATTTTTTTATCTTCATTGTATATACTACATCCTGTTCGGACTAATGGTCCTAGTTCCTTTGTACTTTACAAAAGAACTAGAACCACTTGTCCGGGACAGAGTAGTATACATATATTAAAATATATTTGTATATAATCTTAGCGAGCTATAGATATATTCAATTTTATTTGTGTATAATTTTATAATATATTTGTTTATAATACTATTACAAATTAAAAATATTAGAATTGAATACAAAGGAACTAGAACTAAGGGACAAAGTAGTATACATATATTAAAATATATTTGTATATAATCTAAAAAAGAAAAACATGTGCAGAAAAATATTTCTCTCTCTAAAATATGACGTCTCTTAAAATTGTTTTCTTCAATCTACGTGAGTCTTGTATTTATAAGGTACAAGTCTTCTCTTCATGTAATTAGTCTTCTAATGTAAGAAACTCCTTCTATAACTAAAAGATCTTATTCAATTATTTCGTAGATCTTGAATATTTTTCTCTCTTTAACTTGATTCTCCTCCCAATAATAAATATTTCTAAAATAAATATTCCACCAATTAAGTCAAATTTAGTTAAAGTTAAAATTAATTAATATAATTAATTTCTCCAACCGTATATGTAAATTATATTCTATTATAGTGAAAGTCGAATTGTTTAGAATATAATCTATTAAACAAAATTTTAGTTTGTTTTAGTTCATTTCAATTCAGAATTTTCATTTCAATCAATTTCAATTTAAAAAACATATTTTTACTTTTCAGTTAATTTCAATCCAAAAATACATCATATACTTTTGTTAAGGAATCAAAAATTCTGTTTTAGGTGCATAACGTTGTCTATGTAACAAAGGAGCAAATTTAGCAATGTGCGTTAGATTGTGAGTATGTTGAATTTTTTTTAACTCCAAAAGTTTGGTGATATTCAATCCAGATTTATAAAATTCTATTAAAATTTTGAAGTATTCAGAATTATAACAAATTTAAAACAAGTATTCAAAAGTTAATTTTAAAATTCAATAGATTTTCATTGACTTTTTTTTAAATAAAAAGAGATTTGACTTTCTAAAATCTCTTATAAATACAAAAAATTTATATGGGATTTTTATATTTCTAAATTATTATTAAAAAATAATAATACTTAAAGAATTATAAAAAATATAAATAAGAATACAAAATAAGAGAACGTGATTTTAAAGAGTAAAGAAAAAAGAAACAAGGAGAATGAAATGGAAAAAAAGTTTTTCAAAGTTTTATAGTACAATCATATTTCAATCATCACAATTGATATTAAAAAAAATTCAAAGCTGAATTTTTGAAACTCACTATTCATAAAAGAATTAATTAACCAAATTTTTAGGAATTAATTGATAAAAATGTATATGCATTTTGAAACGTTAGAGTCTAGCAATTCATGTAAATTAATAAAAATATATATTATAGAATCAATGAGAAATTAAAGAAAAAATAAGATTGTTTTAATAAATAAAATAATATTATGAAATAATAGAGTAGTGGATGTCTCTTGGAGTGCTCATGTAGTGGGCATGCAAATAGACACACCATTGAAACACCAATTGATGATATTATTTATTTATAATATTTATTCCTACTTAGTGCATGATGATGCATGTGTACCTATAAATAGGTGTCTTTGTATCCATTGTATATACACTTGAATACCTGAAAAATAATAAGAATACTCTCCTTCTCCCTACTTCTATTATCTTGCGTACTTTATATTTATATTGTCCTGAGCTATTAAATTCACAACACGTTATCAGCACGAATAGCAAGATTCTTGATATTGAAGCACGAATTAATAGTAAGATTATTAAGGTACGCATTTTATTATTTTAATTTTATTATTATTATGGCTAACATCAACAATGTTGATTTCACTCTTCTTGATCTTAGTGAAATGAATTTTTAATCGTGAAAGATCCACTAACTTTTGTAGAATAATTTGAATGAAATATACTATCACCTGAAGATGGTCGTACTACAAAAAATATGGAATGATTGACTCCACATTTGAGTACAAGATTTTAAGTATGTCGAGGCATATAATTCAGCTATCTTGAAAGTAGCTTCTCAATTAAATTATGTGGTGAAACTATAACTGATGAAGACATGCTTGAGAAAATATACTCTACTTATCATGTGTCGAATGTGCTCCTGTAGTTGCAACATCGAAAAAAAAAGTTTTACTAAATATTCTGAATAAATTGGTTGTTGAAAAATCACGAAGCCCGACCCACAAATTCTAGTACATTTCCTGAAGCAAATGAGACTCAAATTCAAAATTATGAACGTGGTCGTGGTGGTCGTGGTCGTGAACAAGGTTGTGGTAATAGTCTTGGTGAAAGTAGAGACATGGAAACTATCATGTTCGTAATCGTAATCATGTTTGGTGTAGCCATATAACAAAAATAAGAATGATGAAAAAAAAATAATGTCTCCCAGAAGAGAGAACATGAAGAAATAAGAAATAATAATGAACAAAAGAAAGTTCATTGGTCTCGTATAGGACGAAGATCGGATCATATTGTTGATCTTTATAAAAAAATCGTTGAAATTAAACGACAAAGATGTGGAGACAAATCATGTCGATGAAAATAATGTCAATGATGATGACATGAGTTATGGAAGAAAAATCAATGGTTGCATCTTGTATCAATAATAATTTCTAAAAAGAAATTATGGATGTCAAATCTTTGAAATCAAATAATGATGGTGATATTTGCCTAATTGTTAGTGCTGCAACGCACACAATACGAAAAAATATAAAATATTTCTCTCGACTTGAAATGGGAGAAATAAGTGTTAACACAATAAGTGGTAGTGCAAATTTGATTGATGACTCTTGAAGAGTAGGAAAAAAAATCCCTGAAGGAACTTAAATTTTTATTAAAGATGCACTATCTTCTAAGTCTCAAATAAATTTGTTAAGATATCCGAAAAAATGGGTATCATATTGAGACTATAAAAGAGAAAAATAAAAGTGCTTACTGATTACAAAAATCAATCCGGAAAGAAGTGTGTACTAGAAATATCGTATTCACTATCTTTGAGCTTATATTATACGAACACATTCAATAGAAATATATCACCTAATAGACCAGAAGTCTATTGTTCCAAAAGATTTTATGATTTGGCATGATCGATCGACTTGGAAATCCAAGCCCGACAATGATGACACGAATAATTGAAAGTTCTCATGGCCATATCTTGAAAAAATTGTTGGAGTTGTATACTTAATGTCTAGATTTAAGTGATATGAACTACCGATCCATTGCCATTAATCTATTTAATGGAATAAACAATTATTTGGGTTTAATTATTTATAATTAAATATATGCAAATTATAGTCCTAGATTATATACGTTGTAGTTAGTATGGTGTGCGGGCCCACACAGAAGATCATACTATCGGTTACTCGTATTTAGTCAAACAGTTGCTCACGACCTAGATGGACACGGACCAATCCATCGGTATAGTCGTTGTGTGAGAGAGAAAATAATCTGTCTTGATTATTTTATCACACTTGTACACTTGGTGTATTGGGAGGATCGCTTGAGATTTATCGATTAGGATTGCCTTGGATAATCGATTTAAATCTCAGTGTATTTTATTCTTAATCCCCGATACTATTGCGGGTGTGTATATTAAATATAAGTGACTTTGATTTACCAAAGGAATTAATCGATTTAATTATTGGGTTAATTACCGGTTAAGTTGGGTCACTATATTTTATATATGGCATGCCGTGATACTTGACGGGAAAGTGTATCCCGTAAGGGTTGATAATTGTTGGAGTTGTGTACTTAATGTCTAGATTTAAGTAACGGTAAACTCCCGGTCATAGCATTTAATCTATTAAATTAATAAACAATTGTTTGCGTTTAATTATTTATTAATTATGCAAAATTATAGTCCTGGATTTTATACGTTGTAGTTAGTATGGTGTTGCATGGGCACACAGAAGATTATACTATCGGTTACTCGTATATAATCAAATGGTGGCTCACGACCTAGATGGACATGGACCAATCCATCGGTATAGTCGTTGTGTGAGAGAGAAAATAATTTATCTTAATTATTTTATCGCACTTGTACACTTGGTGTATTGAGCGGATCGTCGAGATTCATCGATTAGGATTGCCGGCGATAATCGATTCGAGTCTCAGTGTATTTTATTCTTAATCCCCGATATTATTGCGGGTGTGTATATTTAATATAAGTGACTTTGATTTACCAAAGGAATTAACCGATTTAATTATTGGGTTAATTACCGGTTAAGTTGGGTCACTATATTTCATATATGGCATGCCGTGAATGATTGACCGGACAGTGTATCCCGGAAGGGTTGATAATATCCCCGAGATGAGTTCATAAGGAATTATTGTGTAAACCTCATGAGTGGATTCGTTCCGCACAATAATTAAGGTTGAATAGTACTAGTCTCGGATTAAAGAGATGAATAAATTAATTAGCAATAAATTAATTTTATTTATGGATATTTAAATCTTAAATACACGGAATAAATAATACTACCGGAGAAATATTATTTGATATAATATGGTTTAATATTGGGAGTGCAATTAATTTATATAGTGGAAAATAAATTAATTAATATTGATAAGGATTAATGGACTTGAGCATTGGGCTCAATTTAATCTTCAATATTGGAAGCCCAATATTCCACCTCCTTTAGATCCCCTACGTAGCCTATAAAAGCACTACATGGCCTTCATAATTCAAAACTTGAATAAGACAAGAATTATCATACTTGATATTCTAGAGAGTTGAAGGAGATCCATAGGAGTTCGATAGATCGTCGCCCACCCGACGTTCGAACGGAGTGCAAGGAATACGTGGGAAGATTCAAAGGTCTTCGATTGATTTTGTTTCTCCGCACAACAAATCAAAAGGTACAAATCATAAACTCCTTTGTGTGAATTTATGTGAATTAAATTGTGACATATACATGAACACAAGATCCGGGTAAAACGATGATCTTCGGGGACGGGGATTCGAGATCCCCGGCGAAGGATCAAACGAACCCTCGGCTAGGAGCCGAGGGGTGGCGGTCGAGCCCTAGGGCTTCGACCGCCGGCGCGCATCGAAGGAACGCCGCGGCTGGACGCCGCGGCTGGGGCGATCGAGCCCTAGCTCGATCGCCGGGGACCGTCGCGGCTTCGCGCCGCGACTGGTGGTCCCCCCTCCTGTCGGTGGTGGCGGTGAGTCGCCGGACTCACCGCCCGGGGCTGCCGGAGCAGCCCCAGCGATCGCCTCGTGCGCGATCGCGAACCCCGCGATGGGGTTCGGCTAGGGTTTAGCCGCGGGTTCATCCCGCGGCGATACTCTTGTCGAGCCCGGTTCTTCGTGGCGTTCGTGATCGGTTTCCGGCGACGGGATTTCGGTCGGGGTTATCGGTTCCGCAATTTTTGATACCCCGGGATATCGATTTCCAGCAATAATATCCCCGAGATGAGTTCATAAGGAATTATTATGTAAACCCTGCAGGTGGATTCGTTCCGCATAATAATTAAGGTTGAATGGTACTAGTCTCGGATTCAAGAGATGAATAAATTAATTAGCAATAAATTAATTTTATTCATGGATATTTATATCTTAAATACACGGAATAAATAATACTACCGGAGAAATATTATTTGATATAATATGGTTTAATATTGGGAGTGCAATTAATTTATATAGTGGAAAATAAATTAATTAATATTAATGGGATTAATAGATTTGGGCTTGGGCTCAATTTAATCATTAATATTGGAAGCCCAATATTCCACCTCCTTAAGATCCCCTACGTAGCCTATAAAAGCACTACATGGTCTTCTCTATTCTCACAACTTGAAGATCACAATTCTAGAGAGAGAAAGTAGAGAAGGAGATCCATAGAGTTCGGAGGATCGTCGCCCACCCGACGTTCGAACGAGTGCAAGGAATACGTGGGAAGGTCTCAAGGTCTTCAATAAGATCTCGTTTCTCCGCACAACGAATCGAAAGGTGGGTTAAATATTTCAGCTATTTAATTCATATTTATTGAAATATTATCGAAAAACAAGATTCGATAATTGGGGATCCAAACCGGGACGAGTCGGGACGTGGCGGTCTTGGACCGCCGGACCACCGGCGACTCGAGGACCCGGCGGGATGGATCGCCGGCGTGGAGCCCTCGGCTGGGCAGCCCACGCTCGCCTTGGAGGCGGGCGATCGCACCGCGGGGAGCGTCGAGCGGTCGCGGCTTTGCCGCGGCTAGGGCTCGATCGTGAGCTCCTCGGGCGGTGGCTCCGGGCTGTAGAGTCATGGTTTCCGGGACGCCGATCGGAGTCGGTTCTACGACGACTCCGGATGATCGATTTCCAACAATTGGTATCAGAGCGTACGGTTACGTTTTTCGTTAATTATTTCGATAATCGATTCTCGTTGTTTATAGCCATGGATTAATTTAATTTTTTTAAATTATTGTGCTATATTTGTTCTACGTACTTGTTTTATCTCTCGTATGAATTGTGAACGACGGAAAAATTAAATCGAGGTTTTTCGGAGAAACGAACCGAGTTCGATCAAAGGAGGGCGTGCCTTTGCGCGGGCTGCTGTGCGGGCTGTATGGCGGCTGGAGGTCGACGGCATCAACCACCAACAACGGTGGTCGCCGGATGTCGACCGCTGCCAAGAGGCGGTGGCGATCGAGGATCGCCGGACCGCCGGCCGGCTGGTGGTTCCCTGCGGGTGAATCACCGGGTGGAGCTCGGCTGGGCAGCCCACAGCCCGCCAAGGCGGCGGGCGATCGCTCGCGGTGGAGCGGTCGAGCGGCTTCGGCCGTGGCTAGGGCTCGATCGGGATGCTCTTCCGCGATGATCTGGGCTGTAGAGTCGTGGTTTCCGGGACGTCGATCGAAGTCGGTTTTACGACGACTCCGGGTGATCGATTCCAACAATTGGTATCAGAGCGTACGGTTACGTTTTTCGTTAATTGTTTCGATAATCTATTATCGTTGTATATGGCCATAGATTAATTTAATTTTATTAAATTATTGTGCTATATATATTGTGCTACGTCTATGTTTTCTCTCTCGTATGAATCGTGTTGGTCGGAAAAATTAAATATTAAAAATCGAGGGTTTTTTTCGGAATATCGAACCGGAGGAGATCGAACGCGCGCTCGGTGCGGGCTGCCGGGGAGGTGGCTGGAAGCACGGGCTGTGCGGGCTGCTGGATGTGGGCTGAACACAGCTGGGCGTGTCGGAGTGTGCCACCAGTGGTGGTGGTTCGCCGACAGCCGCCGGCTTCGGATTCGAGCTCGAACGGCTGGGTACGCCTTGTAGCGGGATCGGGCTGCTGGTACGCCTTGTAGCGGGACCGGGCTGTATGGCGCCGGATGTCGACCGCTGCCAAGAGGCCAGGCGGTTCAGCCGCTACGCGCGGCGGTTCGTGGGTCGCGGCTTCGGCTTCGTGCTCGGTGCGGGCTGCCAGGGAGGTGGCTGGAAGCACGGTGATGAGCCATTTTATTTGCTCATCTTGAGCCCCTTTTTGAGTCAGTTTGAGTCAGTTTATGTGTCTGGGAGGGCACAGTAGAGTGTTTGGTCAGAGTATGCAGGCAAACAGGTAACAGGTGGCGCACTGGGCAAAAGAGGCAAGGAAAACCCCTTCTTTGGGCAAACAGCGATCTGGAGCGTGTAGTGACTGAGCAGTTTGGCCTTATCAGGCAAACCAGGCCGTTTTGGGCAAGTCATGAAGCAGAAGACCCAGACCTAATACCAAGTACCGTGCCTGGTCCGTTCACCTGTGGAGGAGAAGAATACCTGTAGAGAGTTTGGGAAGCGAATTTCCATCGGGCAAAGTCAAAGGCGGCTAGAGCTAAAGATGGAAAGTACTTAGCGGCGCCTGGAAAAGGAAGCCCATGCAGCGGCCCATGCAACTGCGATCCCGCAGCCCTAATTCAAGCCTATATAAGGAAGAGAAGCTGGAGAAGACAGGACACACAATTCCGACCCCGTTCACGAAGCAGCCGCCGGCGATTGAAGCTTGGAGATTTCCGGCCAAGCTGTTTTGTTTTTGAAGTTGATCGAGCCTTCGGGCATTAAAACAATTTATTGCTTTATGTTTTTATTACTTAGTTTTTGCTATTCCAGTTGAACGATTTCAGATTTTAGTTAATATGAATTTCAGTTTCGTTTTCCAATTTATTTCTTGTTTTATTTCTTTACCTATGAGTAGCTAAACTTGCAGGGCGTCTGGGCAAAGGCTAATCGAAGGGGACTCTGGGCTAAGATAGAACCGTGAGGTTGTTAGGGCTTTTACTTAACTGCCTGGAGGTTTGTTCCCGATACATAGTTGAAGTTTAACCATATTCTTGCAGGTTTGGGTAGACTAATTTGGTCGTTAGGAAACCCTTACACTTTGAGATACAAGCGATTGATCAACCGAGTATTCCGCGTTAGATGTACTACGGGCATAGCGCTAGAACGTGTTGGAGTAGCGGTCGTATGATTCGGATTTCCGGACATGCTATTGGCCGAATTGGGTTCGTCGAGAGAGTAATGCGAGTTTGGGCAAACTAGATCCATGCGACCACATAGGTATCGAATTGTCTAGGCTCAGGGGATTAGGCATAAGTATACCTTGCCTTTTCTTTACCCAGTAAGGACGGATTGGGGTGGGGTGACTGTAGGCGTGACTTAATAGGACTGCTTTCACTTTGTTCGACATCCTATAACCGATTGACAAACCATCAGTTAAAACCATTAGTGCCAGGGATCGGTAGTTTGCCCAGAGAACCCAGAGAGAAGCCAAAGCCCAGAAGCCTACTTTTCTTTATTTGATTTCAGTTTGATTAATTGCTTTTCTGTTTACAGTTTGGTCAAAGTGTTTAGTTTATTATTTCTGCATGTTAGTTTGGGATTAATTAGTTTAATTGTTTCTGTTAGTTGGTAGTTTGATTAAACGCTGTAACTCAGCAACCAAACTTAAAACCCTTTTATTGTGACACTATTTGGACAAAGCCGAGATTAACTAAATTGCAATTGCTTCCTCGTGGGATCGACCCTATACTTATCACTTACTAATCTTGTGTTGAGTTTAGGAACTTTATAAATTTATTTTGGCCGCGTTAGCTTCCACGACAAAGTTTTCGCGTCGTCAAAATTGGCGCCGTTGCCGGGGAAGCAACATTCCAGCTTTTTAGTTTTTCTGTGCTGACTTTTTTCTTTACTTCTTTGACTAGGTACTATAAACGCGGTGGAAGGCGATACGGGACTACTCTTTGACCCTGAGATCGAGAAAACCGCCAAAAGGCTAAGAAAAGAAGCAAAGAACAAGGCGTTAGCACGTGCAACCCAAGGAGAGAATTCTGCCAAAGCACGTAAGGCAGAGAAGGCAAAGAACAAGGAAATCATACCAGTTGACACTTCTAGTCAACCAATACCAGAAGAGATAGAAGCCATGGGAGCAGAAGCACCACGGACTTTGAGGGACATGATGTTCCCGTCAGAGATGAACTTGAGGCCACTGGGGATCACTTTGCCCACCATTCCTACCCCCTGGGAGATGAAACACAACTTCATACAAATCCTGCCAAAGTTCAGTGATATGCCCGGAGAAGACCCACAGAGGCATTTACAGGACTTTGAGCTAGCATGCGGGACGATTCAGGCGACCGGGGTACTAGCGCAATATATACGACTCCTGGCCTTTCCCTTCTCTTTGACTGATGGGGCCAGAGAGTGGCTGTATACCATTCCGCAGGGCGAAGTGACTACTTGGGCGCAACTACAGAAGCGGTTTCTGGAAAAATATTTCCCAGCAGCACGAATTCAACAAATGCGCAAGAAAATCAATAGCATAAGGATGGGAACTAACGAGAACTTTCATGACTACTGGGAAAGATTCAAACAACTGCTAACTAAATGCCCCCAGCACCAGATCCCGGACCACGACCTCATCCAATACTTTGTGTCCGGATTGAGACATCATGAGAAGACTCTACTCCTAGCTGCCAGTGGAGGATCTCTACTCAACAAAAGTGCTGCCGAGGCATTCAAACTGTTCAAAGAGATGGCAGAGGAATTAGGCGAAGGCACCGATATGCCCAAACAAAGCCTGCTGGTACAATCCCCCTCTGACTCAAAAATCGACAAGCTGTGCAGTGCCATGGAAAAATTTATGACCAGTATGGCGGGAGGACCAAAGAAGGCAGTCAAAGCGTGCCAGATTTGCCAAGAGGTAGAGCACGCCACTGATGAATGCCCATCTTTATTCGATGAGGAGCTCAAAGCGATGGGACAATCTAATGGAAACGGTCAAGGAAGAGGGAGGCCGCACTTTGACCCATACTCAAATACCTACAACCCAGGATGGAGGCACCATGAGAACTTCAAGTATGGGAATAATAACAATCAAGGAGAAGGATATCAAGGCAACCCGAACCAGAACCGTTACAACCATCAGCAACAAGGGAATTCCCAGCAGAATCAGGGCAAAGGGGCATCACTATCGGACATGATGGAGACTTTGGTCAGAGAGAATGTCAAGTTCCAGCAAGAAAACATGAAAGCCATGCAAGAAAACAAAAAATTCAAGCAGGAAATTAGAGGGCAACTGAATAACTTGGGAGCCCAAATGGCCCATTTGAATCAGGTCGTGGCAAAGCTGGAACAGAGGAATGGAAACTTACCACCACAAGTCGAAGTAAAGAGTGCCCACTGCAATGCCATCCAGTTAAAAAGTGGGAGAATCTTGCCAGAAGTCAAAACGCCGACCCAGGGCAAACAACCTCAAGAGACAGAACCAACAGAGATAGAGGACATAACTGTTGAAGATGAAAGAGAAAAGGAAGAAGAAGTAGTCAGGGCAAAGAGAGATAAATCACCACCACCGAAGATTCGAGTCCCCTTTCCGGGAAGGCTAAGCAAGAATAAAGAAAGGGAAGAGACTTACGAGATGTTCCAGATGTTCAAAAAGGTGGAGATCAATATGCCGCTACTAACTATACTGAACACTATGCCCCGGTGTGCCAAGTTTCTCAAGGAGCTATGCACGAAGAAGGTAAAATATCAAGACGATGCAAAGTTCGAGGTGGGTGAAAATGTCTCGGCAGTGCTTCAAAGGAACGTGCCTACCAAATGTGGAGACCCAGGCATGTTTTATATACCATGCATCATAGGAAGAATGAGAATCGAGAAAGCAATGCTGGACTTAGGGGCATCAATCAATGTAATGCCCAAGACTATGTACGAGGACCTGGGCATAGGGGTTCTCAAACCCACAAGAGTGGTAATTCAATTGGCTGACAGATCCAATGTCTACCCTGAGGGCATACTGGAGGACGTATTGGTCAAAGTGGAGGATTTAATCTTTCCAGCAGACTTCTACGTACTAGACATGGGGAGATCAAGCAAGGAGCCAATTATGATTCTGGGCAGACCGTTCCTTAAAACCGCAACAACACACATAGACTGCGAGACAGGCAAACTGACATGTAAGTTCGAGGGAGAAACAGTCACCTTTGACCTTTACAAGTCTATGAAGCACCCAACCGATACTGAGCAAGTTCATATGATCGATCAGATCGAAAAGGTAGTAGAAGGCAAAGTGTTGCAAAGCGGCAAGTATGACGACATTGAAGTAGTGATTCAAGAAGGAATGCTACACGATGAATTAGAAGACGAACCGGAGGGAATACTGGAAGCAATTAAACAGTTGGGGGCACTAGAGAATTACAAAGGAGATCCAGGCAAACTGCCAATACTAGAAGAGACTATCATGAAGCCATCCTTAGAGAGACCCCCACTACTGGAGTTGAAAAACTTGCCAAAGCATCTAAAGTACATGTACTTAGGAGAGCACGACACTTTGCCAGTAATCATCAATTCATCTCTCTCAGAAGAGGAGGAAGTGAAACTCAAAGAAGTACTAGGGCGATACAAACTGGCCATAGGGTGGACTTTGGCTGACATAAGAGGTATAAGCCCAACGATTTGCCAACACCATATACTCCTAGAAGATGAATCTACACCAGTACGGGATCCCCTAAGAAAACTCAATCCCGCCATGAAGGAGGTGGTATCAAAGAGATAAAGAAACTCCTCAGCGTAGGGATAATTTACCCTGTCTCAGACAGCAAGTGGGTTAGCCCTGTACACATTGTACCAAAGAAATCAGGGATCCAAGTCATAGAGAATGAGAAGAAAGAACAGATCGCTACCAGGCTACAAACGGGATGGAGAGTATGTATCGACTACCGTAATCTGAACAAGGTAACCCGAAAAGATCATTTCCCTTTGCCCTTCATCGATGAGATGTTAGAGCGGTTGTCCGGGAAGAAACACTTCTGCTTTCTAGATGGGTATTCGGGGTATATGCAGATTTGGGTAGCTGAAGAGGATCAAGACAAAACAACGTTCACGTGTCCCTTTGGCACCTTTGCCTATAGGCGCATGCCTTTTGGGCTGTGCAACGCACCAGGGACCTTCCAGCGTTGCATGATGAGCATATTCTCTGATCTACTAGAAAACGGAATTGAAGTATTTATGGACGACTTCACGGTCTATGGTAATACCTTTGACCTATGCCTGGCAAACTTGGAGTTAACACTGCAGCGGTGTGTAGAAAAGAGTTTGGTTTTGAATTATGAAAAGTGTCACTTCATGGTAGAAGAGGGAGTAGTTCTGGGACATGTGGTGTCAGCCAAGGCATAGAAGTCGACAAAGCAAAGATCGAAGTTATTGCCAAACTACCATATCCAAGGAATATCAAGCAAGTAAGAGGATTTCTTGGCCACGCAGGATTCTATAGGCGCTTTGTGAAAGACTTTGCCAGTATTGCCCAACCGATGACAAGGTTACTGCAGAACGATGTGGAGTGGGACTTTGATGACGACTGCCAAAGAGCCTTCAACCATCTGAAGGAGAGACTAGTGACAGCTCCCATCATCCAACCCCCTGAGTGGGGGATGCCTTTTGAACTAATGTGTGACGCTAGTGGATACGCAGTAGGGGCAGTACTTGGGCAACTGAAGGGCAAAGAGAGACATGTGATATATTATGCTTCGAAGACACTTAATTCCGCCCAAAGTAACTACGCAACCACTGAGAAGGAACTTCTGGCCATAGTGTTCGCCTTTGAGAAATTCAGGTCATACCTATTGGGAAGCAAGACCATAGTGTACACTGACCACGCCGCCCTCAAGTAGTTAATGGCAAAGAAAGAGACCAAACCAAGACTAATCCGATGGATCCTACTGCTACAGGAGTTTGACATCAAGATTAGGGACAAGGCTGGTAACCAGAACTTAGTGGTAGACCACCTTAGCCGGATCTTACAAAAAGAAGAGGATATACCAATAACCGAAACATTTCCAGACGAACACTTGTACTCCATCTATGCCATGCACGAGGAACCTTGGTACGCAGACCTCGTCAACTATATAGTAAGAGGTGAGTTCAGAGACGAAGCTTCCATCTACGAAAGAAATAAAATGAAACGGGAGGCAAAGAGCTACATCTGGGACGAACCGTACTTATGGAAAAGATGCGAAGATCAGGTACTAAGAAGGTGTGTAGCTGAATCAGAACAACAAGCTATAATGAGGCACTGCCATGAGAAGCCATGTGGAGGCCACTTTGGGCACAGGCGAACTGCCAGAAAAATTTTAGATTGCGGTTTTTTCTGGAAGACTTTGAATAAGGATTGCATTGCCTGGTGTAAGGGGTGTGACCAATGTCAAAGGGAAGGTAATATGACTAAGAGGGACGAGATGCCTTCGGTACCCATACTGCCAGTGGAGATATTCGATGTATGGGGTATAGACTTCATGGGACCACTCCCAAACTCCAAGGGCAAGGAGTACATATTACTGGCAGTGGACTATGTATCTAAGTGGGTCGAAGCCAAAGCAACAACCACTAATGACTCTCGAGTAGTGGCAGAA
Organism: Euphrasia confusa; assembly: GCA_954870475.1. Lineage (NCBI taxonomy): Eukaryota > Viridiplantae > Streptophyta > Magnoliopsida > Lamiales > Orobanchaceae > Euphrasia > Euphrasia confusa. Next base: position 18,426,976 of record OX940950.1, read on the forward strand.
TTTCTCAAAGCGAATATTTTCAGTCGATTTGGTGTGCCCAGAGCGTTAATAAGTGATCAAGGCACTCATTTCTGTAATGCTGTGATAAAGAAGCTACTTCATAGGTAAGGGGTGACACATCGGGTTTCAACAGCATATCACCCCCAGGCAAATGGGCAAGCTGAATTATCAAATCGAATCATAAAGACTATTCTAAGGAAGACAGTTAGACCCGAGGGCAAAGACTGGTCTGACAAATTAGATGATGCACTTTGGGCATACCGCACTGCTTTCAAGACACCCTTTGGGATATCCCCATATAGGATGCTATTCGGGAAGGCATGCCATTTGCCCGTGGAAATTGAACATACAGCACATTGGGCAGTGAACAAAGTCAATTTTGATTGGGATCTTGCAGGGAATGAGCGCAAGTTAGACCTTGTAGAACTAGAGCAGATCAGGATCGAGGCGTATGATCATGCAGCTCACTATAAGGAACGAACCAAACGGGCACATGACAAATTGATTAAAGGCAAAAAGATCGAGGCAGGACAACTGGTGCTGCTACATCGGACTAGGAACTTATTCAGAAAGGGAAAACTATTCACCAAATGGGAAGGACCCTTTATTGTTCACGAAGTTTGCCCTAATGGATCAGTGGAGCTGAAGAGTAAGACAGACAAGGGCAAGGACTACATTTTCAAGGTAAACGGACAACGAGTTAAACCGTACTTTGGGCAAGAGGAGCTGGAGGGGCAAATTGCCTTCATCGATTTCTAGCCAAAGTCAGCAGCAAGGTCATGCCTAGGACCTAAAATAGGGCGCTGACCAGGAGGCAACCTGGTATGTTTTTTTTTATGCTTTATTTACTATTTAGTTTTTGCTTTTCTTTTTTTTAGGTTTAATAAAAAGATCACTTCATACCAAAATTAACGAGGCCGGAAGAAAGGGTGTATTGTATTTTTGATTTTGCAGGAACAGGGTTTGGGCAAAGGACATCAGTTTGAGCTTACCATAACTGGATAGATGGAAGGTACGAGATTTGAGGGAAAAACATCCCATCATTAGGACTCTGCAAATCCCCACTTTCCATAACTCCCCCCCACGAAACCCGATAACCACCCTCATCCACTCCCTTTCCAAAATTCAAAAATCCCTATAACCCTAACTGCCATCGTCAATGGTGAGTACCCGACCCAAAAATAAACTGAGAGGAATCCCGGACGGAACCCATATCGATCTTACCACCCCACCACCACCCACTAAATCAACCAAATCAAAGCGCAAAAAGATGACGGAGCCAAAGAACGACGCCGCCATGGAAGAGAATAGGGATGAGGCGCCCGCCGCCGCAACCACTGAGACAACCGGAGAAGCTTCCTCCGCCGTGCCGCTCGTCATAATACTACCATCGTCCACCACCCCAAGTAGCCCGCCGCCGGTCGACCAGAATTTGATAGCGCAACTTAGCGCTGAGCTCGATGTGCCCCAGCTTTCCGAGCAGAAAGATTTGGAGACTCTGGCCAACGCAGCGGAGGGGTCTGAACAGCCAACCGGCGACGCAATCGGAAAACCACCAAAGAAGAAATCCAGATCTGACATCAAGGGTAAGGGTGTGAAATTGTCTGATACAGGTTCAAGCGCCGAGGAGAAGAAGGAGGAGGAGAATTCAACGGCTGCCGGCGGCGATGATGAGGAAGAAGAAGAACCAGAAATTGAAGTCACCCACAACCTTCCAAAGACACCGAACACCAGGGCTTCGACCAAGAAGCGCAAAGCTCCGACTCCGGCGACTACCAGCGCCGCCCCCCGCAAAATTGTGGTGCCAAAGACTGTGTGTTTCGACACACTTAAGCTGATGGGGGTAGAGGCCAAAGTGAGGGAGTACTTTGCGAACATCGGGTGGAGCCAATTTTTGGAGTGGTCTGGGCAAATAAGTGATAAGGTGGTGAGAGAGTTTTTCAAGACACTGGTGATCAAAGAGGACAAGGAGGAAGGAGTTACTGGCATCCAGTTTGAGATACTGGGAAGCAGGGTCAAGGCAAGCTGCACCGAACTGGATCTCAGTATGGGGATGGTGACCTTTGAGGAGTGGAAGTCAAAGGAGTACCAGAGGGCACTGAAGGCTTTGCCCGAGCGAACTAAGAGCGAGTTGAATGAGATCTGGAAGGTGCTGGGCAAAGGGGGAACATTCATTGCATAGACCACTAAGGGGCATCAGTTGAAGGATGATGCGATGAGGGTTTGCCATAGGATCCTGGCTGTCAATTTCTTTGGCAAACAGGACACAAGCAATGCAATCTCCCAGATTGAGTTTGGTATGCTGTGGTGTATGGAGAAGAAGATCAGGCTGCACTTTGGGTCTTTTCTTTGTGCACAGATGAAGTGGTTGGTCACCCATCCCCTGCAGCGCCACTCCTTAGCCCAGTTCCCTATGGTGTATGCCGCGAAGATGGATTTGCTGGAAGGGAAGAAAGTGAATTTGATGAGCGAGGAGAAGTTTGACAAGGCCTGTTTCAAGAGGATGCATGATATCAAGGAAAGCAGTGATGGGGTAATAACTTTTGATGATAACAAACCAGTGAAGGTAGAGAAGGTTGTGCCAGTGAAGTCAAAGGTGAAGAAGGAAGAGGTGAAGGAAGATGGCGAGGTGACTGAGCGCCTTGTGATGATAGAGCAGAGGCTGGACGAGCTTACCAGCATGATGAGGGCATACTTTGCCCATAAGGGATTCAGGTACCCACCTGAACCTAGCACTTAACTGACCCTCCTTTTTTTTTATTTATTTTATTTTGTTTTCTTTCTTTTTTTTTTTGTGTTTCTGTTTGAGTCAAACAACTCGGGCGACGGGGTCGATCTCCCTGCTGACACACTTTGCCTACGCAAAGTGTGTGAGGGGGCAGGTGCGCCAACGTTAATTTAGAGTTGTTGTTTGGTCGAGGCAGCCCCTACTGATCTTATTACTTTCACCCACTTTTCCTACGCAAAGTGTGTGAGGGGGGAAAGGGAAAGGGCAAACCTCTATGTCTAATCGAGTCAGCATGATTATGTGAATACTTAGGACAGTTAGAAGCACTTTCATTTATACAGCAATTCAAAATTTGTAGTTAAAGGCATGAAAATAGGGACGATGGAACTATACTAGGCAAACTGTGAGATTTGAGCCATACATTGAATGAAGATTTCTTTCTTGAGAGTACTGTTGTGAAATTTATGATGCCTGACTTTGCCTATTTGCTGTGATAAGTAGTTCTGTTGGGTGGGGGTTATTATATGATTAGGGCATTTCTTTCAATTTGTCTAAATGAACATTAATCCCTTGATAGCCCCTTTGAGCCTGTTGAAATTTTCTTTGATACCAGTCTGGCACTTTGCCAATAGGCAACCAGACAGATATGAGGGGGGTAGAGAGATTGATGTTGGAAAAAAAAAAGAAAAAAAAAGAACAAAAAAAAGAAAAAAATAGAATAAATTGGTTGTGTGCTAAGGCCCGTAAGAAAAGGGGCAAAGTGGTAGAGAAAGGCTAAACCTATATATAGCCCTCTGCCCAAACCGTGCTTACTCCTCAAAATCCACCCAAAGAGCTTACATTACAACCCAATAAAAGCCCCTTTGATGAGACCCCCCACTTAATCAGAATAACTTGAGCAGCAAACTGTCAAATTTGGGCAAAGTAGTTTCACAACAGAAAATGAGTGACATTATACCCATACACTGAAAAGAGAGATACACTTGTGAGGAAGTGCCCAAAGTCCTAATGTAGACTCTTGACCGAATTTTTATGCCTCTAACTTGAATTTTGATTTGCCTGTATTTGCTTTGCCTATTTTATATTCTGTAATCATGCTAAAGTCCTTTGAGTCTCTGTTTATTTGTTTCCCCCTCTATCTTGATTTCTTTTTCACTTTGGTCTTGAGTCCGGTGAGTCAAACCCCACGCTTGAGGACAAGCGTATTGCAAGTGTGTGCGGTTTGATGAGCCATTTTATTTGCTCATCTTGAGCCCCTTTTTGAGTCAGTTTGAGTCAGTTTATGTGTCTGGGAGGGCACAGTAGAGTGTTTGGTCAGAGTATGCAGGCAAACAGGTAACAGGTGGCGCACTGGGCAAAAGAGGCAAGGAAAACCCCTTCTTTGGGCAAACAGCGATCTGGAGCGTGTAGTGACTGAGCAGTTTGGCCTTATCAGGCAAACCAGGCCGTTTTGGGCAAGTCATGAAGCAGAAGACCCAGACCTAATACCAAGAACCGTGCCTGGTCCGTTCACCTGTGGAGGAGAAGAATACCTGTAGAGAGTTTGGGAAGCGGATTGCCATCGGGCAAAGTCAAAGGCGGCTGGAGCTAAAGATGGAAAGTACTTAGCGGCGCCTGGAAAAGGAAGCCCATGCAGCGGCCCATGCAACTGCGATCCCGCAGCCCTAATTCAAGCCTATATAAGGAAGAGAAGCTGGAGAAGATAGGACACACAATTCCGACCCCGTTCACGAAGCAGCCGCCGGCGATTGAAGCTTGGAGATTTCCGGCCAAGCTGTTTTGTTTTTGAAGTTGATCGAGCCTTCGGGCATTAAAACAATTTATTGCTTTATGTTTTTATTACTTATTTTTTGCTATTCCAGTTGAACGATTTCAGATTTTAGTTAATATGAATTTCAGTTTCGTTTTCCAATTTATTTCTTGTTTTATTTCTTTACGTATGAGTAGCTAAACTTGCAGGGCGTCTGGGCAAAGGCTAATCGAAGGGGACTCTGGGCTAAGATAGAACCGTGAGGTTGTTAGGGCTTTTAGTTAACTGCCTGGAGGTTTGTTCCCGATACATAGTTGAAGTTTAACCATATTCTTGCAGGTTTGGGTAGACTAATTTGGTCGTTAGGAAACCCTTACACTTTGAGATACAAGCGATTGATCAACCGAGTATTCCGCGTTAGATGTACTACGGGCATAGCGCTAGAACGTGTTGGAGTAGCGGTCGTATGATTCGGATTTCCGGACATGCTATTGGCCGAATTGGGTTCGTCGAGAGAGTAATGCGAGTTTGGGCAAATTAACTAGATCCATGCGACCACATAGGTATCGAATTGTCTAGGCTCAGGGGATTAGGCATAAGTATACCTTGCCTTTTCTTTACCCAGTAAGGACGGATTAGGGTGGGGTGACTGTAGGCGTGACTTAATAGGACTGCTTTCACTTTGTTCGACATCCTATAACCGATTGACAAACCATCAGGTAAACCCATTAGTGCCAGGGATCGGTAGTTTGCCCAGAGAACCCAGAGAGAAGCCAAAGCCCAGAAGCCTACTTTTCTTTATTTGATTTCAGTTTGATTAATTGCTTTTCTGTTTACAGTTTGGTCAAAGTGTTTAGTTTATTATTTCTGCATGTTAGTTTGGGATTAATTAGTTTAATTGTTTATGTTAGTTGGTAGTTTGATTAAACGCTGTGACTCAGCAACCAAACTTAAAACCCTTTTATTGTGACACTATTTGGGCAAAGCCGAGATTAACTAAATTGCAATTGCTTCCTCGTGGGATCGACCTATACTTATCACTTACTAATCTTGTGTTGAGTTTAGGAACTTTATAAATTTATTTTGGCCGCGTTAGCTTCCACGACAAAGTTTTCGCGTCGTCACACGGGCTGTGCGGGCTGCTGGATGTGGGCTGAACACAGCTGGGCGTGTCGGCGTGTGCCACCAGTGGTGGTGGTTCGCCGACAGCCGCCGGCTTCGGATTCGAGCTCGAACGGCTGGGAGCGGGCTGCTGGTACGCCTTGTAGCGGGACCGGGCTGCTGGTACGCCTTGTAGCGGGACCGGGCTGTATGGCGCCGGATGTCGACCGCTGCCAAGAGGCCAGGCGGTTCAGCCGCTACGCGCGGCGGCTCGTGGGTCGCGGCTTCGGCTTCGTGCTCGGTGCGGGCTGCCGGGGAGGTGGGTGGAAGCACGGGCTGTGCGGGCTGCTGGAAGCGGGCTAAACGCAGCTGGGCGTGTCGGCAGCCGGCAGCCGGCGGCGGCGTTCGAAAGTCACGATTGACTTCGGCTTCGGATCACGGCTGCTGGGGAAGGGGCTCGTCAAACTTGTCGTTCACCATCTTTGGATGGTTCGCCGGAAGTTGACTGAAGTCCGGTGAGTGTCCGCGTGAGCACCGGAGCAATCGATCGGTCGATCGCGGGCTGCTCGTGCGGTGATAGCAGCGGGTCGATGGCATGGTCGTCAAGGGAGACGCCGTGCCGGAGATTGACCAAGAGACGCTGCTGGTACGCTCCTCGCCCTCGAAGAAGACGATCGAATTTATTTTCGCGCTACTGTAATTTTGCATAGTATGTCGGCCGACATATTATTTTTGGTAGGCCGACACCAATTTGAATTGTTTTGCATGTGCGTAAAAAATTGAATGGCTCATGGCTGACTTGCATGGGCTGGTAGCACAGTTGGTGTGCATGTGTTCATGCATGGAACCAACTAAGAGGGTTGGATGACACCGGAATTTGTTTCGGTTCGTCCTGGTAAATCCGATCTTTCCGGAAATAATTTAATCTTTCTAATATTATTTAATTTAATTTTGGAATTAATTCAAATTATATTTGGATTAGATTTCTTAATTATGGAATTAAATAATGGAATTAGATGAAGAGTTAAATTAGGAAAGAAAATCCTAATTTCTCTAGATATCCTATACCTACATGGATTAGAAGTCTTAAGAAGAATCAAAATTCGATTTTGATTAGGATTTTTGAGATAATTTGAATAGGATTGAGAAATTATTAAAATATTGATTTTATTTAATTTAAGTATTTTATTTAAAATCATTAGATTAATTCAAAAAAAATTTTGAATTGAAAAATCTTGGATTTTATTTAGAATAGAATTAAATATGGAAATCAATGGATTTTAATAAAATTGATTTTATTTAATTTAAGTATTTTATTTAAAATCATTAGATTAATTCAAAATTTATTTTGAATTGGAAAATCTTGGATTTTATTTAGAATATAATTAAATATGGAAATCAATGGATTTTAATAAAATTGATTTTATTTAATTTAAGTATTTTATTTAAAATCATTAGATTAATTCAAATTTATTTTGAATTGGAAAATCTTGGATTTTATTTAAAATAGAATTAAATATGGAAATCAATGGAATTGATTTTATTTAATTGGAGTATTTTATTTAAAATCATTAGATTGATTCAAATTTATTTTGAATTGGAATCTTGGATTTTATTTAAAATAAAATTAAATATGAAAATCAAAGAATTTTTCCGTCGCTCGACAAAGTATTCAAGACGTAGAATGAAGACTCAAGACAAGCATGAAGGAATTCATCAAGGTACGAATAGTCGAGAAATAATTTTACTTGAGCAAATATTTGATTATTTGTGTACGTACTTGCATGAAATGTATGTCTGTGATTATGCTTATGTGTATTTAATTATGCATTAGATAGCGTATCCCTTTGTTATAAAAAGTTAAGTGGGAGAGGGATTGGAAACAATGTCATGGTCTCCATTGTTGTTCTCTTGGTGACTTTTATGGACTTTTGAAGTTCGTATAGACAAGTCATTGGAGGAGAATTCTTGTAATTCCTTTTACGAGAAACATTGATTAAGTTTATCAAACAATGCCTAATTTGTGTTTCCAAAACTGATTTCAAGTCGACTCATTCTCACCCCGGGGAGTGGAATGGAGCCAAAGCCACTTGGTCATGTCGAGGACAAAAATTAGAGACTTTCGTGTCATTTGATGACTAGATCGATTGTCTGCTCGGCTCCCTCATTTTATGAGAGATAGGGTTGTTCGCATGGTGAATCACTGGTTAGAAACTTCGAGTTTCACTTCTGATTCTCCGCGTCGATTTACAAGATTGAATGAATCAAGTAATTGGGAGTCAATTATAAAAGTCTCTTGGTGTAGTAAACGTCCACACCACGTGGCTTGCTATACTAACAGATTTTGGATTAATTGTTCTAGACAGTTATAAGGAATTGTGAAGAATTGTGAAATCATCGTAAACGTCCACACCACGTGGCTTGCGGTGATGTAGCGGTTCCAAACGATTTACTTTAGTGCTGAGTAATGGTTTACACTTAGATACGCATTATAGTATTCTTCCCCCACGAAGTTACGCTATAAGTGATGTATGACCGAAGAAAATCTAATTGCTAAATCATTTGGGTAGGTAAACGTCCACACCACGTGGCTTGCCATATCTGATGGGATTTTAGATGTGATTAGTGGTTTAATGATATTATTTGAGGGAGATAATATCGGAGATTAAATCAATTGTTTGTTGTTATATTTGCTCATAGATTAGGAAATGGCTTTGAACCCACTTTATGTGATACTTAAGGATTTTAAACTCACTGGTCCCTGAATGTAAGGATTGGAATAGAAATCTGGGCATTGCCCAAACTGTTGAAGAGTACAAGTTTGTACTCAGTGAGCTTTGTCCTCCTGAGCCTATTAGTGTCTCAACTGATGAGTAAAGGACTGATATTATCATGTTCAAACTCAAGTTGGTGTTTAGACATGACATAGGCGGCTAGACAAGAAGCGATGAGGATACTCATAAAGGCCAGTCGCTTCGAGAAAATGCTTAAACACGTTTTTGAGATGATTGACCTTTTGGACGAGTTGAGACGGAAATCGCAAGCTCTTGTAGCCAAAGCCAAAGGTTTTGAACCTAAGGGTAAAATCGGGGGAAAAGGAAAAGCAAGCAAAGAAACCCAGTGGTCCTAAGTTGCTTAGACCACGAGATGGGACGAGAAAGCCAAGAGGCAAGTGTTCTCGATACAAACAGTCTGGGTACTGGAAGTCTGATTATCCTCTCAAAGAAGGTACGAAATTTCTTTAGTCGTAAAACATAGTCAGTGGTATTATCTACCAGAACCTGGTGTGTAGATATGGAACCACTGACGGTATGTGCATTTTAAATGCAAGGGTTCCAGGAAACCCAACGACTTGGAAAAGAAAAGATCGTAGTCTATGTGGGCAATGCTGTGTAGGAAGCAGCTGTTGCAGTGGAGGACATATTATAGGATTTCATTTTGAAATATTGCTTTATGTACCCTATTATTTTAGAAAGAACTTTGTTCTGGATTTCAAAATTTAATGAATGGATATTTTATTTCTTTTAATCATTTGATGGTTATAAGAAGAAATAATGATATTATCTATTTTGGTACATTAGCTAGCAATATATAAATGATGAATCTTGAGTCCACCACGATGCAACGAACCGTTATATATAACTCATTTTTCTAATAAGAGATTTCTTTATTAAATCATTTATACTTGTGGATTCTTATGCTAAGTCATATTTATTCAAATAAGAAGTTCAAAGGTCGAAAATTGATTGTAAGATCAATTAAGTTGAAGGAGTGGACCTTCCGACCTAAGAATCTAATTTGGAGGATAATACGACTAAGCAATCCTTTATGGATATAAGATATAAGATCCGGACAAGTATTAGAATTGATTAACTCTGATGTTTGATCAGAGCTTGGGATTGGATCCCAAGTGACTACACCATACAGTCCTCTGTAGAAATGGTGTGTCGGAAATAAGAAATGGAACTCTTATAGAAATAGTAAAAGCATGAGTTAAACGGAACTACTTATGTTCTATGGATATGTCTTGGAAACAACGGCGCATTCATATGTGGTTGTAGAATATCCTAGAAGAACAAAAGATGTGTGTTCAATAGTACTATGAACCAGAAGGACGTTATAAGTTCTAACGCCCGGTTCTTAGAGGAAGACTATTAGATGAACCACAAGTCCAAAATGACGTGATACTTCTGAAAAGAGAGAAAGAGATAAAGACTTAGAACCAGCCGAACCGAGTAGCGGTACACCACTAACTGCACCTACTGTTATTACTGTTAATACACCGGAATGCCGTTGTAGTGGGAGGTTGTGTGACAACCAGAGATATTCATAAGACTAGGAGAGTCTTCGGACTCTGGACCTAGTATACATGAACTCGATCTCTAGATCTACATGAAGGCAGTACTAGATCTAAATGTGCCTTCTTAGAGAACAATAAGGATTATTGTTAAGAGGCGAGATCATTTAGAGTACAAGCTTAGTTGATCCATTTATGGATTGAAACAAAGCTAGAGTTCGTGGAACTTGCGCATTGATGAGATAGTCCATTTGATGGATTCATCAAAAGGCATTGACGAATCGTGTGTATGGGAAACGTGATGGAAACAAGGTGGTGTTTCTCGGAGGTTTTATGTAGATAACATTTTATCATTGGTAACAATGTAAAGATGTTGTCAGACATAAAATGATGGTTGTCTAGAAAAATCGATATACGAGATAAAGAAGAAGTTAGAGCATGTTCTTAAGATCTATGATCTCAAGAAAAGAACATTGTACTTCTCTAGATATCTTATACGATTATGGTTCATTTTTAACATGCATAGTTCCGAGAAAGATTCGCTACCTTTCAAACACGGAATGCATCTATCTAAGGGTATGTGTTTTGGAACACATAAAGGTGATAGAAGCAGTGAAAGCAGTTTCCTACACTTGGAGTGTGGAAAGCTTGATAAATGCAATGTTGAAAAACGAGAACCTGATATCGGCTATGCGGTTAGCATAGTGGGAGGATATCAAGGTAATCCTGGAAAGGAATATTCGACTGCTGTAAAAGTACTTTCGAAGTACTGTTCTAGACTACGAAGCAGACAAGTTTTTCCTTTGGATTACATTTTCTTAGATTTCTAATCAAATGAGGACCGGTGTAAGTCGATATCAGGCTATGTGTTTCACTATTAAAGGAGGAGGAGTTTTAACGTGGAAGAGTGATAAGCACGATGCTTTTCGGACTCTACCATGGGTAACCAAATAGCGGCCTCAGAGGCAGCAGAAGTTTTGGTATAACTCCGGGACAACCTCTGGGACTTAGATGTGATTCTTAGTTTGCCAAAGGCTATGTAAATAGCGGTGTGATTTTAGTCGTGTGTGTGCGTTTTTTCGGTTATGTTTTTGTGTCGTTTGATTGTCGAGTTGTGTCGTGTCGTTTTAGCTTTATTTCTTGTTTTGTTGCGATTTGATCTCACTGGGGTGTGTTGGAGGATTTTGAGTTTATTTTGTAGGTCGATTGCCGAGAAAAGTCGAGAAATCGAGCTTAGGCTGGAAAAGGGGAAATGGCGAGCGCCGTTCTGAAAATGGCGGTCGCGGAAATAAACGGCGGTCGCCGGAGCAGAAGCGACGACCGCCAAATGGGGTAAAAAGCGTGCAGATTCCCAGCCATGACTTTGGGCAAAACGGCGCTCGCCAAAATCAAAACGGCGGTCGCCGAAATCCTTTTGGCGAGCGCGGAAATATAAACGGCGGTCGCCGTTTTGGAGCGGTTGCATGGCGGTTCTACAGCCATGCTGTGATGCACTTAGGCGAGGAAAGGAAGTGAGGAACATATCTTTCGCCTGGGAATTTGTGGGAGAGGACGGAGAAGTCAAATTCGGAGCCGACAACTTCGAAGATCGACAACAAATTCACGAGCCATTTTAATTATCGTAATCGTAGTTAATATTTCTAGTTCTAAAAACTTCTACTTGATTATCTTATATGTATTGATCTCTTTTGCAAAACTTTGAATGCTTATGAATGATTATCTAGATGAACTTGGTTTTCTTAATTAAAGATTGTTCTAAGCTTTTCCTTTGTTTAATCCTCTTAATTAATTTCTTGTTTATTTTCGAGTACATACTTAAATTGATTATGAGTTTAATGTTAATTTTCTTTATTCGTTCTTTGTTGAAGATGATGAACTAAACTTTTGGCTCGGATGATAATATGAAGGACAAGGTTGAATATTTGTAGGATTCGGAAGACCGTATATAAACGACATAGTCTTGAACTCGTAACCCGACCGGGAGCGAGATTTCAAGTGAATTAAAAGTTTTCAAACGAGTTAAGCAACCCGACCGGGAACTTGACTTTCGTGTGTCGATTATATAAAGTTGATAAAGAGGAATACAAATTACGAACTAAGTTTAGATTATTATTGTCCGAGTGCTTTTCTTAAATTGTTAATTTCAAGATTTCTATTTTAATCGAGAATCCCAAAATGATTTTAGGATGTAGTTTAATGATTTACGTATCTATCTCTTTACTTGCACTTAAATTTCACTCTTTCGTTTCCTTGGATTGATACCGAGTCAAACTACAATTGACCTCGGATTTTGACGAGAGACGCACACAAAAACGTCTAATCAAAATTGGCGCCGTTGCCGGGGAAACGGATAGTTTTGTTTAAGTGTTCGTTTAGTTTTAGTTCGTATTTCCTTTAGTTAATTTAGTTAATTGTCTTGTTATTACTAATCTTCTACTTTGAGTGTGCATGGTCACTACAAGAAGTAAGGCGGCTAGTGAGCAACAAGGTTCATCTACCGAAGGAATGGAGAAGAATAAAGAAAGGGTTGACATTGAAGATGAAACCGGACAAGAATCTTCGGGATTAAAGAAAGGTCAACCTTCCCAAGGATATGTTCTATCTCCGAATTCTAAAGGACCTCTTTTACCTTTGGGAGCTCCTCAAAATAGCAATAATCAAGAGGGAGGAAGTAATTTACAGATTCAAATTCCTCAGTTCAATGTTCAAGCACAACTTACTCCTCCAACCCCTTTAAATTTACCAGAAGAAGATCATCATTCTACTCCTCATAATGTGATGAGTCCTAACGTTGGATATCCTCCACCGATGATGAATCCTCAGATGATGAACCAACCACCGATGATGAATCCGAACATGATGAATAACATGGCTTATCAACCAAACTACGGGTATCCATTTCAGCAACCCAGAGTTCAAGTCAATCAAAACATGCAAGGACAATTCCAACAACAATGGCCAAACATGGTGCCCAATATGATGTCGTATGGGGGTTATGGGATGCAACCAAATCAGTGGAATCAATATGGAAATCCAGCGGCACGACGAGTTCAACAAGGTGACATCACAAGGCCTATCATTGGAGCAACTCCGGCATGTGTGGATTTACCGGAGGTGGTGAAGAACTATAAGGTTAATCCGATGGATTTTAATCAACTACCGGAGTATCATGGGAATAACAATGAGGATGTGTTGAGTTTTATCCGAGACTTCTACAACACCATTCATACCTTTCCGTTGAATGGACTTCAAGAAGATGAGTTGAGATGTCGGTTCTTTCCGATGACATTGAAGGACAAGGCCAAGTCTTGGTGGATAGCTTTACCACCAAATTCTCTCCAAAATTGGAATGACATCTATGACGAGTTCATGAGTCAATTCTTTCCACACCATAAGACGACGGACTTTAGGAATCAAATTTGTGGTTTCACTAGTCGTTCGGGAGAATTTTTCCACGAGACTTGGGATCGCTTTCAAGATTTACTTCTTAAATGTCCTCACCATACATTCACTCAAGTCTTACTTAATCAAATTTTCTATGACTCTTTGACAGATTCTTTACAAGGGTCGGTGGATAATCAAGTCGGAAGCGACATCACTTACCGATCACCGGAAGAGATGGTTACTATCTACAAGACCATGGCTGGGAATTCAAGGAGGAAAAGTTCGAGAAGGAGAGTTGTGAATGATGTTAAGGAAGTGGAAGCTAGCAACCTCAACATTAAAATCGAAGAGATGGCTAAAGAAATCAAGGATTTGAAAATGGAGGAAGGGAATTTGAAGACACAGCTTCTTTTGAATCAAATGGAGGTGTGTACTTTGTGTGGATATCAAGGACATGGACCAGTTACATGTCCAATGCCTCAAATGCAAGCTCCGATGATGATTGAAGGGCAGCCCATGGTTGGAGAGCAAGGGAACATGGTAGGTGTTCCATTTCAACCACAACAAGGAGAAATGGTGAATTCAGAAGTACAAGCTTCGGTGGTACAGCCGTATAATCAACAAGGAGGCTATTACAACAATCAACAAGGAGGAAATCAAAGGCCTAATTATCCTTACCAACCAAGGCAACAACCTCAACAATGGCAACCGAGGCAAAATTTTCAGCAAGGGCAATCTTCGAGCACATCGTACCGAGCTCCTTACCAAGCACCGAATCAACAATACCGGGCTCCGTATCAGGCTCCAACTCAACAACAATAGTCTCTAAGACCTCCTCAACAACCCTCGAGCAATAATTTTGAAGAATGGATGAAAAAGTATGCCGAGAAAAATGATTTGAGGATGGATAGTTTAGAAGTGAAAGTGGGAGGTTATGATGCGGTACTTAATAGCATCAACACTCAAATGGGGCAAATGGCTACTACACTTGGAAAAATGCAAGCTAAAGAAGAGTCGGGAAGACTTCCAAGTCAACCATCCCATGCAAAAGCCCTTACGGTGTTAAGGTCGGGTAAGATTATTGATAATAAAGTGAGGATGCCGGGTGAGAAAGATGAGAACGTTGAAAATGAATCTATTTCTGAGAATGAGGAAGAAAGTGAAGAGGTTGTTTTTGAGGAGAAAGAAGAGAAAGTAGAAGAAGAGGAAGTAGAAAGTGATGAGAAAGAAGAGGAAAGGAAGAAGAGAAAAAGAGTAGAAGCCGAGGCTAGAAATGAAAAGGTAGTTCTTCATAAGTCGAAGAATCCGTACAAGCCTCCCGTTCCTTATCCGAGCAATCTTAGAAACAAGAAGAAGGATCAACAATTTCAGCAACTTTACGATCTTCTAGCAAAGGTTGAGGTAAATGTTCCTTTGCTTGATATGATTTCTAACATTCCTTCTTATGTGAAATTTTTTAAGGAATTGGCTTCTAACAAGAGGAAGTTCGAGGAGAACGAGAAAGTTGTGTTGTTTGCAGGTGCTAGTGCTGTGATGCAACACCAAATACCACCAAAAGAGAGTGATCCGGGAAGTTTTGTGATTAAGATAGTTATTGGAGCCGGAAACGAGGTGTCCGGTATGTTAGACTTGGGAGCAGGGATCAACTTGATGCCATCGGCTATATTTGACCAATTGAAGCTTGATAATTTGAAGCCGACAAGAATTTGTCTTCAACTAGCTGACCGATCAGTGAGGTATCCGAGGGGAATTGTTGAAGACATTTTAGTTGAAGTCGGAGGATTAATAGTGCCGGTGGATTTTGTCGTTTTAGATGTTGGTGATATACCGGAGAATTCTCAAGACCACTCTATCTTATTGGGACGTCCTTTCATGGCCACTACTAATACTCTCATTGATGTGAAGAAAGGGCAACTCCAAATGTCGGTTCTTGGAGAAACGGTCTCGATTTCGGTGAGAAAGAAGAACATTGCTCCAGCTGCAACGTTAATGGAAGAATGTTCCTTTGTTGATATTATCGATACATTGACTATGCAAGCCTTGGAGATTAAGGAGGAGAATGAAGTGGAACTTGGAGATGATGATTTGGAAGAGTTAGAAGAGAATGAACACGCTCCACGATTCGTTGACTTGAGCGTGGGGGGGGGGGGAGGATCGAAAGAAGGAAGTTTCGTTGCCAACAAAAAGTGTGAAGTTGGTTTTGAAGGATTTGCCTCCAAACCTCAAGTACGTGTTTTTGGAAGAAGGTGAAAATAAGCCGGTCATTATTTCATCAAAGTTGACCGTAGAGGAAGAGGTGAGATTAGTCGAGGTACTTCAAGAGAACAAGGCGGCTATTGGATGGAGTATCGAGGATTTGAAGGGAATCAGCCCTTCTATGTGCATGCATCGGATTAACTTGATCGAGAATGCAACTCCGAAGAGGCAGCCCCAAAGACGACTTAATCCACTTCTTAGTGATGTCGTGAAGAAGAAAATTATCAAGCTACATGGTGGTGGCTTGATTGTACCGGCAGCGGATAGTGAGTGGGTTTCTCCTATTCACATGGTTCCAAAGAAAGGAGGGATCACGGTAGAGGAGAACGAAGCGGGTCAGCTCATTGCTACTCGGGAGAGGACCGGGTGGAGAATGTGCATGGATTATAGGGAGTTGAATGCCGCTACGAAAAAGGATCATTTTCCTTTACCTTTTATTGATCAAATGCTTGATAAACTTGCCGGTAATTTCTTATATCATTATCTTGATGGACTTTCAGGTTATTACCAAATTTTCATAGCACCGGAGGATCAATCCAAGACGACATTCACGAGTCCTTTCGGAACATTTGCATGGAAGAGGATGCCATTGGGCTTTGCAATGCCCCAGGTACGTTTCAACGATGCATGCTTTCCATATTTTCTGAGATGGTAGGGGATTTTGTTGAAGTGTTTATGGATGATTTTTCTGTGTTTGGTTCGTCGTTTGATGATGCATTGAAAAAGATTGACACGGTTTTAAAAAGATGCATTGAGTGTAACCTTACTTTGAGTTGGGAAAAATCTAATTTTATGGTTACACAAGGGGTTGTTCTTGGGCATGTTGTTTCTAGGAGAGGGATAGAAGTGGATCCCTCGAAAATTGAAGTGATTAAAAATTGGCCACCCCCGGTTAATGTGAAAGGCGTTAGAAGTTTTCTTGGGCATGCGGGTTTTTATAGACGTTTCATTAAAGACTTTTCAAAAATTGCACAACCTTTGTGTCATTTACTTGGTCAAGATGTTGAGTTTGTCTTTGATGATTCATGTTTGCATGCATTTAATACTCTTAAAGAAAAGCTTGTGAGTGCACCTATTCTTGTATCACCGAATTGGAATTTAGAATTTGAAATAATGTGTGATGCTTCGAGTTTTGCTGTGGGTGCGGTGTTGGGTCAGAGAATTGATAAGATGTTGCATGTGATTTATTATGCTAGTATGACTTTGAATGATGCACAAGTGAATTACACGACTACAGAAAAAGAAATGTTAGCGGTTGTTTTCTCGCTAGATAAATTTAGGTCGTATTTACTTGGTACTAAGGTTATTGTTCATAGTGATCATGCGGCTCTTAGGTACTTAATGACTAAAGCACAAGCTAAACCGAGAATCATAAGATGGATACTTTTATTGCAAGAGTTTGATGTGGAAATTAGAGATAGGAAAGGATGTGAAAATGCGGTAGCCGATCACTTGTCTAGACTTGAATCATGTGATAATAATGTGATTGCTAATGTTCCTATTTCTGAAACTTTTCCATATGAACAATCCATGCTTGTGAATGCTATTGATGAAAAAGTTCCATGGTATGCCGATATTGCTAACTATTTGGCAAGTGGTGAGATGCGTGAGGGAATTACTTCCCAAGAACGCAAACGTTTGTTACATGTATGTAGGTACTACTATTGGGATGATCCGTTGTTGTTCAAGCTTGGGAAGGACAACTTGTTGAGAATATGTGTACCGGAAGAAGAGCAAAGAGCTATAATCTCAAAATGCCATGAGGATGCATCGGGAGGACACTTTGCTAGTAGGAAGACCGGAGCTAAAATTCTACAATCGGGTTTTTTCTGGCCTACTTTGTTCAAAGATGTTCATTTCTTTATTCTTTCATGTGATCGATGTCAACGTATTGGTAACATTGGTAAAAGGAACGAAATGCCCATGCAAGTTAATCTTGTGTGTGAAATTTTTGATGTGTGGGGTATTGATTTCATGGGTCCTTTTATCAATGCTAACAAGTACGAGTATATCTTATTAGCTGTTGATTATGTGTCGAAGTGGGTTGAGGCAATCCCCACTCGAACTTGTGGGGCTGATGTTGTTTTGAAGTTTGTGCAGGAGAACATTATTTCTCGCTTTGGATTTCCAAAGGCAATTATTAGTGATGGAGGGTCACACTTTTGCAACAAACTATTTAAGAGATTGATGAGATTGAATGGGATTGATCATCGTGTTGCTACTCCGTATCATCCTCAAACTTCCGGTCAAGCTGAGACGAGCAACAACCAAATTAAGACTATCATTGCCAAAACCGTGAAGCCATCGAGGAAAGATTGGCCGGAAAAACTTCGAGATGCACTTTGGGCTCACCGGACAGCTTTCAAAACGATTCTTAATGCAACTCCTTTTCAGATTGTGTATGGGAAATCATGTCATCTACCGGTGGAAATAGAGCATAAGGCTTTTTGGGCTATTAAAAAGGTGAATTTGGAGATGACGAAAGCAGGAAAGGAGCGTGCATTACAAATTGATGAGCTCGAGGAATTGAGGAATGAAGCATATGAGAATGCTAAGATCTCGAAGGCCAAGATGAAGAAGGCGCATGATCGGAAATTAGTGGAGAAGGACTTACAACCGGGTATGAAAGCACTTTTATTCAATGCCCGACTTCGATTATTTCCGGGAAAGCTAAAGTCGAGGTGGGTAGGACCATATGAAGTTGTAGCAATGCATGAGAATGGGGCAGTTACATTGAGGAAGGCAGGTGACGAGAATGAGTTTAAGGTCAACGGGCATTTGGTTAAGCGTTATTATGAAGGGGAGTCGAAAAACGAGGAAGTCGAGGCTTTTCGACTCGAGAAAGTTGACATTTGAACGTGAAAACAAGAATAAGTCCAGCTCTGGACATTAAACTGAGCATGAATAAAGGCTAATGGACTTAGACGAGCTTGGAAGTTGTCGGAATCGAAGAAAAAAGGGTCGAATAAGGGAAAGTCGAGGAATCTGGATTCAGCGACCGCCAAAACGAAAACGGCGATCGCCTAATTAAACCGGCGGGCGTCAAAGTCATTTCGGCGGTCGTCAAAAGAGAGAATACGGGGTCAGATGATCTGCATGGTTTTGAGCCCAAACGGCGGTCGCCACTTACCATTCTGCGACCGCCAAATTAATTCCGCGATCGCCAAAAGGAAAACGGCGGTCGCCGTTTTTTAAAAAAATCTGGGAATTAAAAGGAACGGGCTAGGGCAGAATTTCATTACACAAAATATCCTCTTTTCACTCTTTCTTTTGCGAAAATTTTCTCTCTCGAAACTTGATCGAATTAATCCAAATTTCTTACTCCAAAACACTTACCTAAATCTTGAGTACATTGATTTGCAGGTTTTGGGGATTTACATCGGTTCAATTGCAAGATTTTCAAGGGTTTTAGAGGTGCTCATAAGGTGTTCGACAAAATTCCCGAACCAAAAATTCAACTATCTTCCACAAATTCAATGACGAATACTCGAAGTAAACCCGGAACTCGCGGTTCTTCACCACCACCACCACGGAAAAGAGGACGAGGAGCCGCTACTACTTCCGTTTCAACCGGGCCTAGAGATATCTCCGACCGTTATGGAGCCCCGTTTCCGATTTTTGACGTTAAAGAAGGGATAGCTTACGAGAAGTTGATCTCGAAGGGTGAACATATCTTACCTCGCCCGATCGATTGGGAGCTCATTGGGAAGTTGAAGGTCACGACAAGGTTTCAAGAGCTCCTTGATTTTATGAGCTTGAAGGAGTTTGCGGAGATGGATTTCAAATACTCCGTTAAGCTTGGATTGGAGATGTTAAGCACATTCAAGCAAATTCGTGCGAAAAATAAAGAAACGTATGCTACTTGTCGGCTCAACGGAGAAGAAGTGGAGATTACGGAGAGCGTGATGTACCGAGTGTTTGGATTTTACAATGGAGATAGAAGACTTACCGAGGAAAAGGAAAGTGGAACGGTTAAGACTAATCATTGGCAAGAGTTGGCCGGACCGAATGAAAATTGGAAGGATCACGGTCGATCCATTGCTTTTATCGATCCTCTACTTTGTATTGTCCACAAGTTCTTGACTTACAACATCTTCGGAAAGGTGGAGGGCAACAAGGTTAACTCTTTGGAGTTTTCATTCATTAATGCGGCCGTGAACGGACAAGAATCGACTCCATTTAAAAAAGTTTGGGGTTTGATGGATCAAGCGGCTAAAGGGATTAGAAGCCGAGGTTTATTATTCCATTTTGCTCGACCACTTGCAATTCACTTTGATATCATTGGAGAAGGTGATGATTCTTATGACGGAGAGCCGTGGGTAATACCTAGACCTTTGGATGTGGATGAATTGGAGGCGAGTGGGTTGATTTTGGCCGGAGAGTTCGTACCACATGAAATCCGAACTGCAAAGGATCCACAAGTAATGGTGGATTATCGACAAAGAAACGCGGCCCGAATTCAAAAATGGAAATTGGAGTTGGTAGGAGAAAGAGTGGGTTCATCAATTTTGAGAGCGGCTCAACTTGAAGAAGAGAGCCTAATGCGTGAACGAGCCGGTTCATCGGCGGGAGGAGGACCAAATGTTGATGATGGGATGACGAGGGATCCGATTTGGGATCAAGCGTACTCGGGCTACGGAGCACAAGGAAATCAAGGCTCCGGGTGGACCGATTCGGGAATGAATTGGAATCCTTCATACGAGGTTCCTCAAACCGGAAACTACTACTCGGATTCGGGACGGATGCATCCCGATGACCTCCAAGAGATCATTAATGCGAATGCTAGAGCGTATGAGTCGATGAATGCTAGGATGGACCGGATGGCTCTCGACGATGCTACTTGGACTAACCGGATGGCGGTCGAGAGAAGCTACTACGAGCGAACTACCCGCCGGATTGTGAGAGAGGAGATGGAGGACATGCGACGAGAGCAACGACAATTTTACGAGGCCTATGCTAGAGGAGGAGGCCACTTTCCACCACCCAACATGTGAGAGAGGTCGTGCTTGGCACGACCTAGGTACGTTTTCTTTTCGTTAATTTTATGTTTTTGTAAATATGTGTTTGTGTTTCTTTGCTTTGAGTGGTTTAGTTATGTTCTTTTCATTGATAGTTTATTTGTTTTTGAAATTACTCTTCTACGCTCAAAAATTTTGATTTGTCCCGAATGTGGTGTGTTTGCATGGGATTTGGTTAAGTTGTTGCTTGAACTCACTTGGTTAGTTGGTTGTACCACTTGTTAAGTGTCGAGTAAATGAGTATATGATATACATGAGTTTCTTTCCTTGCTATATACATGTGAGCTTTTGGGCCTATTTTCCTTGGAGTGTATTTATGGTTTTCTCGAGTTGTGAGCATGAGATGATTGAGAATGGATAATTGGTTTTTTTTTGTGTCATTGAATGAATATGAAGCTACTTTGCCTTGGTTAAGAATGAGGAAATGAAGTATGAGATTGCTAGGATTTAACTCCACATATTTAAAATTCCCCAAAATGACCGTGCCCGTCGAGGGACTCCTTAGTTAACCTTTTGAGCCTACATGGAGCCTTTTCTTGTAACCGAGAGTTCTACAAGCGATGTGAGGTTGAGGGGGTGTCGCAAGATTGAAATAGAGGGTTAATATGGGA
Organism: Euphrasia confusa; assembly: GCA_954870475.1. NCBI lineage: Eukaryota > Viridiplantae > Streptophyta > Magnoliopsida > Lamiales > Orobanchaceae > Euphrasia > Euphrasia confusa. The sequence continues at coordinate 18,448,121 of OX940950.1, forward strand.
TATTGTGATGTATTGAACATGTTTTCTCGTATAAAGGCATACTATAAAAGAAAAAGCTTACTCCCTAAATAATAATAAATAAAAAAAATAAAAAAAAAATGAATACTATTCGATTGTGTAAACAATTGATTAGGAATGAAAAAAAAAAAAAAAGAGCTAAAAGAAAATAAAAAAAATGAGAAAAGAAAGTAAAGAATAAAAATAAAAAAAGTAAAAAGCGGGAGTATTAAATAATATTAGCCTATCGAGAACATGTAGTTTATGATGTGTATTGATGTTATAAGGGGGGTTGAATGATTTCCATTTGCTGTAGGAGGGTGATTTGTGAGTTCATTTGGTGGAGGAGGGAGTCGAGAGCGATTTATCTTGTATTATTATTATTTCGATTCCTACCTATGACCCGAGCCTACCTCGATTGCAATCTTATTCCGATTCTTGTTCTTCTTTGTCAAAGTATGCGGATTTTCTTGTGATGTTATTGATGTACATATTCTCGATGTGTTTGATGAGTGAAATCATTTTATATTTTTCGAGAGATACACTTGGAGAGTTTGGCGAGTTTGAGTGACATGTTTTCATATTTCTTATTTCTCTCGTTCTTGACAAGTGGTTGGTTTGTGGTTTGTAAGTGAGTTCAAAGTACGTGATTTGTGCAAACATGTTGTTGGATGATTTTACCTTGCTCGGGACTAGCAAGGACTTGAGCGTGGGGGGGTGATTTTAGTCGTGTGTGTGCGTTTTTTCGGTTATGTTTTTGTGTCGTTTGATTGTCGAGTTGTGTCGTGTCGTTTTAGCTTTATTTCTTGTTTTGTTGCGATTTGATCTCACTGGGGTGTGTTGGAGGATTTTGAGTTTATTTTGTAGGTCGATTGCCGAGAAAAGTCGAGAAATCGAGCTTAGGCTGGAAAAGGGGAAATGGCGAGCGCCGTTCTGAAAATGGCGGTCGCGGAAATAAACGGCGGTCGCCGGAGCAGAAGCGACGACCGCCAAATGGGGTAAAAAGCGTGCAGATTCCCAGCCATGACTTTGGGCAAAACGGCGCTCGCCAAAATCAAAACGGCGGTCGCCGAAATCCTTTTGGCGAGCGCGGAAATATAAACGGCGGTCGCCGTTTTGGAGCGGTTGCATGGCGGTTCTACAGCCATGCTGTGATGCACTTAGGCGAGGAAAGGAAGTGAGGAACATATCTTTCGCCTGGGAATTTGTGGGAGAGGACGGAGAAGTCAAATTCGGAGCCGACAACTTCGAAGATCGACAACAAATTCACGAGCCATTTTAATTATCGTAATCGTAGTTAATATTTCTAGTTCTAAAAACTTCTACTTGATTATCTTATATGTATTGATCTCTTTTGCAAAACTTTGAATGCTTATGAATGATTATCTAGATGAACTTGGTTTTCTTAATTAAAGATTGTTCTAAGCTTTTCCTTTGTTTAATCCTCTTAATTAATTTCTTGTTTATTTTCGAGTACATACTTAAATTGATTATGAGTTTAATGTTAATTTTCTTTATTCGTTCTTTGTTGAAGATGATGAACTAAACTTTTGGCTCGGATGATAATATGAAGGACAAGGTTGAATATTTGTAGGATTCGGAAGACCGTATATAAACGACATAGTCTTGAACTCGTAACCCGACCGGGAGCGAGATTTCAAGTGAATTAAACGTTTTCAAACGAGTTAAGCAACCCGACCGGGAACTTGACTTTCGTGTGTCGATTATATAAAGTTGATAAAGAGGAATACAAATTACGAACTAAGTTTAGATTATTATTGTCCGAGTGCTTTTCTTAAATTGTTAATTTCAAGATTTCTATTTTAATCGAGAATCCCAAAATGATTTTAGGATGTAGTTTAATGATTTACGTATCTATCTCTTTACTTGCACTTAAATTTCACTCTTTCGTTTCCTTGGATTGATACCGAGTCAAACTACAATTGACCTCGGATTTTGACGAGAGACGCACACAAAAACGTCTAATCACGGTGCGATGGCAAATGGTAAGAAATCACAAGTCCATAAGTGTAAGATAACACATAGAGCAAGTACCACCTGATACGAATCATCGTCAGGGGAGACGACGCTGTAGTCACCAAGATAACTTCAGAACGACAATCTAGATTGCTCTGTCACAAGGCACTTCTTGGAAGTGCATATTAAGCACGTGAAGAGTATGGGAGTCGGGAGTTTGGAGGAAATGACTAGACCTTAGTATAAGTGGGAGATTGTTGGAGTTGTATACTTAATGTCTAGATTTAAGTGATATGAACTACCGATCCATTGCCATTAATCTATTTAATGGAATAAACAATTATTTGCGTTTAATTATTTATAATTAAATATATGCAAATTATAGTCCTAGATTATATACGTTGTAGTTAGTATGGTGTGCGGGCCCACACAGAAGATCATACTATCGGTTACTCGTATTTAGTCAAACAGTTGCTCACGGCCTAGATGGACACGGACCAATCCATCGGTATAGTCGTTGTGTGAGAGAGAAAACAATCTGTCTTGATTATTTTATCACACTTGTACACTTGGTGTATTGGGAGGATCGCTTGAGATTTATCGATTAGGATTGCCTTGGATAATCGATTTAAATCTCAGTGTATTTTATTCTTAATCCCCGATACTATTGCGGGTGTGTATATTTAATATAAGTGACTTTGATTTACCAAAGGAATTAACCGATTTAATTATTGGGTTAATTACCGGTTAAGTTGGGTCACTATATTTTATATATGGCATGCCGTGAATACTTGACGGGAAAGTGTATCCCGTAAGGGTTGATAATATCCCCGAGATGAGTTCATAAGAAATTATTATGTAAACCCTGCAGGTGGATTCGTTCCGCATAATAATTAAGGTTGAATGGTACTAGTCTCGGATTCAAGAGATGAATAAATTAATTAGCAATAAATTAATTTTATTCATGAATATTTATATCTTAAATACACGGAATAAATAATACTACCGGAGAAATATTATTTGATATAATATGGTTTAATATTGGGAGTGCAATTAATTTATATAGTGGAAAATAAATTAATTAATATTAATGGGATTAATAGATTTGGGCTTGGGCTCAATTTAATCATTAATATTGGAAGCCCAATATTCCACCTCCTTAAGATCCCCTACGTAGCCTATAAAAGCACTACATGGTCTTCTCTATTCTCACAACTTGAAGATCACAATTCTAGAGAGAGAAAGTAGAGAAGGAGATCCATAGAGTTCGGAGGATCGTCGCCCACCCGACGTTCGAACGAGTGCAAGGAATACGTGGGAAGGTCTCAAGGTCTTCAATAAGATCTCGTTTCTCCGCACAACGAATCGAAAGGTGAATTAAATATTTCCGCTATTGAATTCATATTTATTGAAATATTATCGAAAAACAAGATCCGATAAACGGGGATCCAAACCGGGACGAGTCGGGAGGTGGCGGTTTTGGACCGCCGGACCACCGGCGACTCGAGGACCCGGCGGATGGATCGCCGCCGTGGAGCCCTCGGCTGGGCAGCCCACGCTCGCCTTGGAGGCGGGCGATCGCACCGCGGGGAGCGTCGAGCGGTCGCGGCTTTGCCGCGGCTAGGGCTCGATCGTGAGCTCCTCGGGCGGTGGCTCCGGGCTGTAGAGTCATGGTTTCCGGGACGTCGATCGGAGTCGGTTCTACGACGACTCCGGGTGATCGATTTCCAACAAAAATAAAAGGTGTTGAACACACATGAAATCAATTTTCCCGATATTAGGGGGAGGAAATGATCAACCGAAAAAAAAGAACTCAATTGGAAAATAAAATTGGACTTTCTTGATCCAAGAACAAAAGAATGTGAACTTGAAGTTCAATGAATTTCGCATTTGCAAATAATTGCAAATAAATCACCAAATGCATTTATTGACTCCCGAAGAGTTACTAAATCACATATTCCTGGAGAAATTGTTCTGGTTAAAATTGATGTCCCCGAATGACAAATTACAAGTGCTAATGAATCAAAAGCACGCCTGAAGCGTGGAAGACCTATCTGTTCCAAAGATAAAATCCTCGAAAGAAAAAAGGATTAAATAAAAGTGACTAATTAGAAGAAAATAATGAGAAAATATTATCTCTCGAAGAGGTTTCTCCAAAAGAAGAAAAAGAACAAGTTTCTGAAGAAAATGAAACTATAGAAACTTCAATAAATTGTGTCACTACGGGAAAAAGTTGGAATCAAAAAGAAATTGTCGTTGATGCAATTTTTGCATATAATGTAGCACTTGAAGTTATGGAAGAAATTGAGGATAATGAACCAAAATCGGTTGATGAATATCGGCGTAGAAATGATTGGCCAAAATGGAAAGATGCAATCCAATCGAATTGGACTCGTTGATAAAACGAAAAGTATTTGGATCGGTAGTCCAAACACCAGAAGGTGTAAATCCGGTTGGATATAGATGGGTATTCGTGCGGAAAAAGAAATGAGAAAAATGAAATTGTAAGATATAAAGCACGATTGGTAGCCCAAGGTTTTTCGCAAAGACCTGGACTTGAATATGATGAAACGTATTCTCCGGTAATGGATACGATCACTTTTAGATATCTTGTAAGTCTTACCGTGCATGAAAAATTGGACATGTGTCTAATGGATGTAGTAACTGCACATTTATACGGTAATCTTGACAGTGATATCTATATGAAAATCCCTGAAGGATTCAAAATGCCTGAAGCATGCAAAATTCATTCTATAAAATTGCAAAGGTCTTTGTATGGACTCAAACAATCTGGACGTATGTGGTATAATCGACTTACCGAATGCTTAGTCAAAGAAGGCTATACAAATGACCCGATATGTCCATGTGTTTTCATAAAGAAAAATGGGTCAAATTTTGTGATAATTGCGGTGTATGTTGATTTAAATTTGATTAGAACTCCTGATCGAAGAGCTTCAAGAAGCCGCTGAATGTTTGAAGAAAAAATTTGAGATTAAAGACTTTGGAAAAACTAAATTCTGCCTTGGTTTACACATCGAACATCTAGAAGATGGAATTTTAGTTCACCAAACAGCTTATACCCAGAAGGTATTAAAGCGTTTCAACATGGAAAAAGCACATCCCTTAACTAGTCCAATGGTCGTTCGATCACTTGATCCTAAAAAAGATCCTTTTAGACCTCGAGATGAAGATGAAGAAATTTTTGGTCCTGAAGTACCTTATCTTAGTGCAATTGGTGCACTGATGTATCTTGCTAATTGTACAAGACCTGATATAGCATTTGCTGTAAATTTACTAGCAAGATTTAGTGCATATCCTACAAAACGACATTGGAATGGTATAAAACAAATTCTTCGTTATCTCCAAGGGACAATTGATCTTGGTCTATTTTATTCAAATAAAGCTAAGCCTGAACTTATCGGTTATGCTGATGCTGAGTATTTATCTGACCCGCATAAAGCAAGGTCTCAAACTGGATATGTTTTTACGTGTGGTGGTTGATGCAACCCAAGAGTCATCAATGATACAAGATCCGGTGCATGTTCCAGTTGGACCAATTACGCGATCAAGGGCTAAGAAGTTCAAAGAGAGCTTGATGGTGATGATTCAAGAGGTGTGGACTCAAGAGCTATTGAAGAAGCCTATTGGTGAGATGGATAGTCCGAGCGTTGTTAATCTCATTACATGCGGAGGAGACGGTTCCGAAGAAGACGTTAATCAGGCCGGAACGATGAAGAAAGGCACCGGAAAGAGAGTCGAGAGAGTGCCGGGAACGCACCGAGAAGGTGGCCAAAATTCTGGGGAAACCGAGGATCAACCCGAGGATCAACCCAGGCCCTTTGCACTAACCTCGGGATGATATGCGGGATAGGCAGCAATCCAAATTCTGGGGAACCCGAGGATCAACCCGAGGATCAACCCAGACCCTTTGCACTAACCTCGGGATGATATGCGGGATAGGCAGAATTCCCAATTTCGCGGCCGGACCTTTTTGTGTGCGGAATTTTTATTCCTTTTCCTTTTTTGGCGTGACTTTTTGTCCAAGATACTCCTTTTCCTTCACTTTTTAGGTTTGCCTATATAAAGGCTTTGTGAGACTTTATTTTAAAACACAACTTTTATGATAATTAATTATTTTGCGAGATTATTCTCTCTACTCTTTTCGTTCTCTTTTCGATTGTGCCAAAAGAGATCAACCCGACGAATCAACGAAGCATACATACTTCGTTCGTGTGTCTTCATCAATTCCAAGTAGCTGCGTCAATTCCGTTTTGGGGGTTAGGTTCTTCAATCTAATCAATTCAACGAATTAGGTTCAGAAGTTTGGGATCTTCATCTACCCAGGTATCCGAAACCCGAATTCCGTGTTCTTCGTATCAATTCATCTATCTTTCCAACGAGGTACGTATCATCTGGTATCAGAGCTAGGGTTCGTATCAGTGGTACTGTCATTTCATGGCGTTCTACAAAAGCAGTCACTTGCTGCCACCTCGTCAAATCATGCTGAAATTATAGCAATCCACGAGGCTAGCCGAGAATGTGTTTGGCTAAGATCATTGATCCATTATATTCGAAAGAATATTGAATTGACGAAAGAAAATGAAAATCCCTCGATTGTAATTTTTGAAGATAATGCAGCTTGTATAGCTCAACTCAAAGGGGGATATATTAAAGGAGATAGAACGAAGCATATTTCACCTAATTTTTTCTTTACGCGTGAATTGCAAAAGAAAGGTGAAATAGATGTGCAACAAATTCGATCACATGATAATTTGGCAGATTTATTCACCAAAGTGTTTCCAACTGCAACATTTGAAAAATTGGTGAGAAATATCGGAATGCATCAATTAAAAGATTTCAAATAAATACGCGTTGCACTCTTTTCCTTCACTCAGTTTTTTTCCAAAGGGTTTTACTTTGGAAGGTTTTTAACGAGGCAACTTATTAAGCGCATTAAATAAAAATACGATGTTTGAATTAAGGAGAGAAATACAAAGACGAACAACGGACATCCAAGGGGGAGTATTATAAAATAATAGAGTAGTGGATGTCTTTTGTAGTGCTCATGTAGTGGGCATGCAAATGGACACACCATTGAAGCACTAATTGATGGTATTATTTATTCATAATATTTATTCCTACTTAGTGCATGATGATGCATGTGTACCTATAAATAAGTGTCTTTGTATCTATTGTATATACACTTGAATTCCTGAAAGATAATAAGAATACTCTCATTCTCCCTACTTCTAAACTCTTGCGTACTTTATATTTATATTGTCCTGAGCTATTAAATGCACAACAAATAAACTATTAATTTTTAGCTTAATATAAAAAAAAGATAATAAATATCTTGCATATATATGATTTAATTTATTGATTTTTAGTGTAATCATAATATAAGTATAATTTTTAAAATTGAAATGTCTTCTTTAACCTTTATATTACATTAATATTTTATTTCTTTTATTAATTACGTCATTCAAATAATTTGTTTTAATCCTTAACTTAATAGTACGTCATTCAATATATAATTGAACATGTCCTTTTTTTTGTAAATGTCCCTAGAATCAATGAAAAATCAATGAAAATTCATATATGAATCAATACAAAATGTAATTGAAACTCGGCATAAAACTTATGGATTCTCAAAATTCACTGATGTTTTTAAAATCCAAAAAAATCTAATAGAATTTCAATGGAATACAACCCTCTTAAATATTGAATAGACAATAGTTGAGATGAAACTACAGTTCTTCTCTTGCGGCGGTAATCTAGCATAAGATCTATAAGTCTATAACTAGTACAATGGGGTTGCTATTTCTCAAATCTGGAAGGTACCCTTTTGTCATGTCAGGTCATTTCCTTGTATTGTGTGTGGTGTACTAGGGTTTCTTTTCCTTGGAAATTGGACTCTTTACTCCTTGAGCTTTCAATTTTTTGGACCATGGCTGATAGCCCCTAATTATCGAGAAGCTATCTTATGATTTGGGTGCATGCTCCCTTCCATACCAAAGCATGCCATCCGTGCCCCAAGCAGTGTATCTAGGTTGTAATCAGGACTTGGAATGATAAATATCTTATAATCGAGTATTAGCCTTGTAATTTTTTGGACTACGGAGTACAACATAAATAAGTAACTTCAATTTTTACGTACATACACACATGCATACACCCTGATAGCTTAGTATCACACACATTCAATCCCAAAACTATTTCTCAACAAATTCAATCCCATGAAGATAGTAAAAGAAAAAAAAAACACATTATCATAGCTTTCCAAACTCACCGGCCTTCATCTGGTTCTGATCATTTTCCAAAGAAGTCATCCCGAGTCCTTGGTTGTGATGCTTTTCCCACCCACCTGTATCAGCCTTGGAATGGGTCCAGTAATACAAAATCGAAACCGTCATTTCTATTAATATGAGGGCAGCACCAGCAGCAAACACACCCTTACGAAGAGTGGCACATGACAAGTGCTCTACGTGAAAAGTTGCTCTGTATTTTGTATGGTAAGCGTTTCTAGCCGACCCAGCCAGCAAGCAAGCCTCTGCTGCCAGGAAGCTGACCCTGTAACATACAATAAGAAAACCAATTATCTTTCAATTATTTGTATTTTTCTTAACAAATACTCTTTGTTGAGATGAAATTCGTAAAAACTAAAAAGGAAACAAATATCAAAGGTACTTGTTATTTCTGAAGACAGACTTAATCTCTAAGGTATTTGTTGTAATTAAATCTAAAAGAATCGAAGTAACTTATGATATAATAGCAAACTCCACCTTAATATACAACAAACGCCTCCCTGTTGAGGTGAAGTTTGTAATAGAATCGAAAATCAATGGATAATTCTAATTTTAGAGGATATCTGATTATGCTTTCTGCCATGATTAGAATAAACCCGGGTCTACTTTTTGTAATTAAACCGTCAAAAGATACTGATCAACTCAAAGGTAAATTGATAGCTATGGGCCTATGGCCAATTCCTACAATTCTACAAAGTGTGTGACATATGAAATGTTCATTGTGAGGAAATGGATGTTTTATAACAGTACTCTTGAGTGATTGGTAATCCCACAGGATTATTATCCAGATTCAAAACCTCAAAATATAATCAAAAGCAACATTCGACATTCAATAATGAAGTCTTGCAGCCGTTTTAAATGTCTCTCATCTATTATTAGATTTGGCATCCAATATATTTTTAGCACAGTACACCTTATTAACTATAAACTCATATACGCCATTAATTCGCCTAATACACTCAAGTCGCCACATGAAAATAGACATTTGTTCCACCAAAACACTACGATCAAAGGTCCATATGTTTCAAAATCCACAATCATTATGTCCACTCATTGCCTACATAATAATGTTTCAAAAACTACCTAAATCGGCATAAATAATGTTCAGTGCTCGAGAGGAAGCCTGAAACATATGTAGAAAACCCAACAGAAACATCGATTTGGGAATTCGCTTCCTTACGGAAACAGTCCATATCGTGAGTGCAGTTTTATTCATTTTGAAAGACAAAACAACAACACATCACACCCTACATACAATACGAACAAGCGCAAGAGCAGAACAAAGACGCATCAAAATTTTATCCAACCAAACCAAACACCTCCATGAGAAATTGGGGGAAAAGCTTACCATGAGAAAACGAAGAGGAAAAGTGCACAAGAAGTAGTCCGGCGACCTGTCAACATCCCTCTCCCGAAGCAGAAGCACTTGGTGACGCCATTAATCAACGCCTGCGCAATCAACAGCAATCCGAACGCCGACAGCCCGTACACCGTCGACGCGTCCGTCCCGTAGGAGCAGTAACTTTTCTCGTCGTACTCATCGGGCACCACTTTCGCCTTTAAGAAAAAAAACCAGATAGAAATTAAAATCCCAACTTCCCAAGTAAAGAGAGGAGAAATGGGAGCAAAAATAAAGACGGCACCGTGCTACGACGTCGTTCGGCGCCGACGGCGAAGACGAAAGCGATTAGGTGAAGGGAGATGTAGATTGCGAGAACTGGAACTGAAACACCCATTTCCTTTTCTTTTCTTTTCTTTTTCTAGACTGAGCTGAGCTTAGCTTGTTTCAGTGTGTGAAAAATTGTGGTGCTTTTGCTTTGTTCGACTATTATTATCTTTGTTTTTTGTATCTGTAAAGTTAAAGCCCTGAATCGGGTTTATGGTGTTAACTTTTACCATAAAAATAATTGTTACCGTTTTTGGAATTTAAGGAGTATTATTGATTTATTGTAGAGTTTAATTGTAAATAAAAGGATTTGTGTATTTTTAGTTATTTAATAATGAACTAAAAGAGAAAGAATAGTAAAGTAAGAATGTCCAAGATCTAAAAAAAGGTTAATACTCCTACTATTTAGACGGTGGTGAGAGTATTTTATTGATGCACTCAGATTTATGTATTTATATTATTTTATGGATGTAATATATTTAATAACAAATTATAACTTTGTTTGAGTGAGACATTTATACTAAACCAAAAGTACAAAGTAGTGGATGGTCATAATAAAGTTTACGATTAATTTTCAGATGTAATTGAAGACAAAGAGAAGATTTTGTGAGACTATGCTCGGCAAATGAGTCGATTATTCAGATCGTTTCGTCATTGTAGTAGGTCTTTTGCTTTCATTACATCTGTATGGATTACTGTTGAAAAAAATAGGCCGGAAACAAACGCGAGCTCCGGCGACACTGAATCCCACACAATACTCAATCACTGAATTGAACACTATAACCTCACACACGTCGAAACACTCAACACACACCTCACCGCGAGTTTGTATTGGGTATATCGAACACAGACACGAAGAGAAACAAACACACAACAGACGATTTTACGTGCTTCGATCACCGGAAGATGATCTACGTGCACGGTGGAGGGGAGGAGTGTTCTGGTATTATTCGAAGCTCAAAAACAATTCTACAAAGCTCTCTCTAGCTTAATGCTTACATATCAATCACAAACACGAGTGATTATATGCTAAAACCGAAATGCACAAAATCGATGAACACATCCTAGCCATCGAGCCATAACAACCTCACAAATCTCGACCGTGCGATGATGCGTAGCAATTCCATGTGCGTTTCGTAGATGAGTTGACAAATATCACGTAGCCACAAGAATCATCCAAAATGGTGTCGAATCCGCTGAGAAATCACGCGCCCTAGACCGCTGCACCCGCAACCATTTCATCATCAAAACGACACCGTTTTGATTATGCGCGAAATTCAAATCCTGGAAAAAATTACGGTTTTGCCCTTGCAGTGCATTTTTGTCGATTATACCTCTGGAGATGATTTTTCGTGTACATTTCAACAATTACCGTGAGAAATAACAAATTAGCTTTTTCAAATAATTAGTGATTTAATTAGACAATATCTTGCTTCAAACATATACAAAATAAATATAGACGGATTAATTTTTTTATAAAAAATAATTAATAATTTACTTCAAATAAATAAATAAATAAATAAACTTACTAAAATCAGTGCATGCTTATAGTCTAGCGATGAATTAATATTATTGTTTATTGTGCAAAATTTGGACCTGAAATCATAATATAAATTAGGACATACTCCCTATAAATTATATAACCGATTTGAAATTGTAATTCCAAATCACTAAGTAAGGGTAATATCATAGATTTTGAACGGGACTTCGTATATTTTATAGCTATATTTTATAGCAACGATGCGGATACCGTATAAGAAAATATTGTGTCTTGCTTTTCAGGTTAATATTATTTTTTTTATTTTAATTTATTCTATTAGTGTTTTAATATTATTTATATGTCGTTCTTATGATTCAATTGAGTAGTTGATTATTGATATAAAATAAAGTTTTCTTCCTTTGTTGAGGTTTTATCAGATTTCGGTATTGTTATGAAAAGTTTGATGTATTAATTCTCGGGAATTCTCATAATCAACGAGTTTAATTTAATATTGTTCTATAAGCTTTCGTTGCATCAGTTGATATCAGTTCGTGTCACTAGTTCTGCAGTCGTTTTTGGATTGAATAAAAGAGCTTTCGTTCTTGAAACACTTAGTATACGTAGTATCAAAGTGTCTTCTTGAATCTTTACGTTTCGGCTACGTCACTTGGTATCAGAGTCAGCCACGATGTCTTTTCGTCGTCAACCTATCCCCAACCCCGCCGCAGAGTTAGCCACGATGTATTTACGGTTGAATTCGAAGAGCTCCGTCTTGCTATCACCAATGGTTTACCGAAAGCTCAACACCTACCGGTCCTCGCACCTAGGCAAACCCTTTGTGATGAACCCGATCCACGTGATGACGAACCAGCCTCGATCTGGGATGACGAGTCAATCTGGGATGACGAGCCAATCTGGGACTACGAGTCGATCTGGGACGATGAGCCGATTTGGGACGTCGAGCCGATGCTTGAAGCCAGTGACATGACATTGAATAGATGATGCACTGACATCACATCATCAGTGTAGGTACCGGTATACCGATTCGATCGATATACCGTGTGTGCGGAAGCGTGTAAAGCGATAGATCTACTATGCCATGATCTTAGTGCACACAAATATGTATAGACACACACATATATTTATATATATATATATATATATATATATATATCCAATATATATATAGAGAGATATCAACGAATTCTTACATTTGGTGATGCGTGCCTCGTTGATGTTGCTTAAGGTGGTGTTGAGTCGATTGAACAACCTTGATGGATCAGCAACTCGAAGCTCTCCTTGTGAATGACCTCGTCACTCCTTTAGATCGTCCGGATGTGGAAGCCGCACAAATGGCCCGGCCTCTACGTGTTGCACACGAACCCGGATGACGAACACTTTGCTTGATCGAGTCGGTTCTCCTAGAACACTCTCTCCTTTCTCTCTTTGGTGTGAATTTCGTGGGTAAAGATAATGTGTGATGAAAATCTGATTTTCATCCATATTATAACCTCATTATTCACCACATTACTCCCCTTTGTAACCTACAACATAATGGGCATCATAATGCACCATTAACATGCAAAAGGGGTTACAAAGGAGGTGAAAGGTCATATGCCACATACACATGCCACTATGCATTGTATGTGGTCCCACTTGCTTGTGTGGCATGCCATGTCTGCTGGAGTAGTATACTTAATGTCTAGATTTGAGTATTCTGAACTCCTTGTACACTTTCATTTACCTATTAATAACAGACATTCATTTGCTTTTAATTATTATTAATTAAAAATATATGCAAATTATAGTCCTGGATTTTATACGTTGTAGTTAGTATGGTGTGCATGGGCACACAAAAGATCATACTATCGGTTACTCGTATTTAATCGAACAGATGCTCACGACTTAGATGGACACGGACCAATCCATCGGTATAGTCGTTGTGTGAGAGAGAAAATAATTTATCTTAATTATTTTATCACACTTGTAAACTTGGTGTATTGAGCGGATCCAATGAGACTCATCAATTAGGTTTGCTCGGCGATAATTGATTTGAGACTCAGTGTATTTTATTCTTAATCCCCGATACAATTGCGGGTGTGTATATTTAATATAAGTGACTTTGATTTTCCAAAGGAATTAACCGATTTAATTATTGGGTTAATTACCGGTTAAGTTGGGTCACTATATTTTATATATGGCATGCCGTGAATTCTTGACGGGACAGTGAATCCCGGAAGGGTTGATAATATCCCCGAGATGAGCTCATAAGGATTTATTATGTAAACCTCGCGAGTGGATTTGTTCCGCATAATAAATAAGGTTGAGTGGTACTAGTCTCGGATAAAAGAGATGAATAAATTTATTAAGCAATAAATAAATTTTATTCATGGATATTTAAATCTTAAATACACGGAATAATTAATACTACCGGAGAAATATTATTTGGATATAATATGGTTTAATATTGGGAGTGCAATTAATTTATATAGTGGAAAATAAATTAATTAATATTGATAAGGATTAATGGACTTGAGCATTGGGCTCAATTTAATCTTCAATATTGGAAGCCCAATATTCCACCTCCTTTAGATCCCCTACGTAGCCTATAAAAGCACTATATGGCCTTCATAAATCATAAGACAAGAATATCAATACTTGATAGTTCTAGAGAGTTGAAGGAGATCCATAGGAGTTCGATAGATCGTCGCCCACCCGACGTTCGAACGGAGTGCAAGGAATACGTGGGAAGATTCAAAGGTCATCTTGATTTCGTTTCTCCGAACAACGAATCGAAAGGTACAATATCTAAACACCCTTGATATTATTTGATTTGGTTTATCGAGAATACCGTAGAACGAAGATCCGAGGATCGAACCCCGGATGTGTTGGAGTTGTGTACTTAATGTCTAGATTTAAGTAACGGTAAACTCCCGATCATAGCATTTAATCTATTTAATTAATAAACAATTGTTTGCTTTTAATTATTATTAATTAAATATATGCAAATCATAGTCCTGGATTTTATACGTTGTAGTTAGTATGGTGTGTCGGGCCCACACAGAAGATCATACTATCGGTTACTCGTATTTAATCAAACAGTGGCTCACGACCTAGATGGACCCGGACCAATCCATCGGTATAGTCGTTGTGTGAGAGAGAAAATAATTTATCTTAATTATTTTATCACACTTGTACACTTGGTGTATTGAGCGGATCGTTGAGATTCATCGATTAGGATTGCCGGCGATAATCGATTCGAGTCTCAGTGTATTTTATTCTTAATCCCCGATATTGTTGCGGGTGTGTATATTCAATATAAGTGACTTTGATTTACCAAAGGAATTAACCTATTTAATTATTGGGTTAATTACCGGTTAAGTTGGGTCACTATATTTTATATATGGCATGCCGTGAATGATTGACCGGACAGTGTATCCCGGAAGGGTTGATAATATCCCCGAGATGAGTTCATAAGGAATTATTGTGTAAACCTCATGAGTGGATTCGTTCCGCACAATAATTAAGGTTGAATGGTACTAGTCTCGGATTAAAGAGATGAATAAATTAATTAGCAATAAATTAATTTTATTCATGGATATTTAAATCTTAAATACACGGAATAAATAATACTACCGGAGAAATATTATTTGATATAATATGGTTTAATATTGGGAGTGAAATTAAATTTATATAGTGGAAAATAAATTTAATTAATATTGATAAGGATTAATGGACTTGGGCAGTGGGCTAAATTTAATCTTCAATATTGGAAGCCCAATATTCCACCTCCTTTAGATCCCCTACGTAGCCTATAAAAGCACTACATGGCCTTCATAATTCATAACTTGAATAAGACAAGATTATCATACTTGATATTCTAGAGAGTTGAAGGAGATCCATAGGAGTTCGATAGATCGTCGCCCACCCGACGTTCGAACGGAGTGCAAGGAATACGTGGGAAGATCGTAAGGTCATCAACTTAGATTCGTTTCTCCGCACAACGAATTAAAAGGTAAAATCATATACTCCCTTCTATGATTTTATGTTAATTGATTGTGTTACATACATGAACGCACGATCCGGGTAAACGACGAACTTCGGGGACGGGGATTCGAGATCCCCGGCGAACGTTCGAGAGAGCCCTCGGCTGGGAGCCGAGGGGGTGGCGGTCGGCCTAGGGCACGACCGCCGGCGCGCACCAAGGGAAGGCCGCGGCTGGACGCCGCGGCTAGGGGGCGATCGAACCCTAGTTCGATCGCCGGGGACCGTCGCGGCTTCGCGCCGCGGCTGGTGGTCCCCCCTCCTCTCGGTGGTGGCGGTGAGTCGCCGGACTCACCGCCCGGGGCTGCCGGAGCAGCCCCACGCGATCGATCGATCGCGAGCCCCGTGCGGGGGCTCGGCTGGGCACCACGGGCGGACCGTGGTGGTGCTCGGTTGAGCTCCGGCTCGTACGGTGGTTCGCGGTTTCATCTCCGGCGACGGGAATTTCGGTCGGGGTTATCGGTTCCGCAATTTTTGATACCCCGGGATATCGAATTCCAGCAATTGGTATCAGAGCGTTTGGTTTCGTGTTCATGTATGTGTTCAATTGTGTTCTACCTTGCAGGGATTCCGACTATCATGGTTGAAATTAATTGTTAATTATTCGTTTAATTAATTGCTATTTAATTTTGCCATGATTATTCGTTATTAAACTCTCGGACATGTCGAGATTCGTTTTGTGTGGATGAATGCTTGTAATAGTAAAAATTCGGGGGTTGACCGAATTTAGATTTATTATTATTGTTTTAAGTTTTCCGGAAAGTGTATAGGGTCGATTTCATGTATAGAATCGATACCGGAATTGTAAATTTATTTCTTGTAATTTATTTACGTTGGATCGATGCCGAGACGACCGCCGGAGAACTCGTGTGACGAAGAAGACGAAGAGGACGAAGGACCGAAGGGGTCGATCACCCCATGATCGACCCATGATCGAAAAAAAAAAAAAAAAAGGGAAGGGGGCGTCGCGCCCCTTCGGCCGTGGGCTGTCGCCGGCGACGGTGGCCGCTGGCCGGCTGGAGCGGCGGCGACGGGTGCTCCCTCCCGGTGGTCGATCGGTGGTGGTGGTGGTGGTGCGGGGATCCCCAACCCGTGCTACTCCTACTCCTACCAAGATACTACTTACCTAATTAATTCAAGTTTTCCTATTTTGAGTATTCCTAACTTTGGGAACTCTCATGGAAATAGGAAAAGAATTAATTGGAATTATTTTTATTCCTTATTCTATTATGGAAGTCTTCTAGAGTATTCCGAGTTCTACTTGGAATAGGATCCTAGAGATTTAATAGAATTGGAAAGGAATAAAAGTTAATTTAGGATTGATTTATTTCCTAATTGATTATTCCTATTTTATGGGAATTTTCATAGTAATGGAAATTAATTAATCTTGGAAAGTAGAAGAGTCCTAATTTATTTTATTTCCTTATTCTATTATAGAAGTCTCCTAGAATGTTCCAAGTTTTTACTTGGATAGGATTCTAGAGATTTAATAGAATTAGATAGGAAAATAAATAAATAAAAATATTAATAATATTTAATTTTATTTTCATTTATTCGATTGACTTAATTTTCGAATTAAGTATCTTTTGGATTTATTGAAAATTGTTGGAAATCGACTACCCGGGACGTGTCCGTTCGATCACTCGAACATCCGAACACGCCCAGTCGACCTCACATGACAGCTCTACGCTGACGACGAAGCCCCGCTGCCGATTCACGCCCAGCCGCCGCGCACGAGGCGCAACCGCGCAAACCGGAAGCTGCCTGCTGCAGCCAGCGGGCGCTGCCCCGCCACCAGCGGCCGCTGTTCACCTTCAGCGGCCGCTGCTCCGCCACCAGCGAGCGCTGGAGAGGCCCTGGGCAGCGGGCGCTGCCCTGCTTCCAGCGGGCGCTGCCCGTACGAACAGCAGCGCGCTGCTGCTGTTCCGGGCTCGTTTCTGGTCCGTTTTTCCTCTTCCGACCACCGTTCCGGAGGTCCTCAACCTCCCAGTAGTCGAGGAACACGTACCACGACTCCCGGAACCCGATCGTTCGTTCGATGTATTTTTAACGAATTATGAGATCGAAAATTGCGGAAAAAGGATTCGATCTCATACCTTTGTCGCGTGATTCGGAGGAGCCGAATTGTTGAGACCTTAGCGATTGCTAGCGTATGCCTCTTCCCGACTCCAACCGTTGTGTGGGCAACGATCTGTTGGGTCTCCCTTTTCTGCTCTCTCCATTCTCAAACCAGCGTAATAAATTATTCTCTGAGAATAAATTTATTTGCGTTAACATATTAATTTTAACAGAGAAAAATCTTAATTGCGCTAACGCAATTATTTTCTCTGCTGAAATGAATTGTTGCGGCGTTCTGTAGGTTTAGGAGAGGGAAAGGGGTGGGTTTAAATAGAGTTACACTAGGGACCTCTTAGGTAAATTAATTAGGGGCTAAAATGAAATATTAATTAACTTGGAATACTTAAAAGCAATTCCTTAATTAATCGATTTCAAATTTAATTATTATTAATTCCACTATAAAATAATAATTGAATTCCCGAAATTAATTTAATATTATATCAACAATAATATTTCCGCCGAAATTACATATACGACTTTCCCCGTGTTTAAGATATCGAATGTCCACGAATTAACTTTAATTACTAACAATTAAATTAATTCGTTTCTTATTATCCGAGACTAGTACCACTCATCCTTATTATCATGTGGAACGAATCCACCTGCAGGGTTTACATGATAAACTTTATGAGCTCATCTCGGGGACATCATCAACCCGATAAACGGGACACGGTTTCCTGTCTATAATCTATAGCATGCCGTGTGTACAATTCCGACTCCCAATTTACCGAGAATATTGACTAATCAATTAGTCTCACTCATTGGTAGATTAAAGAACCGAGAATTGGACACACGCACCTATAATTATATAGGGATTAGGAATTCGCATATCCGCAATATCTGAGGTCTAGTTCGATTACTTCGATTAGTATAAATCGAACGCCCTCCCGTGGTCCTGCTCAATACACCAAGTGTACGAGTGTAACATGATGGTCAAGACCGACTATCTACCAGTCACACTACGACGTACCGATGGATTGTCCCTGTCCATCTAAGTCGTGAGCTACTGTTCGATAGTATACGAGTAACCGACAGTATGATCTTCCGCGTGTCTCCTCACGCCATACTGTCTACAACGTATACATCAAGGACTATTGCATTAAATGCAATCATGCTTGAATCATATCTCGAATTAAGGTATAGATAAGGAGTTCCGTATTTGCACTAAACTAGACATTTAGAATACAACTCCATCAATCTCCCACTTATACTAAAAGTCTAGTCGCCCTCTTCCAAACATCAGATTCCCATAACCTCGTCACGCCTTACCCAACGCTTTCGCTGGAAGTGCCTCTGTGAACGGGTTTTACCAGGCAATCCTCTCGATGCTATCTAGGTGACAACTGAATCATCTTACTAGACGATCTCTCGAATCAGGTGGTACTTGCGCTCTACGTGTTATCTCCCACTGTGGACTCGTGGCATTTCAAGTTTGCCAAAACCGCTATTCAAAATAGCTTTGGGTAAACGAGAAACCACATCTAAGTCCCTTAGGAAGTTCTGGAGCCACACTGACCTTTTAACTGCCTCAGAGGTCGTTATCCTTTCAGTTTCCATGGTAGAGTCCGTAATGCATCACTGCTTTACATTCTTCCATGTGACTGCTCCACTTCACAGTGAGAACACATAGCCTGACTTCGACTTTCGAGTGTCCCTGTTTGATTGGAAATATCCAAAGGAAACCACTTGACTGCTTTGTAACTCAGAACATAATTCCTGGTCCTCTGCAGGAGCCTAAACATGTTCTTTACATCAGTCAAGTGATCCTTTCCAGGATTACTATGATATCTCACCACTATGCCTACGGCATAGTAGATATCAGTCTTGTGCATCGCATTACATACATTAAGCTTCCCACCATTAAGGTGCAGGGAACTGCTTACTCTTCATCTATCTCCTTTATTATGTCGGACACAAAACTTTAGATAGATGAATTCCACATCTAAAAGGTGAAGACCTTTCTTGGAATTCTGTATGCTGCAACGAGTAAGTGAATTACTCGGACAACCATCCCTTTATGTCCGATAACATCTTTCATATTGTTGCCAATTTAGAAGGATGTCGTCTACATAAAGAATAAGAAAACACCACATCTTTTCTGTCACCTTTTTATTACACACAGGACCTAAACATGCCTTGAATGAATCCATGAAATGGATTTTCTCATAGGTCCGCATGTGTCCAAGATCTCGAAGCTTCCTTCAATCCTAAGATTGATTAAGCTTGCTTACCGAATGCTCTTGGCTCTTTTCGATGAATCCCTCTGGCTGTTCCACACAGATGGTTCCGTCAAGACTTCCATTTAGGAAATCCGTCTTGACTTCCATCTTCCATGTGAAGACAAAAAAATCCGGATCGACTTTAGCATAGCTACTGGCGAAAAAGTTTACTCATAATCGATCCCTTTCTTTCTGAGTGCACCCTCTCGCAACAAGCCTAGCCTTGAAGGTTTACACCTTCCCGTCAGACCCTCTTTTCCTCTTGTACACCTTTGAGCGGTGCTACAAGATCCCAGACATGATTTGAATCCAAAGATTCAATCTTATATATCATCGTCTTTAACCAAGACTGAGCATCTTGATCTTTCAGCGTCTCGTCATAGATCTAGGGATCGGCTTCATGTTCTCCAGGTAACAAGTCCGAAGACTCTCCTATAAACATGAACCTGTCGGGTTGTCTAACAACCCTCCCACTACGACGACGCTCCGGTGTGTCTTTAGTGACTAAAGATTATAGTAGTGAACTACTCAGTTAGGCTGGTTCTAAGTCTTAATCATTCCCTCTAAGCACATTTAAGTATTACTCTACTCTTGGGCTTACGATATTGTATATACATATAGTCCATGTTTAAGAACCGAACGTTGATTCTATCAATGAACATCTGGTCCTTTGGACTATATTACATATCTCAATTCATTTTCTTAGGGTATCTTATAAACAGCCGAATATCTGTACAAGTTTCCAAAGGAATCAAGTTCAGGATAAACGCCGCTGTTTCCAAGCCATATCCCAAAAACGAATTAGGTAACTCCGAATAACTTATTGTTTACTTTCCCATATCTATAAGAGTCCTATTCCTTCTTTACAACACATTATTTTGCCGAGGCATAAATGGTGTAGTCTGTTGGGAGTTAATCCCATTTTCTGATAAGTATGCCTTACTCCTCAAAGAGGTCTGCATATATCAGAGCGAATCAACTCTAGTACTTTCTTGGATCTTTCCCCTTTAACCGTAAAGGGTTGCTTGGTCATTAAAACTTCCAAGTATGATTCGAAGGTTGGAAAGTCCTTTCCTTCAACCTAGCTGAGTAGTCCATCAGCTTTCACCCTTTGAATCATACTCAAGTTAAAATGATCTAGCCTAAGATTCCATAAGTACATTTGATTCATCCTAGAAGGATCTTTACTCTTATTGGGGTTCGACAATGTGTTATTAGCTCCGGTGTGTTGCATCGTGGAAGAACACGGATTTAGTATTAAATTGTCTATCAATGTACCAGAATAGATAATATCCCCGTTTCCTACTCTGATAGGTATAAAACTATCAGAAGAAACGGAATATCCATTCTTAGCCAATTTAGAAATCCGAAATGAAAATTCTTTCTAAATACCGGCACATAAAGACAATTTATTAGAACTAAGATCCTACCGTTAAAACATTTAACATCTCCCACTGCAATGGCTGTTACCTTAACAGTATTGCCCATGTAGATTATAACTTCTTCCTTTCTAAGTCTCCGGGTTTCCTGGAACCCCCGCATTTAGGTGCAGACATGATTAGTGGTTTCCGTATCCACACACCAGGTACTGGTAGATAACACCACTAAACATGTTTCGGTGACTAAGGAGAAGTTAACTTCTAGTTGCTTTGAGAGGACAATCAAAACTTCTAGTATCCAAACTGCTTACAACGGAAGCACTTGCCCCTTGGGCTTGCTTGTCCCATTCCGTGGTCCAGATATATTAGGCCCACTGGGTTTCCGTATTTTCTTCTTCCTTTTGCTGCCCGAAGGCTTAGGAAGAGCCAATTTATCAGCCACAAGTGTTTTGAGAGCCCTTAAAGATTCCTTTAGCCGCTTGAAGTTCAACCAGGAGCTCCGCCAATGAATAAGACCCCTTATTCATATTATAGTTCAGGCGGAACTGCTCAAAACTTCTCGGCAGAGACTGGAGCATAATATCAACTTGGGTTACCCCATTGATAATTTCTCCCAGAATCTCTATCTCATTAAGATAGCCCATCATTCTAAGAACGTGATCCCTCACGGGCGTTCATTCCGACATGATGGCTGTCATGAGTTGCCGCATTTCATCTTGCCCGGCTGTCCTGTCCTGATAGCCAAAAACTTCTTGAGGTTAAGCATCATATCACAGGTAATGGTCATGGCATGATCCCGATGTCGCAGCACATTTGACATGAAAGTCATAATGTTGCTCCGCGTCATCTCATAGCCTTGATCCATTTCCAATGAGCTTCCTTTCCTCAGTAGTGGAAGCATCATTTGGTTCAGCAGGTCAATTGACTTGGAGTACATATTTGTACTCCTCTGCAGTTAGGACAATGTCCAAGTTTCTTTTCCAATCCATACAATCAGGTTCAGTGAGTTTGTTGACTTTTAATGGAAATAATACCATATAAAACAAACAATGAGTTTAATTCGATATCATTTCCCTCAAGTGATATCATTAAACTACCAATCATTTCCAAAATCCCATCAGACATAGCAAGCCACGTTCTTGTGGACGTTTACCAGTCCAAATGATTTTATGATTGGATTTCACTTCGGTCGTACATCATCATAGCAGTGACTCCGATGGGGAGGATACTATAAAGCGTACCTAAGTGTGTACCATTTCTCAGTACTAAGTCCACCGCTCGGGAACCACATGTCCACCGCAAGCCACGTTCTTGTGGACGTTTACGTTGACATGCGGTCCTCCACGACTTTCTATAACTGTCGAGCCTCAATTAATCCCAAAGTTCCGTTTCCATCCAGCAAGCCACGTTAGTGTGGACGTTTACTAAACAAACAACTTTATTAATTGAATCCTACTTATTTAAATGTCATAGAGTCTCAATTAACCCAAAGTACTGTTTCCATTTAGCAAGCCACGATAGTGTGGACGTTTACTAAAACAAACAACTTTGTTAATTGACTCTTACATTTATTAATTTTCACAATTTTATTAATCAAAGCTTGATATCTCGTAAGTGAAACTCGAAGTTTCTAACCAGCGATCAATCATGCAATTGAGCCCTATCTCTCACTAGGTGAGGGAGCCAACCAGACAATCGATCTAGTCATCGAATGACTCGAATGTCTCTAATCTGTGTCATCGACATAACCAAGCGCTTTGGCTCCATTCCACTCCCCGGGGTGAGAATGAGTCGAGTTGAAATTAGTCTTTGAATGACAGATTAGGCATTGCTTTTGAGAAATATAATTGTTCAATTTTATAAGTGGATTTTAAATTCGAATTTTGATCTAGTGATATCTGTGTGTCGACTTTATCCGATAGGGAGGATGACACTAAAGCCAACTCGTAAGTGACACACATCACTATCAAAACAGAGAATGGAGACCGCGAGATTGTTTCCAATCCCTCTCCCACTTAGTATTTTACGAAAGGGATAAACATGCATAATAAATAAAGCATAATAAAACACACGTAAACACATATAAAGCATTTAACGTGGCCCCGATTATTATGGCCTTTAAATATCTTCCATGCACGTCTTCTCGGATCTTCGTCTCGTTGCTCGTCTCGGTCTCGGTCCACCACCGACTCGTCTAAGTGCCAAGAGACGAACCCCTCCCACTGGAGTATCATCCCGGGCAAAGACGAGCGTTCCGTGATGTCCATCGATCCCCCGATCCGCTGCTGCCAACCCTAGGGCAGCGGGCGCTGCCCTATATTCAGCGCTCGCTGAAGGAGCTGCAAACGGCGACCGCCGTTTGCCCTCCAGCGGGCGCCGTTTGTGCACAGCAGCCGAGGGTTCGACTTCTCGACCCTCGTTCGTCCGGCCTTCGATCTTCTCTCGATTCACCAAGTAGCAGCAACATTACATAAGTAAAACTAACTACTTCCGGCATCGATCCTATACAGGTTGATCGATCCTATACAATCCGGATAAACGAAAAAACGAAATAGAAAACCTAAACGACTCAACCCGTCGTTTTAACTATTACAAACATGCAACGATTATAAAACAAAGATCTCGACAAGCCCGAGAGTTTAACAAACCACAAACATACAGCACAAACACATGGCCATAACAATCGGGTTCAAACCTGCAAAACAAATCTCGCAAAAATACAACGAACGACAAAACCGGCTCTGATACCAATTGTTGGAAATCGACTACCCGGGACGTGTCCGTTCGATCACTCGAACATCCGAACACGCCCAGTCGACCTCACATGACAGCTCTACGCTGACGACGAAGCCCCGCTGCCGATTCACGCCCAGCCGCCGCGCACGAGGCGCAACCGCGCAAACCGGAAGCTGCCTGCTGCAGCCAGCGGGCGCTGCCCCGCCACCAGCGGCCGCTGTTCACCTTCAGCGGCCGCTGCTCCGCCACCAGCGAGCGCTGGAGAGGCCCTGGGCAGCGGGCGCTGCCCTGCTTCCAGCGGGCGCTGCCCGTGACGAACAGCAGCGCGCTGCTGCTGTTCCAGGCTCGTTTCTGGTCCGTTTTTCCTCTTCCGACCACCGTTCCGGAGGTCCTCAACCTCCCAGTAGTCGAGGAACACGTACCACGACTCCCGGAACCCGATCGTTCGTTCGATGTATTTTTAACGAATTATGAGATCGAAAATTGCGGAAAAAGGATTCGATCTCATACCTTTGTCGCGTGATTCGGAGGAGCCGAATTGTTGAGACCTTAGCGATTGCTAGCGTATGCCTCTTCCCGACTCCAACCGTTGTGTGGGCAACGATCTGTTGGGTCTCCCTTTTCTGCTCTCTCCATTCTCAAACCAGCGTAATAAATTATTCTCTGAGAATAAATTTATTTGCGTTAACATATTAATTTTAACAGAGAAAAATCTTAATTGCGCTAACGCAATTATTTTCTCTGCTGAAATGAATTGTTGCGGCGTTCTGTAGGTTTAGGAGAGGGCAAGGGGTGGGTTTAAATAGAGTTACACTAGGGACCTCTTAGGTAAATTAATTAGGGGCTAAAATGAAATATTAATTAACTTGGAATACTTAAAAGCAATTCCTTAATTAATCGATTTCAAATTTAATTATTATTAATTCCACTATAAAATAATAATTGAATTCCCGAAATTAATTTAATATTATATCAACAATAATATTTCCGCCGAAATTACATATACGACTTTCCCCGTGTTTAAGATATCGAATGTCCACGAATTAACTTTAATTACTAACAATTAAATTAATTTGTTTCTTATTATCCGAGACTAGTACCACTCATCCTTATTATCATGTGGAACGAATCCACCTGCAGGGTTTACATGATAAACTTTATGAGCTCATCTCGGGGACATCATCAACCCGATAAACGGGACACGGTTTCCTGTCTATAATCTATAGCATGCCGTGTGTACAATTCCGACTCCCAATTTACCGAGAATATTGACTAATCAATTAGTCTCACTCATTGGTAGATTAAAGAACCGAGAATTGGACACACGCACCTATAATTATATAGGGATTAGGAATTCGCATATCCGCAATATCTGAGGTCTAGTTCGATTACTTCGATTAGTATAAATCGAACGCCCTCCCGTGGTCCTGCTCAATACACCAAGTGTACGAGTGTAACATGATGGTCAAGACCGACTATCTACCAGTCACACTACGACGTACCGATGGATTGTCCCTGTCCATCTAAGTCGTGAGCTAATGTTCGATAGTATACGAGTAACCGACAGTATGATCTTCCGCGTGTCTCCTCACGCCATACTGTCTACAACGTATACATCAAGGACTATTGCATTAAATGCAATCATGCTTGAATCATATCTCGAATTAAGGTATAGATAAGGAGTTCCGTATTTGCACTAAACTAGACATTTAGAATACAACTCCATCAAAAATAAATAGATTTAAATATTGGGATTAATATTCTCGTCACATGGAGCATTCAAGAACGAAGACTGAAGACTAGAAGACGCATACGGAGATGGAATAAAGCCATGATAGTCGGAAAATAATTTTTCTAGCATTATTTTGACTATGTGCTATGTGCTTTATTACTTGTATGCATGCTTATGTGTTTAATTATGCATTAGATAGCGTATCCCTTTGTTATAAAAAGCTAAGTGGGAGCGGGGATGGAAACATTCCCATGGTCTCCATTACTGTTCTCTTGGTGACTCTTATGGACTTTTGAAGTTCGTATAGATGTGTCATTGGAGGAGAATTCTTGTAATTCCTTTTACAAGAGACATTGATTAAGTTTATCAAACAATGCCTAATTTGTTTTTCTGAAACTGACTTCAAGTCGACTCATTCTCACCCCGGGGAGTGGAATGGAGCCAAAGCCACTTGGTCATGTCGAGGACACAAATTAGAGGCAGTCGTACCATTCTTTGATAGATGGATCGATTGTCTGCTCGGCTCCCTCATCTAATGAGAGATAGGGTTGTTCGCATGGTGAATCACTGGTTAGAAACTTCGAGTTTCACTTATGATTCTCCGCGTCTTGATTTATGAAATAGAATGCCTCAAGTAATTGGATGTCAACTATAAAAGTCTTTTGGTGTAGTAAACGTCCACACGAACGTGGCTTGCTATGCTGAATGGGATTTTGGAAATAGTTGATGTAGACAGTTATAGGGAATTGTGAAGGATTGTGAGTTATCGTAAACGTCCACACTAACGTGGCTTGCGGTGATGTAGCAATTCCAAATGATTCACCTTAGTACTGAGTAATGGTTTACACTTAGGTACGCTTTATAGTATTCTTCCCAACGAAGTGACGCTATAATGATGTACGACCAAAGCAAATCTAATTACTAAATCATTTGGGTGGGTAAACGTCCACACGAACGTGGCTTGCCTTACCTGATGGGATTTTAGATGTGATTAGTAATTTAATGATATTATTTGAGGGAGATAATATCGGATATTAAATTGATTGTTTGTTTAAATGTGCTTATAGGTTTAGAGAATAGCTATGAACCCACTTTCTATGATACTCAAGGAATTCAACGCACTAGTTCCATACTGTGTTGGATGGAATAACGAGTTAGACATTTCCCAGACTGTTGCTGAGTACAAGTTTGTACTCAGTGAACTTTGTCCTCCTGAACCAACTCGTGTCTCAACTATTGAGGAAAAAGATGATTTTGAGAAGTGGAACAGTGCTTTTGCATTAACCACCAATCATGATATCATGCTAAAACTCAAGCTTATGTTTAGAGACAACGAGAAGGTTAGAAAAGAGGCGATGAGGATACTCATAAAGGTCAGTCGCTTCGAGGAAACGCTTGAACACGTTTTCGAGATGTTGGACCTTTTGGATAGGTTGAGACAATCGCAAGCTCTTATGGCCAAAGCCAAAGGTTTCGAACCTAAGGGCATAAACCATGGAATGGAGAAGCAGACAAAGAAGCCTTGTAGTTCTGCTCTTGGACCACGGAATAGGGTGAGAAAGCCTTCGAGCAGTTATTCTCAAAGAAAACTTTCTGGGGACTGGAAGTCTTTATTTTCTCCTGGAGAAGGTATAAGATTTTCTCCTTAGTCTTTAAAACATAGTCAGCTGTGTTATCTACCAGAAACCTGGTTGGTAGATATGGATCCACTGACGGTATGTATGCATTTAAAATGCAGGGACACCAGGAAATCCAAAGACTTGGAAATGGAGGAATAGTCAAGGCAAAGCTGTAAAGGAGGCAGCGGTTGCGGTGGAAGACATTTATCTGCTTTAGTAGTTAAATAGGATTTCATTTCAAAGTTATTGCTTTATGTACCCCTTTAATTTTAGAAAGAACGTTTTGTTCTGGATTTCTATTTATTATGAATGGATATTTTATTTCTTTAATCATTGGATGATTTTGATAAGAAATAATGGCATTATCTATTCTGGTACATTAGATAGCAATATATGAATGATAGATCCTAAGTCTACCCCAATGCAACGAACCGTTCTATAACTTGTTTTACTTATTAGATATTTCTTTATTAATCATTATACTTGTGAAATCTTATACTTAGTAGTATTTTCAAATGAGATTCAAATGGTCGAAATTGATTTGATCAATTATAGTTGAAGGAATGGACCTTCCGACCTAAGGATTGAATTTGGAGGATAATACGTTTGAGCAAACCTTTCTAGAAAAAGGATAGAATTCAAACAAGTATTGGAAATGATTAGATATGCAGACATATGTGTATATTAGAAAGGTACGAGTAATTCTTTCAAGAATACTCAAGTGATGGATTAGAATGCTTGATGTGCCATAAAAGCAAAGTGTTTTGACTAGTCAATGGACACAAAGCGATTATGGGGAACCATCAAAGTATATCCATTAGGAGCCTGCGACTCGGTCGCGGAGGCCATCGCCTATCTGAATAACACATAGCATAATCAAAGATTGGGATTCAATCCCAAAGGGGCGCGCCATACACTTACGTGTAGAGATGGTGCGCTGTAAATAAGAAATGGAAATCTAATAGTAAATAAAGCAAGTTGTTCGGAACTACCTATGTTCTATGGATATTCCTAGATACAACGGCATATTGAATATGGTTGTAGGATGTCCTAGATGAACGAAGTATTGTGTGTTCTATAGTACTATGAACCAGAGGGACGTCTTGTCCGGTTCATGGAGGAAGACTATTAGATGAACTACAAAGCCTAAATTGACGTAATACCTTGGAATGAGAAAAAGGACAAAAGACTAGGAACCAGCCAAACCGAGTAGAAGTACACCACATACTGCACCTATTGTTATTACTGTTATACACCGGGACGCCATTGCAGTGGGAGGTTGTTGGACAACCAGGGATATTCATAAGACTAGAGGAGTTCGGACTCTGGATCTAGTAAAGATGAAATCGACCCCTAGCTCTGCATAAGGGCAGTACTAGATCTAAATGTGCCTGCTTGGAACAATAAGGATTATTGTTGAGAGGCTAGATCATTTAGAGTACAAGCTTAGTAAATCCATTTATGGATTTAAATAAAGCTATGAGTCGTAGAGCTTGCGAATTGATGGGATAATCCATTTGATGGATTCATCAAAAGGCATAGACGAAAGGTGTATTGAAGACGTAATGGAAACAAGGTGGTGTTTCTCGGAGATTTTATGTAGATAACATTTCATCATTGGCAACAATGTAAAAATGTTGTCAGGCATAGAATAATGGTTGTCTAAATAAATCGAGATATAAGATTAAGAAGAAGTTAGAACATGTTCTTAAGATCTTATGATCTAGAGATAAGAACATTGTACTTCTCCTAGACATCTTATACGATTAAGGTTTGTTTTAAACATGCATACTTCTGAGAAAGGTTATTGCCTTTCAGAGACAGAATATACATCTATCTAAAGGGTTTGTGTTTATACACATGAAGGGGATAGACAAAGCAGTTTCCTATACTTCAAGTATGGAAAGCTTTATAGATGCAATGTTGTAAAACAAGAACCCGATATCAACTACGCGGTTTGCGTAGTGGGAGGATATCAAGGTAATCTAGAAAAGAAATTTTTCGAATGCTGTAAGCAAGACGAAATCTTCTTTGATTACAAATTCTCAGATCCTAAAAATCAAAGAAAGGACCAGTGAAAGTCGATATCAGGCTATGTGTTCACTTTTAGAAAGAGGTGGAACCATAAAAGAGTGATAAGCAGGACGCTTCTCAGACTCTCTCATAACCGAATAGCAGCCTCAGAGGCAGCGGAAGTTTTGGTTAGGTTCCGGGATAACCTCTTGACTTGGATATGACTCTTAGTTTACCAAAGGCTATTGGATAGCGGTGCACGGTGAACTGGAAGAGGTCATAAGTCAAAAGTGATGTTAACACATAGAGCAAGTACCACCTGATACGAGTCATCGTCGAGGGAGACGACATAGTAGTCACCAAGATAACTTCAGAGCGGCAACCTAGATTGCTCACTCACATAGTACTTCTTGGAAGTACACCTTAAGCGCGTGATGAGTATGGGAACCGGGAGTTTGGAGGAAATGACTAGACCTTAGTACAAGTGGGAGATTGTTGGAGTTGTGTACTTAATGTCTAGATTTAAGTAACGGTAAACTCCCGATCATAGCATTTAATCTATTTAATTAATAAACAATTGTTTGCTTTTAATTATTATTAATTAAATATATGCAAATCATAGTCCTGGATTTTATACGTTGTAGTTAGTATGGTGTGTCGGGCCCACACAGAAGATCATACTATCGGTTACTCGTATTTAATCAAACAGTGGCTCACGACCTAGATGGACCCGGACCAATCCATCGGTATAGTCGTTGTGTGAGAGAGAAAATAATTTATCTTAATTATTTTATCACACTTGTACACTTGGTGTATTGAGCGGATCGTTGAGATTCATCGATTAGGATTGCCGGCGATAATCGATTCGAGTCTCAGTGTATTTTATTCTTAATCCCCGATATTGTTGCGGGTGTGTATATTCAATATAAGTGACTTTGATTTACCAAAGGAATTAACCGATTTAATTATTGGGTTAATTACCGGTTAAGTTGGGTCACTATATTTTATATATGGCATGCCGTGAATGATTGACCGGACAGTGTATCCCGGAAGGGTTGATAATATCCCCGAGATGAGTTCATAAGGAATTATTGTGTAAACCTCATGAGTGGATTCGTTTCGCACAATAATTAAGGTTGAATGGTACTAGTCTCGGATTAAAGAGATGAATAAATTAATTAGCAATAAATTAATTTTATTCATGGATATTTAAATCTTAAATACACGGAATAAATAATACTACCGGAGAAATATTATTTGATATAATATGGTTTAATATTGGGAGTGCAATTAAATTTATATAGTGGAAAATAAATTTAATTAATATTGATAAGGATTAATGGACTTGGGCAGTGGGCTCAATTTAATCTTCAATATTGGAAGCCCAATATTCCACCTCCTTTAGATCCCCTACGTAGCCTATAAAAGCACTACATGGCCTTCATAATTCATAACTTGAATAAGACAAGATTATCATACTTGATATTCTAGAGAGTTGAAGGAGATCCATAGGATTTCGATAGATCGTCGCCCACCCGACGTTCGAACGGAGTGCAAGGAATACGTGGGAAGATCGTAAGGTCATCAACTTAGATTCGTTTCTCCGCACAACGAATTAAAAGGTAAAATCATATACTCCCTTCTATGATTTTATGTGAATTGATTGTGATACATACATGAACGCACGATCCGGGTAAACGACGAACTTCGGGGACGGGGATTCGAGATCCCCGGCGAACGTTCGAGAGAGCCCTCGGCTGGGAGCCGAGGGGGTGGCGGTCGGCCTAGGGCACGACCGCCGGCGCGCACCAAGGGAAGGCCGCGGCTGGACGCCGCGGCTAGGGGGCGATCGAACCCTAGTTCGATCGCCGGGGACCGTCGCGGCTTCGCGCCGCGGCTGGTGGTCCCCCCTCCTCTCGGTGGTGGCGGTGAGTCGCCGGACTCACCGCCCGGGGCTGCCGGAGCAGCCCCACGCGATCGATCGATCGCGAGCCCCGTGCGGGGGCTCGGCTGGGCACCACGGGCGGACCGTGGTGGTGCTCGGTTGAGCTCCGGCTCGTACGGTGGTTCGCGGTTTCATCTCCGGCGACGGGAATTTCGGTCGGGGTTATCGGTTCCGCAATTTTTGATACCCCGGGATATCGAATTCCAGCAGGATGAAGGTCGAGTCGGGCGGTGGTGGTCGAACCACCGGACCGCCGGCGACTCGAGGATCCCTCATGGGGATCGAGCGCGCGAATCCTCGGATGGACGCCGAGGATCGATTAAGCCCTACGGGGCTGATCGCTAGGGCTACGGGGCGTGACCCGTAGCAGCTCGTAGCGAGCTGCGGGTTCCCCGCAGCGGCTCACTGGACGCGAGCCCTAGTCGCGTAGCAGCGGATCAACGGATCCGCTGCGGGGTTGCTCGTAGCAACCCAGCGATCGCCCGCAGCGATCGCGAGTCCCTCGTGGGGACTCGGCTGGGCGTTCGCGCGCCTCCGGGTGCGTGACGCGTTCGGTCGGGTCTCGGCTCACGTGGGTTCGTGATTTCTCCGGCGATTGAGGTTTTTGATCGGGTTATTGTTTCCGCAAATTTTAATAGCCCGGGATATCGAATTCCAACAATTGGTATCAGAGCGTGGTTTACGTTCGCGGTATTTTCGATAAAATTGTTCTACCTTGCAGGGTTCCGACTATTATGGCTTAATTTATTATTCGTTTAATTTATTTTGTCAAGAATGTTGGTTTGATTAAACTCTCGGACATGTCGAGATTCGTTTTTGGTGGTTAATGCTTGTAATAGTAAAAATTCGGGGGTTGACCGAATTTAGGTTTATTATTATTGTTCATTCTTTTTCCGGAAAATATAGGGTCGATTTCATGTATAGAATCGATACCGGATAGTGTAAAATTAAATTTGTAATTTATTTTGCGTTGTATCGATGCCGAAACGACCGTCGGAGAAGACGTGTGACGAAGGAGATGATAGAGAGGGTGAGGACAAGGATCGACCATCCCCATGGTCGATCCATGAGGATCGATCGACCCTTGGAGGGGCCGCCGGCGACGGTGGCCGGCCACCTCCTAGGCATGGGTCGATGGTGGCGTGGGGATCCCCACCCCATGCTACCCCGGTCCAGTGATTCGCTTTCCTAATTGATTCGGGTTTTTCCTATTTGAGTATTCCTATTTTTGGGAACTCTCATGGATTAGGAAAAGAATCAATGTTGGAATTAATTAGGATTCCTAAATTGATTATTTCTATTTTATGGAAATATTCATGGATTAGGAATCTAATTAATTAAGAAAGTAGAAGAGTACTAAATTATTTTATTTCCTTATTTCATTATAGAAGTCTTCTAGAATATTCCAAGTGGGTCTTGGATAGATTATTCTAGAGATTTAATGAAGTAGAAAGGGAAAATAAAATAAATAAAAAATATTAATAATATTTAATTTTATTTTTGATTTATTCAATTGACTTAATTATTATTAATTAAGTATCTTTTGGATTTATTAAAAATAAATAGATTTAAATATTGGAAATTAATATTCTCGTCACATGGAGCATTCAAGAACGAAGACTAAAGACTAGAAGATGCGTACGGAGATGGAGTAAAGTCATAATAGTCGGAAAATAATATTCTAGTATTATTTTGACTATGTGATAATACTATGTGCTTTATTACATGTATGCATGCTATATGTGTTTACTTTATGCACTAGATAGCGTATCCCTTTGTTATAAAAAGCTAAGGGGAGAGGGTATGGAAACATACCCATGGTCTCCATTGCTGCTCTCTTCGTGACTTTTATAAACTTTTGAAGTTTATATAGATAAGTTATTGGAGGAGAGTTCTTGTAATTCCTCTTACGAGAAACATTGATTAAGTTCATCAAACAATGCCTAATTTGTCTTTCCAAAACTGATTTCAAGTCGACTCATTCTCACCCCGGGGAGTGGAATGGAGCCAAAGCCACTTGGTCATGTCGAGGACACAAATTAGAGGCAGTCGTACCATCTTTTGAAGGTGGATCGATTGTCTGCTCGGCTCCCTCATTTATGAGAGATAGGGTTGTTCGCATGGTGAATCACTGGTAAGAAACTTCGAGTTTCACTTATGATTCTCCGCGTCTTGATTTACAAGATCGAATGGATCAAGTAATTGGGAGTCAATTATAAAGATCTCTTGGTGTAGTAAACGTCCACACCACGTGGCTTGCTATGCTGACGGATTTTGGATTAATTGATGTAGACAGTTGTAAGAAATTGTGAAGAGTTGTGAAGTTGTCGTAAACGTCCACACCACGTGGCTTGCGGTAATGTAGCAATTCCAAACGATTTACTTTGGTGCTGAGTAATGGTTTACACTTAGATACGCATTATAGTATTCCTCCCCACGAGGTTACGCTATAAGAGATTTATGACCAAAGAAAATCTAATTGCTAAATCATTTGGGTGAGTAAACGTCCACACCACGTGGCTTGCCTTACCTGATGGGATTTTAGAGGCGATTAGTGATTTAATGATATTATTAAAGGGAGATAATATCGGATATTAAATTGTTTGTTTGTTTTATGTGCTTATAGGTTAAGAGTGACTGTGACCCCACTTTGTGATATACTTAAAGATGAAAACTCACTGGTTCCCTATAGTAATGTTTGGGAAAGAAATCTGGACAATGTTCAGACTGTTGAGCCTTCCGAATCCACTATTGTCCCAACTGATGAGGACATTGAAAATGACCTCAAGGAGATGTTAGGACTGAAGGTACCGATATACCGATCCAATCGATATACCGTGTGTGCGGAAGCGTGTAAAGCATATAAATCTATCATGCTTGATCTTAGTGCACACAAATATGTATAGACACACATATATTTATATATATATACATCCAATATATATATATATATATAGAGAAATCAACGAAATCTTACTTATTGTGACGAAGTGATTTGTTGATGTCGTTGAGGTGGTGTTGAGTCGATTGAACCACCTCAAATGGATCAGCCTCTCGAAGCTCTCCTTGTGAATGACCTCGTCACTCCTCTTGTCTAGATCGCCCGGATGTTGAAGCCGCACAAATGGCCCGGCCTCTACGTGTTGCACACGAACCCGGATAATGACTTGCTTGCTTGATCGAGTTGATTCTCCAAGAACAATCTCTTTTCTCTCTTTCTCTTGTGAATTTCGTGGGTGTTGATTAGGTGTGATGAAAATCTGATTTTCATCTATATAAAACACACCATTATTCATCCCTTTACTCCTCTATGTAACCTCCATGTTAATGTGCATAAAGATGCACCATTAACACACAAAAGAGGTTACAAAGGAGGTGAAAGGTCATGCCACATACACATGCCACTATGCATTGTATGTGGTCCCACTTGCTTGTGTGGCATGCCATGTCACACTATGTGACATGCATCCATGCAAGCCATGCATCCCATGCATTTATATTAATTCCACGTAAATATTGATTCTAAATCAATATATATATCAAGCATCGTACATTATCTTCGAGTTCATGTGTGACCCTGTAGGTATGATTTAATTGATCAATATTATATTGTTCCCAACAATTAATATTATCAAATAATCTTTTGACATCCATAGACGACCTTATGACTTTATCGATTGCACACGTAGGATCGAAGGACATATCCCAACAATCTCCCACTTGGCCTTCAGAGCCAGTGTGCTGCCAACTTCCTGTTGTCACTTTATGTCTAAATTTGAACTTGAGGCAAGACTCGAGTCATCCTCAATCGGTTCAAACCTTTCTTGGACTTTGAGACAGACTGTAAAACCAGATTTATCACTATGATACGAATCTGGACGTGGCCACGTATTTTCCACAGTCTCGACTCTCCAAGTGGCCGGTAAGACATGTATCCCATTATAAAATGGAGGACAATCCCATCCAAGCTCTCCCACTTGCTTCCTGATATACCCAATAACAAGTTTTATAACCTCCTTTTACGAAAGGTGTTTACTTGTATCAAAGTACACCATTTCACAATGGAATTACTCTGGACTACTCAGGTCAGAGGAAATTGCTCGACAGTCAATGAAATAGTATTATGACTCGAAATCTTAAATACTATTCCAGTCGGGTCTGTTCGATCATTAGCTCCCAGCTAATATCTATGTAATTGTACTTGATGTCCCACATCACTAGCCCATGAAGCGGCGCTATAGTACACATTACAATCTAGTTCTTTGCATCATCAGTTTGTCCGTACTTGATGATACGAACTAGGAACAATTTATGATTTACTTATATTAGTTCAACAATTGGGACTTCATTATGTCGTAAGTCGACCTCATAACCCAATTAATATAATTTAATCATTTGGACAATTCATACAATTTAAACCACAATTATATGAAGAAATTTATTGAATATCATAAAAGATACGTGAATGTTTACATAAACTCCAAAAGTAGACAATACAATAATAGGAATCACAATCCATCTCTAAGATATCGTATCCCTATTGCAGTCGTATGAGCATCATGCTTTGACTGCTGGAGGGGTTTAGTTAACGGGTCTGCAACATTATCATCAGTTGCAACTTTATTTATCTCGATGTCTCCACGACTAACTATCTCCCTGAGAATGTGGAACTTCCTGAGCACATGTTTGGATTTGTGGTGCTACCTAGGCT
Organism: Euphrasia confusa; assembly: GCA_954870475.1. NCBI lineage: Eukaryota > Viridiplantae > Streptophyta > Magnoliopsida > Lamiales > Orobanchaceae > Euphrasia > Euphrasia confusa. The sequence goes on from OX940950.1 coordinate 18,484,062, forward strand.
CCTTGGCTTGCGCGATAGCTCCACTATTATCACAATAGAGAGATATCGGATGGGCCGAACTAGGTACGACACCAAGCTCATCTAAGAACTTTCTTATCCAAACGGCCTCCTTTGCTGCTTCAGATGCAGCAATGTACTCAGCCTCTGTAGTAGAATCAGCTATGGTGGGTTGCTTGGAACTCTTCCAGCTCACCGCACCTCCATTCAGACAAAAGACAAAACCGGACTGAGACCGGAGATCATCTCTGTCTGTTTGGAAGCTTGCATCCGTATAGCCTGTCATAACCAACTCATCTTGTCCTCCAAAGACAAGAAAATAATCTTTAGTCCTTCTAAGGTACTTAAGAATATTCTTAGCCGCAGTCCAATGCGCCTCACCTGGGTTTCCTTGAAACCGACTCGTCATGCTCAAAGCATACGATACATCCGGTCGTGTACATATCATGGCGTACATAATAGACCCTATTGCCGAAGCATAAGGAATATTTGCCATCCTTATTTGCTCATCAGGTCCCGAAGGGCACTGCCTCTTGCTAAAAGATGTACCATGAGTCATTGGAATGAGACCCTTCTTGGCGTCTTTCATTCTGAACCTGTCAAGCACCTTATCAATATAGGTTGCTTGACTAAGTCCAAGCATCCTTTGTGATCTGTTCCGACAGATCTTGATGCCCAATATGTACTGTGCTTCTCCAAGATCCTTCATTGAAAACCATCTTCCCAGCCATTCTTTAACAGAATTAAGCATAGGAATATTGTTTCCAATGAGGAGTATGTCATCGACATACAACACAATGAATACAACGTAACTCCCACTGACTTTCTTGTAAACACAAGAGTCTTCCATGTTCTTTTGAAATCCAAACTCTTGTATGGATTCATCGAACCGAAGATTCCAGCTCCGAGATGCTTGCTTTAATCCATAGATGGATCTATTAAGCTTGCATACTCTCTCAGCCTGATTAGGATCGATAAAACCTTCTGGTTGTGTCATAAACACTTCCTCTACTAGAATCCCATTCAAGAAGGCGGTTTTAACGTCCATTTGCCATATCTCATAATCATAATGAGCAGCAATGGCTAAGAGAATCCGAATGGATTTAATCATAGCAACTGGTGAAAAGGTTTCATCATAATCCACCCCGTGAATTTGTTTATATCCTTTTGCCACCAATCTTGCTTTGAAAACACTAGGTTTTCCATTCATGTCTGTTTTTATCTTGTAAATCCATTTGCATGCAATGGGCCTAGCCCCTTTAGGCAAATCGACCAAGTTCCAAACTTGATTTTCAGACATTGATTCCATTTCGGATTTCATGGCACCCTGCCATTTCTCGGAATCTGGACTCGTCATAGCTTGGATATAGGTCGAAGGTTCGTTGCTTTCTAAAAGCATGACTTCATAGTTCTCATTTGTCAGAATACCTAAGTATCTGTCAGGTTGAGATCTAATCCTTCCGGACCTTCGAGGGTTAGGTGTGGTTTCTAAAACCACTGGAGCACTCTCGACTTGGTCTTGAGTGTCCATCTCAGTTTGATCTTCTTGAACCTCGTTCAAGTCTTCTTGAACTTCGTTCAATTCAACTAAGCTCCCACTTACTTTCTTGGAAAGATATTCCTTTTCAAGAAATACACCATCTCGAGCAACAAAGACTTTGTTCTCAGATTGGTTGTAAAAGTGGTACCCTCGTGTTTCTTTTGGATAACCAACAAAGAAACATTTATCCGATTTGGGTTCAAGCTTTGTAGAGATATTTCTCTTCACATAAGCTTCACATCCCCAAATCTTGATATAAGACAAGTTAGGGACCTTCCCTTTCCATACCTCGTATGGTGTCTTATCAACAGCTTTTGACGGTGTCCTATTCAGTGTATAGGCCGCTGTTAAAAGTGCGTGTCCCCAAAAAGATTTTGGTAGTTCGCTAAGGCTCATCATCGATCGAACCATATCCAATAAGGTTCTATTCCTCCTTTCGGAAACACCATTCATCTGGGGTGTTCCAGGAGGAGTGAGTTGGTATAGAATACCACAACTCATAAGATGATCATCGAATTCTTGGCTAAGATATTCACCACCTCGATCCGATCGAATGGCTTTTATCTTCTTACCAAGTTGATTCTCAACTTCATTTTGAAATTCTTTGAACTTTTCAAAGGCTTCCGACTTATGCCTCATTAAATAGACATAACCATATCTACTTAAGTCATCGGTAAAAGTAATGAAGTAGAAATAACCTCCACGTGCTTGTGAGCTCATTGGACCACATACATCAGTATGGATTAAACCCAATAGATCATTTGCACGTTCTCCTTTTCCTAGAAAAGGTGACTTTGTCATTTTGCCCATCAAACATCCTTCACATGAATCGAATGACTCTAAGTCAAAAGATTTGAGAATACCTTCTTTAAGAAGTTTCTCTACACGTTTAATGTTGACGTGGCCTAATCGACAATGCCAAAGGTATGTTTCATTGAATTCATTCGATTTGGCCTTTTTGGTATCAATGTTATATATATGATTGTCAAGTTGAAGTATATATAAACCATGTTCTAATCTTGCCGAACCATAGAACACTCCACTTTTTGAAATAGTAAATAAACCATTTATTATAGTGAAGGAAAATCCTTCAGTATCCAATACTGAAATAGAAATGATGTTCTTGGTAATACTTGGAACGAAATAAACATTATTTAATACTAAAACAAGGCCCGAAGGCAAACACAAATCATAAGATCCTACGGCTAATGCAGCGACCCTCGCTCCATTTCCAACCCGCAGATCGACATCTCCCTTTACCAAAGTTCTACTTCCTTGCAGTCCCTGCACATGTGAAACAATGTGAGCACCGCATCCGGTATCCAATACCCAAGAAGAAGAATTTGTAAAGTTTATGTCTATGACATAAATACCTGAAGATGAAGGAACGACACCGTTCTTCACATCCTCCTTGAACTTGGGGCAATCTCGCTTGTAGTGTCCAACACTCTTGCAGTAGAAACACTCAGATTCCCCAGGAACCTTAGAAGCTTTCAAGAACCTTTTGGAAGGAGTTGCCACAACTTTCCCTTTCCCTTTGCCTTTCACTTCTGGTTTCTTAATCCCCTTGAACTTTTTGGTACCTCCTTCCCGAATCATAAGAACTTCCCTCCTAGGGTCCTTCTTAATCGCCGGCTCAGCAGCCTTAAGCATCCCATGGAGCTCATGAAGCGATTTCTACAGTCCATTCATGTGGAAATTCAGCCTAAAGGCGTCATAACCATCATGAAGAGAATGGAGAATGAAATCGGTAGCCAACTCGTCATCATATGCAAAACCGAGGCGAGCACTTGAAGCAAATAATCCAATCATTTGCTGTACATGTGGTCCCACGGGTTTACCCTTTTCCAGCCTAGCTGTTGCTATAGCTCGGGTGACACCGAAGCGCTCAATCCTAGCCTGTTCCCCGAACATGCTCTTGAGCTCTTCTATGATGTCATAGGCTTCCATGAACTCGAATTGTTTTTGCAACTCGGGTACCATGGATGCCAACATCAAACATGTCACCTCATTCGAGGCTTTCTTAGCAAGGGCATATGATGCCTTTTGGGCATCCGTGCCCCCATCAGCGGGAAGCACGGGAAGGGGTTTGTCCAACACACTTTCCTTTTCCTCGTATTTGAGGACTATCCTCAAGTTACGTTGCCAATCAAGGAAATTGGTGTTGTTCAACTTTTCTCTATCCAAGATAGAGCTGAACTTGAATTGAGTTGAGACAGACATATTATACTACAGAAGAAAGATAAATTAAGTAAGTAAACATCCACAAAGCGTTTAAACAAATAAGGTTGTCTCGCATAACTACTATTATTTGTTTCATTTTGTTCATTCGATATCCAATATCGTCGTTCCCAATTATCTTAATATCAAAACCGTGATAAATCGTAAGTGAAAACTCGAGGTTTTCTAACCAGCGATCTTATCATGCAATTGAAGCCCTATCTCTCATTAAAATGAGGGAGCCAACCAGAAAATCGATTCACGCCATCCAATGGCTCGAATGTCTCTAATCTATGTCATCGACATAAGCAAGCGCTTTGGCTCCATTCCACTCCCCGGGGTGAGAATGAGTCGAGTTGAACTTAGTCTTTGAAAAACAAATTAGGCATTGGTTTTTGACATTTTAATAAATTAGAACAAAACGATCCCAAGACCCTCATCTTGCGAATCCTTAAGCCGATTGAGTCCGCACTTAAGAACTCCAAGATAGGTAGACATCCCATGTCAATGACATCTAATGTCACTCTCAGTCGATGAGAGTCCCATTCTCATCTCATGTCTCGATAGCCACGCCTGCAGTGGATCTATCGATGAGAAAACCAAACTCACTTGTAAGGGTCTAACCCTTACTCCCAATTATCCCAAGATAACAAGTAGTACCCCGCTGAGGCGGACCTACCAACTTATGATCGAGGGCTTTATGGGTGTGATGTTTTGGACAAGACATTATACTCATTATTTTGGGAACTTGCATGCATAGGTTTGTTTATATGTAAGTTGAACATTTATAACATAAAACAACCTATAACAAGCAAAGCATATAAATACGAAATCGAAAGGCCCCTAGAACCTCACAACTCTCAAACGAAAATGAAATAAAGCATTAAAACTGGTTGGAGACACTTCATGGAAGACCCGCGCCCGCTACCATCTTTCCGCGCCCGCCGTTTAGGTCAAATATCATTTTGTGCCCAAAAACCACGAACAGCGGTCGCTGTTACTATAACAGCGCCCGCTGAACACACTCCGGCGGTCGCGGATTCCAAAACCGCGCTCGCTGGAAAGGCACAAAACTTCGGACAACATTCTGCCCAAAAAAGACCCAAACGGCGACCGCTGTTTTGAATCGGCGGTCGCCGAACATGTACCAGCGGCCGCTGGTGCCACAACAGCGCCCGCTGATTGGCTCCAGTGGCCCCGGTTTCGTCCTTTTCGCTCCGTTTTGATTCGTTTCTTCTCGTTTTCGCTTGGGCTTCGAAATCCAACTCCGATACATGGATAAATCCATAGCTTACATGTTGAACAATACAATTTGAAATAGAAAACCTATCTATTACAAATGATTCCAAGGGACGCAGCCCTCCAAAACTATGGCCAATCAACACGTAAAAAACACGATTCATCCACCCGACCACTATCGGTGGCCGGCCTTACATCTAATCACATAGATTCAAATAAACAAGTAATCCAATTATGTTGATTTAACCTTCGTGTCCAACACAAAAGTGTGCACGAGCCCTAGGCTCTGATACCAATTGAAGGTATCGATATACCGATCCAATCGATATACCGTGTGTGCGGAAGCGTGTAAAGCATATAAATCTATCATGCTTGATCTTAGTGCACACAAATATGTATAGACACACATATATTTATATATATATACATCCAATATATATATATATATAGAGAAATCAACGAAATCTTACTTATTGTGACGAAGTGATTTGTTGATGTCGTTGAGGTGGTGTTGAGTCGATTGAACCACCTCAAATGGATCAGCCTCTCGAAGCTCTCCTTGTGAATGACCTCGTCACTCCTCTTGTCTAGATCGCCCGGATGTTGAAGCCGCACAAATGGCCCGGCCTCTACGTGTTGCACACGAACCCGGATAATGACTTGCTTGCTTGATCGAGTTGATTCTCCAAGAACAATCTCTTTTCTCTATTTCTCTTGTGAATTTCGTGGGTGTTGATTAGGTGTGATGAAAATCTGATTTTCATCTATATAAAACACACCATTATTCATCCCTTTACTCCTCTATGTAACCTCCATGTTAATGTGCATAAAGATGCACCATTAACACACAAAAGAGGTTACAAAGGAGGTGAAAGGTCATGCCACATACACATGCCACTATGCATTGTATGTGGTCCCACTTGCTTGTGTGGCATGTTGGAATTCGATATCCCGGGCTATTTAAATTTGCGGAAATCAATAACCCGATCAAAACCATCCGCCGGAGATCACGCGAACGCCGACTCATCCGCCGGAGTCCGGGCTTTGGAGATCACGCGCCCGAAAGCACGCAATCCGCCCCCACCCGAAAACCCCCGCGAGCCGGGTCATGCGATCGAAAGGGATCGCGCCAAGCGCGATCGGCCGGGGCTGCCCAGCAGCCCCCCGCGGCGGGTCCGGCGACCCGCCGCCGTCTGGAGGTCCCCACCGTCGAGGTGGGGTGGGGTGCGGCACCAGCCCGCGCCCCAGCGGTCGATCGGCGTGATCGACCGCACGCCCTCGGCCCAGCCGAGGGTCGATCCTCCATGCCCATCGAACCCTAGGCGGGCGGTTCACGCGGTCCGGTGGCTTCGCCACCACCGCGTGTTCGTCCGTCTACTCCGGGTCCGAACTTCGGATCTTGCGTTCTACGGTATTCTCGATAAATCAAAACCGAATAAATCAAGGGTGTTTAGATTTTTACCTTTCGATTCGTTGTTCGGAGAAACGAATTCAAGACGACCTTTTGAATCTTCCCACGTATTCCTTGCACTAGCTTGAACGTCGGGTGGGCGACGATCTTCCAAGCTCTATGGATCTACTTCTCTCTCTACTTTCTCTCTCTAGAAGAATTATGATCTTCAACTTATGAGAATAGAAAAGACCATGTAGTGCTTTTATAGGCTACGTAGGGGATCTAAAGGAGGTGGAATATTGGGCTTCCAATATTAATGATTAAATTGAGCCCAAGCCCAAATCTATTAATCTCCCATTAATATTAATTAATTTATTTTCCACTATATAAATTAATTGCACTCCCAATATTAAACCATATTATATCCAAATAATATTTCTCCGGTAGTATTATTTATTCCGTGTATTTAAGATATAAATATCCATGAATAAAATTTATTTATTGCTTAATAAATTTATTCATCTCTTTTATCCGAGACTAGTACCACTCAACCTTATTTATTATGCGGAATTAAATCCACTCGCGAGGTTTACATAATAAATTCTTATGAGCTCATCTCGGGGATATTATCAACCCTTCCGGGATACACTGTCCGGTCAATCATTCACGGCATGCCATATATAAAATATAGTGACCCAACTTAACCGGTAATTAACCCAATAATTAAATCGGTTAATTCCTTTGGTAAATCAAAGTCACTTATATTGAATATACACACCCGCAACAATATCGGGGATTAAGAATAAAATACACTGAGTCTCAAATCAATTATCGCCGAGCAATCCTAATTGATGAGTCTCAATCGATCCGCTCAATACACCAAGTGTACAAGTGTGATAAAATAATTAAGACAAATTATTTTCTCTCTCACACAACGACTATACCGATGGATTGGTCCGTGTCCATCTAGGTCGTGAGCATCTGTTCGATTAAATACGAGTAACCGATAGTATGATCTTCTGTGTGACGTCGCACACCATACTAACTACAACGTATAGAATCCAGGACTATATTTGCATATATTTAATCAACAATAATTAAAAGCAAATGAATGTTCGTATTTAATAGGTAAATGAAAGTGTACAAGGAGTTCAGAATACTCAAATCTAGACATTAAGTATACTACTCCAACAATCTCCCACTTATACTAAGGTCTAGTCTTATCCTCCAAGCTTCTGACTCCCAAACCCTCCAAGTGCTTGAAATAAACTTCCTTAGGAAGTATCTTGGTGAAAGGGTCCGCTAGGTTGTCCTCCGAAGCTATCTTGGTGACTATCGCATCGCCCCTCTTGACGATGTCTCGAATCAGGTGGTACTTGCGCTCTATGTGTTTCATAGCACTATGGGACCGTGGTTCCTTACTGTTTGCCACTGCACCGCTATTATCACAATAAATTGTCATAGCCTTGGGCAAACTCGGAATCACATCTAAGTCCTGGAGGAAATTAAGGAACCAAACTGACTCTTTCGCTGCCTCTGAGGCTGCAACATATTCAGCTTCCATGGTAGAGTCTGAAATGCACTTTTGCTTAACACTCCTCCATGATACGGCTCCACCTCCCATAGTGTACACATAGCCTGATTTCGACTTTCGCCGGTCCTTATCAGCTTGGAAATCCGAATCCGTATAACCCAAAGGAATCAGATTGTCTGCCCCGTAACTTAGAACATAATCCTTAGTATTTCGCAAATACTTGAAAATGCTCTTTACGGCAGTCCAATGAGCCTTTCCAGGGTTACTCTGATATCTCGCCACTACGCCAACTGCATAGCAGATATCAGGCCTCGTGCATAACATTGCATACATCAAGCTTCCCACAGCCGAAGCGTAGGGAACTGCTTTCATTTCATCTTTCTCCTTTTGTGTCCGAGGACACATTTCCTTAGAAAGATAAGTTCCTTTACTGAAGGGCAGCTCACCCTTCTTGGAATTTTGCATGTTAAAACGAGCCAGAATCGTGTCTATGTAAGATTGCTGGGATAGGTACAATGTTCTATTCCGGCGATCCCTTATAACCTTGATCCCTAGAACATGCCCGACTTCTCCCAAATCTTTCATATCGAATTGTCTAGACAACCATCCCTTTATGTCTGATAACATTTTCACACTGTTGCCAATGAGAAGAATGTCGTCTACATAAAGCACGAGAAACACCACCTTCTTCCCATCACGTTTCCAATACACACACGATTCGTCCATGCTTTGACTGAATCCAAAAGATTGGACTACTTCGTCAAATCGCAGGTTCCACGATCTCGAGGCTTGTTTCAATCCATAAATGGATCGATTAAGCTTGCACACTAGATGATCTCGCCCCTTAGCAATGAATCCTTCTGGCTGTTTCATATAAATCGTCTCGTCAAGACTTCCATTTAGGAAAGCTGTCTTGACATCCATTTGCCACACCTCATAATCCATATGAGCTGCTATGGATAAGAGAATCCGGATTGACTTTATCTTGGCTACCGGCGAGAAGGTCTCCTCATAATCGATTCCCTCTTTCTGAGTATATCCTTTCGCAACAAGCCGAGCTTTAAAGGTTTCAACCTTTCCGTCAGATCCTCTCTTTCTCTTGTAGACCCATTTACACCCAATTGGCTTTACGCCGTTTGGTGGTTCTACAAGATCCCAGACTTTATTAGAATCCATAGATTCTATTTCGGATTTCATCGCTTTCTTCCAAGAAGGCGCATCTATATCTTGTACCGCCTCATCATAGGTCCAGGGATCGATTTCATGAACTCCAGGTCCAGAGTCCGAAGACTCACCCAGTCCAATCCATCGGTCTGGTTGCTTAACAACCCTCCCACTACGACGGCGTTCCGGTGTATTAACAGTGATAGTGTCAGGTGCAGATTCTAGTGGTGTATCTATACTCGGTTCGGCTGTGTCTAGGTCTTCAGTGTTACCTCTCAATTCATCAAGCATTATGTCACTCTTGGGCTTGTGGTCCATGACATAGTCTTCCTCCAAGAACCGAGCGTTAGTACTTATAACGATCTTCTGGTCCTTAGGACTATAGAACATGCCACCTTTAGTTCCTCTAGGATATCCTATAAACAACCGTACTTCAGTACGAGGTTCTAATTTATCGGCACCTACCTTCAACACATGTGCAGGGCACCCCCAGATCCGAACGTGTCTCAAGCTAGGCTTGCGCCCGCTCCATCGTTCCATGGGTGTTGAAGGAACCGTTTTAGATGGAACCAAGTTCAGAATGTGCGCCGCTGTTTCTAAGGCATATCCCCAGAACATGATAGGTAAGTCCGAGTAACTCATCATTGATCGCACCATTTCCATAAGAGTCCTATTCCTTCTTTCTGACACACCATTTTGCTGGGGAGTATATGGTGATGTCTTTTGGGAATCAATCCCATTCTCTGCCAAGTATGCCTTGAATTCTCCAGACAGGTACTCGCCTCCGCGATTAGATCGCAGGCATTTAATGGATTTACCTTGAAGGTTCTCCACAAGAGCCTTGAACTCCTTGAACTTGTCAAAGGATTCGCTCTTGCGGCGCATCAGGTATATGAATCCATACCTTGAGTAATCATCAGTGAAAGTGATGAAATACTCGTACCCTCCCTTTGCCTGAGTAGACATAGGTCCGCATACATCAGAGTGAATCAAATCCAATACTTGTTCAGCCCTTCGTCCTTTACCAGAAAAAGAACGCTTGGTCATTTTTCCCTCTAAACAGGATTCGCAGGTTGGAAGGTCCTCTCCTTCAACACCACTGATGAGACCATCAGCTTTCAACCTTTGAATTCTATTTGAGTTGATATGACCTAGCCTTAGGTGCCACAAGTATAATTGATTCATCCTAGAAGGTTCCTTTCTCTTATTGGTGTTCGTAGATGTGTTATTACTCTCGGTTAGTTGCATCGTGTTAGACTCAGGATTTAGCACATACAAATCGTCCACCAATGTACCAGAACAGATAATCTCACTGTTTCTTCTTATGATCACCGAGTGGTCAAAAGAGACAGAATATCCATTCATAATAAGTTTAGAAACTGAAATTAAATTCTTTCTAAAGTTGGGTACATAAAGACAATTTTGTAAAACTAAAACCCTATCACTACTAAAGCGTAAGTGAACGTCTCCCACTGCAACAGCCGCCACCTTCGCGGCATTGCCCATGTAGACCACGATCTCTCCCTCTCTAAGTCTCCGGGTTTCCTGGAACCCCTGCAAAGAATTGCAGACATGATCAGTGGCCCCCGTATCTACACACCAGGTGCTGGTAGATAACACCACTGACAATGTTTCGGTGACTAAGGAAAATTTCGTACCTTTGATGAGAGGACAATCAGACCTCCAGTGCCCAGACTGCTTGCATCGAAAGCACTTGCCTCGCGGCTTGTTCTTCCCAATCCGTGGTTCAAAACCACTGGGCTTCTTTGCTTGCACTTCCAACTTGGCCACTAGAGCTTGTGATTCTCTGATCATACTTATCAGTTCAGTTCTTTTGAAATCGTTTTTAAGCGATTCCTCAAGAGGACTGAACTTAATGAGTATGTCAATCACCTCTAGTCCGGCTTCCTTACTATGTCCTAACATCTCCTTGAGGTCATTTTCAATGTCCTCATCAGTTGGGATAATAGTGGATTCGGAAGGCTCAACAGTCTGAACATTGTCCAGATTTCTTTTCCAATCAGTACTATATGGAACCAGTGAGTTTTCATCTTTAAGTATATCACAAAGTGGGGTCACAGTCATTCCTAACCTATAAGCACATAAAACAAACAAACAATTTAATATCCGATATTATCTCCCTTAAATAATATCATTAAATCACTAATCACATCTAAAATCCCATCAGGAAAGGCAAGCCACGATAGTGTGGACGTTTACCCACCCAAATGATTTAGCAATTAGATTTCCTTCGGTCGTACATCATCAATAGCGTTACCTCGATGGGAGGAATACTATGAAGCGTACCTAAGTGTTAACCATTACTCAGTACTAAGAAGTTTGTTTGAGACTCGCATATCACCGCAAGCCACGATAGTGTGGACGTTTACGTTGACACACGGATCCTTCACTCCCTTCTATAACTGTCTACATCAATCGATCTAAAGTCCCATTCGATATAGCAAGCCACGATAGTGTGGACGTTTACCATACCAAAAGACTTATACAATTGAAATCCAATTACTTGATCCATTCGATCTTGTAAATCAAGACGCGGAGAATCATAAGTGAAACTCGAAGTTTCTAACCAGTGATTCACCATGCGAACAACCCTATCTCTCATAAATGAGGGAGCCGAGCAGACAATCGATCCATCTATCAAAGAATGGTACGACTGCCTCTAATTTGTGTCCTCGACATGACCAAGTGGCTTTGGCTCCATTCCACTCCCCGAGGTGAGAATGAGTCGACTTGAAATCAGCTTTGGAAAGACAAATTAGGCATTGTTTGATAAACTTAATCAATGTTTCTCGTAAGAGGAATTACAAGAACTCTCCTCCAATAACTTATCTATATAAACTTCAAAAGTTTATAAAAGTCACCAAGAGAGCAGCAATGGAGACCATGGGTATGTTTCCATACCCTCTCCCACTTAGCTTTTTACAATAAAGGGATACGCTATCTAGTGCATAAAAGTAAACACACATAGCATGCATACATGTAATAAAGCACATAGTATTATCACATAGTCAAAATAATTACTAGAATATTATTTTCCGACTATTATGGCTTTACTTCATCTCCGTACGCATCTTCTAGTCTTTAGTCTTCGTTTCTTGAATGCTCCATGGACGAGAATATTAATCTCCAATATTTAAATCTATTTATTTTTAATAAATCCAAAAGATACTTAATTAAAAATTAAGTCAATCGAATAAATCAAAAATAAAATTAAATATTATTAATATTTTTATTTATTTTATTTTCCTTTTCTACTTCATTAAATCTCTAGAATAATCTATCCAAGACCCACTTGGAATATTCTAGATGATTTCCATAATGAAATAAGGAAATAAAATAACTTAGGACTCTTCTACTTTCCAAGATTAATTAATTTCCATTTCTATGAAAATTCCCATAAAATAGGAATAATCAATTAGGAAATAAATTAATCCTAAATTAACTTTTATTCCTTTCCAATTCTATTAAATCTCTAGGATCCTATTCCAAGTAGAACTCGGAATACTCTAAAAGACTTCCATAATAGAATAAGGAAATAAAATTAATTCCAATTAATTCTTTTCCTAATCCATGAGAATTCCCAAAAATAGGAATACTCAAAATAGGAAAAACCCGAATCAATTAGGAAAGTGGATTTACCGGGAGAGCACGAAGATCACAAGGACCCCCGCGCCCCCACCGGACCGCCATCACCGGCCGAGGACCGCCGCCGCCGCCACCTAGCCGGCGAACCACCACCGCCGGTGGTTTCGCCGCCGGGAGGCGCGAATTCGGCGCCTCACCATGCGATCGATCCGAGCCCTAGCCCTCACGTCGTCTCCTTCGTCACGCGTCTTCTCCGGCGGTCGTTTCGGCATCGATCCAACGCAAAATAAATTACAAAATAAATTTTACACTATCCGGTATCGATTCTATACATGAAATCGACCCTATACATTTTCCGGAAAAAGGTAGAACGTAATAATAAATCCTAAATTCGGTCAACCCCCGAATTTTTACTATTACAAGCATTCACCACCAAAAACGAATCTCGACATGTCCGAGAGTTTAATCAATCCAACATACATGACAAAATAAATTAAACGAATAATAAATTAAGCCATAATAGTCGGAACCCTGCAAGGTAGAACAATTTTATCGAAAATACCGCGAACGTAAACCACGCTCTGATACCAATTGTTGGAATTCGATATCCCGGGCTATTTAAATTTGTGGAAATCAATAACCCGATCAAAACCATCCGCCGGAGATCACGCGAACGCCGACTCATCCGCCGGAGTCCGGGCTTTGGAGATCACGCGCCCGAAAGCACGCAATCCGCCCCCACCCGAAAACCCCCGCGAGCCGGGTCATGCGATCGAAAGGGATCGCGCCAAGCGCGATCGGCCGGGGCTGCCCAGCAGCCCCCCGCGGCGGGTCCGGCGACCCGCCGCCGTCTGGAGGTCCCCACCGTCGAGGTGGGGTGGGGTGCGGCACCAGCCCGCGCCCCAGCGGTCGATCGGCGTGATCGACCGCACGCCCTCGGCCCAGCCGAGGGTCGATCCTCCATGCCCGTCGAACCCTAGGCGGGCGGTTCACGCGGTCCGGTGGCTTCGCCACCACCGCGTGTTCGTCCGTCTACTCCGGGTCCGAACTTCGGATCTTGCGTTCTACGGTATTCTCAATAAATCAAAACCGAATAAATCAAGGGTGTTTAGATTTTTACCTTTCGATTCGTTGTTCGGAGAAACGAATTCAAGACGACCTTTTGAATCTTCCCACGTATTCCTTGCACTAGCTTGAACGTCGGGTGGGCGACGATCTTCCAAGCTCTATGGATCTACTTCTCTCTCTACTTTCTCTCTCTAGAAGAATTATGATCTTCAACTTATGAGAATAGAGAAGACCATGTAGTGCTTTTATAGGCTACGTAGGGGATCTAAAGGAGGTGGAATATTGGGCTTCCAATATTAATGATTAAATTGAGCCCAAGCCCAAATCTATTAATCTCCCATTAATATTAATTAATTTATTTTCCACTATATAAATTAATTGCACTCCCAATATTAAACCATATTATATCCAAATAATATTTCTCCGGTAGTATTATTTATTCCGTGTATTTAAGATATAAATATCCATGAATAAAATTTATTTATTGCTTAATAAATTTATTCATCTCTTTTATCCGAGACTAGTACCACTCAACCTTATTTATTATGCGGAATTAAATCCACTCGCGAGGTTTACATAATAAATCCTTATGAGCTCATCTCGGGGATATTATCAACCCTTCCGGGATACACTGTCCGGTCAATCATTCACGGCATGCCATATATAAAATATAGTGACCCAACTTAACCGGTAATTAACCCAATAATTAAATCGGTTAATTCCTTTGGTAAATCAAAGTCACTTATATTGAATATACACACCCGCAACAATATCGGGGATTAAGAATAAAATACACTGAGTCTCAAATCAATTATCGCCGAGCAATCCTAATTGATGAGTCTCAATCGATCCGCTCAATACACCAAGTGTACAAGTGTGATAAAATAATTAAGACAAATTATTTTCTCTCTCACACAACGACTATACCGATGGATTGGTCCGTGTCCATCTAGGTCGTGAGCATCTGTTCGATTAAATACGAGTAACCGATAGTATGATCTTCTGTGTGACGTCGCACACCATACTAACTACAACGTATAGAATCCAGGACTATATTTGCATATATTTAATCAACAATAATTAAAAGCAAATGAATGTTCGTATTTAATAGGTAAATGAAAGTGTACAAGGAGTTCAGAATACTCAAATCTAGACATTAAGTATACTACTCCAACATGGCATGCCATGTCACACTATGTGACATGCATCCATGCATCCCATGCATGTATATTAATTCCACGTAAATATTGATTCTAAATCAATATATATATCAAGCATCGTACATTATCTTCGAGTTCATGTGTGACCCTGTAGGTATGATTTAATTGATCAATATTATATTGTTCCCAACAATTAATATTATCAAATAATCTTTTGACATCCATAGACGACCTTATGACTTTATCGATTGCACACGTAGGATCGAAGGACATATCCCAACAAGGACATAGTAAGGAAGCCGGACTAGAAGTGATTGACATACTCATTAAGTTCAGTCCTCTTGAGGAATCGCTTAAAAAGGATTTCAAAAGAGATGAACTGATAAGTATGATCAGAGAATCACAAGCTCTAGTGGCCAAGTTGGAAGTGCAAGCAAAGAAGCCCAGTGGTTGTGAACCACGGAGGGAAGAGCAAGCCGCGAGGCAAGTGCTTTCGATGCAAGCAGTCTGGGCACTGGAAGTCTGATTGTCCTCTCATCAAAGGTACGAAATTTTCCTTAGTCACCGAAACATTATCAGTGGTGTTATCTACCAGCACCTGGTGTGTAGATACGGGGGCCACTGATCATGTCTGCAATTCAATGCAGGGGTTCCAGGAAACCCGGAGACTTAGAGAGGGAGAAATCGTGGTCTACATGGGCAATGCCGCGAGGGTGGCGACTGTTGCAGTGGGAGACGTTCACCTACGCTTTAGTAGTGATAGGATTTTAGTTTTACATAATTGTCTTTATGTACCCAATTTTAGAAAGAATTTAATTTCGGTTTCTAAACTTATTATGAATGGATATTCTGTTTCTTTTGACCACTCTGTGATCATAAGAAGAAATAGTGAGATTATCTGTTCTGGTACATTGGTAGACGATTTGTATGTGCTAAATCCTGAGTCTAACACGATGCAACTAACCGAGAGTAATAACACATCTACGAACACCAATAAGAGAAAGGAACCTTCTAAGATGAATCAATTATACTTGTGGCATCTAAGGCTAGGTCATATAAACTCAAATAGGCTTCAAAGGTTGAAAGCTGATGGTCTAATCAGCGATGTTGAAGGAGAGGACCTTCCAACCTGCGAATCCTGTTTAGAGGGTAAAATGACCAAGCGTCCTTTTTCTGGTAAAGGACGTAGAGCTGAACAAGTATTGGATTTGACTCACTCTGATGTATGCGGACCTATGTCTACCCAGGCAAGGGGAGGGTACGAGTATTTTATCACTTTCACTGATGATTACTCAAGATATGGATATATATACCTGATGAGCCGCAAGAGCGAATCCTTTGGCAAGTTCAAAGAATTCAAGGCTCTTGTGGAGAACCTTCGTGGTAAATCCATAAAGTGCCTGCGATCTGATCGTGGAGGCGAGTACCTGTCTGGAGAATTCAAGGCATACTTGGCAGAGAATGGGATTGAATCCCAACTGACTTCACCATATACTCCCCAGCAGAATGGTGTGTCAGAATGAAGGAATAGGACTCTTATGGAAATGGTGCGATCAATGATGAGTTACTCAGACTTACCTATTATGTTCTGGGGACATGCCTTGGAAACGGCGGCGTATATTTTGAATAGGGTTCCAACCAAAACGGTACCAACCACACCCATGGAATTGTGGAGTGGGCGCAAGCCTAACTTAAGACACATTCGGATCTGGGGATGTCCAGCACATGTGTTGCGACAAGGGGCCGATAAGTTAGAACCTAGATCAGAATTACGGCTGTTTGTAGGATACCCGAAAGGAACTAAAGGTGGCATGTTCTATAGTCCTATGGACCAGAAGATCGTTATAAGTACTAACGCTCGGTTCTTAGAGGAAGACTATGTCATGGACCACAAGCCCAAGAGTGACAGTATACTTGATGAGTTGAGAGGTAACAATGAAGACTTAGATACAGCCGAACCGAGAAGTAATACACCACTAGAACCTGCACCTACTATCACTGTTAATACACCGGAACGCTGTCGTAGTGGGAGGGTTGTTAAACAACCAGACAGATGGATTGGACTGGGTGAGTCTTCGGACTCTGGACCTGGAGTTCATGAAATCGATCCCTGGACCTATGATGAGGCGGTACAAGATATAGATGCGCCTTCTTGGAAGAAAGCGATGAAATCCGAAATTGAATCTATGGATTCTAATAAAGTCTGGGATCTTGTAGAACCACCAAACGGCGTAAAGCCAATTGGGTGTAAATGGGTCTACAAGAGAAAGAGAGGATCTGACGGAAAGGTTGAAACCTTTAAAGCTCGGCTTGTTGCGAAAGGCTATACTCAGAAAGAGGGAATCAATTATGAGGAGACCTTTTCGCCGGTAGCCAAGATAAAGTCGATCCGGATTCTCTTATCCATAGCAGCTCATATGGACTATGAGGTGTGGCAAATGGATGTCAAGACAGCTTTCCTGAATGGAAGTCTTGACGAGACGATTTATATGAAACAACCAGAAGCATTCATTGCTAAGGGGCGAGATCATCTATTGTGCAAGCTTAATCGATCCATTTATGGATTGAAACAAGCCTCGAGATCGTGGAACCTGCGGTTGATGAAGTAGTCCAATCTTTTGGATTCATTCAAAGCATGGACGAATCGTGTGTGTATTGGAAACGTGATGGAAAGAAGGTGGTGTTTCTCGTGCTTTATGTAGACGACATTCTTCTCATTGGCAACAGTGTAAAGATGTTATCAGACATAAAGGGATGGTTGTCTAGACAATTCGATATGAAAGATTTGGGAGAAGTTGGACATGTTCTAGGGATCAAGGTTATAAGGGATCGCCGGAATAGAACATTATACCTATCCCAGCAATCTTACATAGACACGATTCTGGCTCGTTTTAACATGCAAGATTCCAAGAAGGGTGAACTACCCTTCAGTAAAGGAACTTATCTTTCTAAAGAGATGTATCCTCGGACACAGAAGGAGAAAGATAGAATGAAAGCAGTTCCCTACGCTTCGGATGTGGGAAGCTTGATGTATGCAATGTTATGCACGAGGCCTGATATCTGCTATGCAGTTGGCGTAGTAGCGAGATATCAGAGTAATCCTGGAGAGGCTCATTGGACTGCCGTAAAGAGCATTTTCAAGTATTTGCGAAATACTAAGGATTATGTTCTGAGTTACGGAGCAGACAATCTGATTCCTTTGGGTTACACGGATTCGGATTTCCAAGCTGATAAGGACCGGCGTAAGTCGACATCAGGCTATGTGTACACTTTGGGAGGTGGAGCCGTATCATGGAAGAGTGTTAAGCAAAAGTGCATTTCGGACTCTACCATGGAAGCTGAATATGTTGCAGCCTCAGAGGCAGCGAAAGAGTCAGTTTGGTTCCTTAATTTCCTCCAGGACTTAGATGTGATTCCGAGTTTGCCCAAAGCTATGACAATTTATTGTGATAATAGTGGTGCAGTGGCAAACAATAAGGAACCACGGTCCCATAGTGCTACGAAACACATAGAGCGCAAGTACCACCTGATTCGAGACATCGTCAAGAGGGGCGATGCAGTAGTCACCAAGATAGCTTCGGAGGACAACCTAGCGGACCCTTTCACCAAGATACTTCCTAAGGAAGTATATTTCAAGCACTTGGAGGGTTTGGGAGTCAGAAGTTTGGAAGATAAGACTAGACCTTAGTATAAGTGGGAGATTGCTGGAGTAGTATACTTAATGTCTAGATTTGAGTATTCTGAACTCCTTGTACACTTTCATTTACCTATTAATAACAGACATTCATTTGCTTTTAATTATTATTAATTTAAAATATATGCAAATTATAGTCCTGGATTTTATACGTTGTAGTTAGTATGGTGTGCATGGGCACACAGAAGATCATACTATCGGTTACTCGTATTTAATCGAACAGATGCTCACGACTTAGATGTACACGGACCAATCCATCGGTATAGTCGTTGTGTGAGAGAGAAAATAATTTATCTTAATTATTTTATCACACTTGTACACTTGGTGTATTGAGCGGATCGAATGAGACTCATCAATTAGGTTTGCTCGGCGATAATTGATTTGAGACTCAGTGTATTTTATTCTTAATCCCCGATACAATTGCGGGTGTGTATATTTAATATAAGTGACTTTGATTTTCCAAAGGAATTAACCGATTTAATTATTGGGTTAATTACCGGTTAAGTTGGGTCACTATATTTTATATATGGCATGCCGTGAATTCTTGACGGGACAGTGTATCCCGGAAGGGTTGATAATATCCCCGAGATGAGCTCATAAGGATTTATTATGTAAACCTCGCGAGTGGATTTGTTCCGCATAATAAATAAGGTTGAGTGGTACTAGTCTCGGATAAAAGAGATGAATAAATTTATTAAGCAATAAATAAATTTTATTCATGGATATTTAAATCTTAAATACACGGAATAATTAATACTACCGGAGAAATATTATTTGGATATAATATGGTTTAATATTGGGAGTGCAATTAATTTATATAGTGGAAAATAAATAAATTAATATTGATAAGGATTAATGGACTTGAGCATTGGGCTCAATTTAATCTTCAATATTGGAAGCCCAATATTCCACCTCCTTTAGATCCCCTACGTAGCCTATAAAAGCACTACATGGCCTTCATAAATCATAAGACAAGAATATCAATACTTGATAGTTCTAGAGAGTTGAAGGAGATCCATAGGAGTTCGATAGATCGTCGCCCACCCGACGTTCGAACGGAGTGCAAGGAATACGTGGGAAGATTCAAAGGTCATCTTGATTTCGTTTCTCCGAACAACGAATCGAAAGGTACAATATCTAAACACCCTTGATATTATTTGATTTGGTTTATCGAGAATACCGTAGAACGGAGATCCGAGGATCGAACCCCGGATGAAGGTCGAGTCAGGCGGTGGTGGTCGAACCACCGGACCGCCGGCGACTCGAGGATCCCTCATGGGGATCGAGCGCGCGAATCCTCGGCTGGACGCCGAGGATCGATCAAGCCCTACGGGGCTGATCGCTAGGGCTACGGGGCTAGCAGCTCGTAGCGAGCTGCGGGTTCCCCGCAGCGGCTCGCTGGACGCGAGCCCTAGTCGCGTAGCAACGGATCAACGGATCCGCTGCGGGGTTGCTCGTAGCAACCCAGCGATCGCCCGCAGCGATCGCGAGTCCCTCGTGGGGACTCGGCTGGGCGTTCGCGCGCCTCCGGGTGCGTGACGCGTTCGGTCGGGTCTCGGCTCACGTGGGTTCGTGATTTCTCCGGCGATTGAGGTTTTTGATCGGGTTATTGTTTCCGCAAATTTTAATAGCCCGGGATATCGAATTCCAACAATGTCACACTATGTGACATGCATCCATGCAAGCCATGCATCCCATGCATTTTTATTAAATCCACGTAAATATTGATTCTAAATCAATATATTTATCAAGCAACGTACATCATCTTTGAGTCCGTGTGTGACCCTGTAGGTATGATTTATCGATCAATATTATATTGTTCCCAACAAATAATATTATCAAATAATCATTTAACATCCATAGACGACCTTATTGAAGGTTTTCGACGCCGATCCAATCGCTCGATTACCTCGTTCGTGTGTGCGGAAGCGTGTAAAACAATAGAACACGGACAACATGAAGATATAGGCACACATTATATGTATAGACACGTTTATATATATACATCCAATATATATATATATATATAGGGATTAACGAGAACACTTACAACCGGTGTAGCGTGCCTCGTTGATGTTGATGAAGGTGGTGTTGAGTCGATTGAACCACCTTCATGGATCAGTCACTAGATGCTCTCCTTGTGAATGACCTCGTCACTCTTCTTGTCTAGATCGCCCGGATGTTGAAGCCGCACAAATGGCCCGGCCTCTACGTGTTGCACACGAACCCGGAATTGAACTTGCTTGCTTGTTTGAAGTGATTCTCCAAGAACTCTCTTCTCTCTCTTTGGTGTGAATTTCGTGGGTAAAGGTAATGTGTGATGAAAATCTGATTTCCATCCATATTATAACCTCATTATTCACCACATTACTCCCCTTTGTAACCTACAACATAATGGGCATCATAATGCACCATTAACATGCAAAAGGGGTTACAAAGGAGGTGAAAGGTCATGCCACATACACATGCCACTATGCATTGTATGTGGTCCCACTTGCTTGTGTGGCATGCCATGTCACACTATGTGACATGCATCCATGCAAGCCATGCATCCCATGCATGTGTATTAAATCCACGTAAATATTGATTCTAAATCAATATATTTATCAAGCAATGTATATCAATATCGAGCTCGTGTGTGACCCTGTAGGTATGATTTAATTGATCAATATTATATTGTTCCCAACAATTAATATTATCAAATAATCATTTAACATCCATAGACGACCTTATGACATTATCGATTGCACACGTAGGATCGAAGGACATCTCCCAACAATCTCCCACTTGGCCTTAAGAGCCAGTGTGCTGCCAACTTCCTGTTGTCTCTTTATGTCTAAGTTTGAACTTGAGGCAAGACTCGAGTCATCCTCAATCGGTTCAAACCTTTCTTGGACTTTGAGACAGACTGTAAAACCAGATTTATCACTATGATACGAATCTGGATGTGGCCACGTATTTTCCACAGTCTCGACTCTCCAAGTGGCCGGTAAGACATATATCCCATTATAAAAATGGAGGACAATCCCATCTTGTCAATCCAAGCTCTCCCACTTGCTTCTTGATATACCCAATAACAAGTTTTATAACCTCCTTTTACGAAAGGCGTTTACTTGTATCAAAGTACACCATTTCACAATGGAATCACTCTGGACTACTCAGGTCAGAGGAAATTGCTCGACAGTCAATGAAATAGTATTATGACTCGAAATCTTAAATACTATTCCAGTCGGGTCTGTTCGATCTTTAGCTCCTAGCTAATATCTATGTAATTGTACTTGATGTCCCGCATCACTAGCCCATGAAGCGGAGCTATAGTACACATTACAATCTAGTTCATTGTATTATCGGTTTGTCCGTACTCGATTATACGAACTAGGAACAAGCATATGATTCAAGTATATCAGTTCAACCATTGAGACTTCATTATGCGGTAAGTCGACCTCATAACCCAATTGATATCACTTAATCATTTGGACAATTCATATAAATTAAACCATATTTATATGAAGAAATATGTATTATACATATGAGTGAATGTTTACCAAATCTCCAAAAGTATCTAATACAGTAATAGAAATCACAACCCATCTCTAAGATGTCTGATCTCTATTGCAGTCGTGAAAGCCTCAAGCTTAAACTGCTGGAGAGGTTTAGAAAGCGGGTTTGCAACCTTACCAAAAGTTGCAACTTTATTATCTCGATGTCTCCACAAAACTATCTCCCAGATAATGTGGAACTTCCTGAGCACCAGTTTTAGACTTGTGGTGCTTCCTAGCTCATTGGCTTGCGCGATAACTCTACTATAAATAGAGAACTATCGGATGGGCTGAGCTAGCTACGCCACCTAGTTCATTCAAGAACTTTCAAATCTTAATTGCCAACATTACTGCATCCAATGCAATACTGTACTCAACTTCTGTAGTTTAATTATCTATATTGCATTGCATGGAACTATTCCAGCAAATATCACCTCTAACCATACAAAAGATATAACCAGATTAAAATCGGAAATTATCTTATTCTGTTTTGAAGTTAGCATTCAAACAGCTTGTTAATATCAACTCTTTTTGTCTTCCAAAGACAACAAAATATTCTTTAGTCCATCTAAGGTACATAAGAATATTCTTGGTCGCAGTCTAATGCGCCTCACCTGGGTTTCCTTGAAACCGAATCGTCATGCTCAAAGCATACGATACGTCCATTCGTGTACATATCATGGCGTACATTATAGACCCTATTGCCGAAGCATAAGGAATGTTTTCCATCTTCTTTTGCTCATCAGGTCCCGTAGGACATTGCATCTTGCTAAGAAATGTGCCATTAGTTATTGGAATGAGACCCTTTCTGGCGTCTTTCATTCTGAACTTATCAAGCACCTTATCAATATAGGTCGCTTTACTAAGCCCAAACATCCTTTTCGATCTGTTCCGACAGATCTTGATGCCCAATATGTACTGTGCTTCTCCAAGATCCTTTATTGAAAAACAATTTCCAAGCCATTCTTTAATAGAATTAAGCATAGAAACATTGTTTCCAATAAGGAGTATGTCATCGACATACAACACAATGTATACAACGTAACTCCCACTGTTCTTCTTGTAAAACAAGACTCTTCCGAGTTCCTCTGAAATCCAAAACCTAGTATGTATTCATTGAACTGAAGATTGCTACTCCGATATGCTTTGCTTTATTCCATAAATGGAATTATAAGATTGCATAATTTCTCAGCCTTATTAGGATCGATAAAACTCTTTGGCTGTGTCAAAACACATTCTCTTCTAGAATCCAATTCAAGAAGTTAGTTTTAACATCCAATATTACCATAACTCATTATTAAGATGAGTAGCAATGGCTAAGATAATCTGAATGATTTAATCAAAGCAACTGGTGAAAGTTTTTTTTATTTTTTATAATCCACCTCGTGAATAAAACTTTTACCATCAACCTTGCTTTGAAAACCCTAGGTTTTCCATCTGTCTGTTTAGATCTTAAAGATCTATTAGCATTCATTGGGTCTAACCCCGTGATGCAAATATATCAAATTCCAAACTTGATTATCAAATATTGATATCATCTCAGATTTCATGGCACCATGCCAATTTTAAGTAGCTGGACTCGTCATAGCTTGAATATAGGTCGAAGGTTCATCGCTTTCCAAAAGCATGAATTCATATCTCTCATTGATCACAATATCTAAGTATTTGAATAATAGAGATCTATGCATTTCTGGACCTACGAGGGCTGGTATGGTTTCCAAAACCATAAGAATACTCTCAACCCAGTCTTGAGATTCATCATTAGTTGTTCCACTTGAACCTCGTTCAAGACAACGAGCTCCCACTGACTTTCTAGGAAAGACTACTCTTTTAAAGAAAATCACTATCTCGAGCAACAAAATATTGTTCTCAGATAGATCGTAGAAGTTGTACCCTCGAGTTTCTTATGAATACCATAAAGAAACTTTTATCCCATTTGAGTTCAAGCTCTATAGAGATAAATCTCGTCAGAGAAGCTTTTAGAACTTCAAATTTTGATGAAAACAATTTAGGGACCCTCCCTTTCCATACCTAGTATGGTGTCTTATCAACAGCTTTTGACAGCGTCCTATTCAGTGTATAAGTTGAAGTCAAGAATTGTGTG
Source organism: Euphrasia confusa (assembly GCA_954870475.1). NCBI lineage: Eukaryota > Viridiplantae > Streptophyta > Magnoliopsida > Lamiales > Orobanchaceae > Euphrasia > Euphrasia confusa. The sequence continues at coordinate 18,508,320 of OX940950.1, forward strand.
TTCCCAAAAGAGACCAGTAGTTCATTTAGACCTCTAATCGAATGGTCGAACTATATCTAATATAGTTTGTTTTCTCTTTTCCGAAACATAACCTTCATGTGTTTGTGAACTGATAGGTTCCACATACATCAGTATGGATCATCCCTAATTAATCACTCACATGTTCTCCTTTCTCCAAGAAAGATGACATTGTTATCTTGTCCATCACATATCATTTACATGTATCAAATGACTCCAAGTCAAATGATATTAGAATGCATTCTAAAAGAAGCTTCGTTACATGTTTAGATTTTGATTTGGTCTAATCAACAATGTTTCAGTTATGTCTCATTGAGACTTATTCGATTTGGCCTTTGGTGTCTAATGTTATATATGATTTGTCAAGTTAAAGTATACATAAACAATATAATAATCGTACCAAAACAAAGAATAATTCACAATTAAAATAGTTGCCAAACTATTTAATAGTGAAATCGAATCCATCAGTATCCAATACTGAACCAATATTCATTGTTTATTGAAGGTACGAAATTACATGGTTATAATACTAAAACAAGGCCCTAAGGCAAAATAACATCATATGATCATACGGCTAATGCAGCGCCCTTCGCTCTATTTCTCGCCCGTAGATCGACATCTCTACTCACCAAACTTATACTTCTATGTAGTTCCTCCACATACAAATGTGAGAACCACATTTGGCATCCAATACCCAATAAGTTAAATTTGTGAAGTTTAATGTCTATAACATTAATATCTGAAGATGAAGCAACCCCGTTCTTCACATCTTCTTTGAACTTTGGGCAAATTCAATTATTCCCAATAATTGAGTCTCATTCAAATTTCCCATTCAAAATTATCCCAATATCAAAACGTGATAAATCGTAAGTGAAAACTCGAAGTTTTCTAACCAGCGATAATATCATGCAATTGAAGCCCTATCTCTCATAAAATATGAGGGAGCCAACCAGACAATCGACTAACGCCATCCCATGGCTCGAAAGTCTCTAATTTGTGTCATTTATGAACTAAGTGTTTTGGATTAAATCACTCCCCGAGGTGAAAATAATCCTAACTTTAGAATCCATCATATGAAAGACAAATTAGGCATTTGTTTTGAATTTGAATAAAATATGAACTTCTACATATTTGCAAGTAGTGTCCAACACCTTTGCAGTAGACGCATTCAGATTCCCTAGGAACCCTAGTAGCCTTCTTGCCCATGCTCTTTTGATTACCTCATCCTTTATCACAAGAATATCCCTCTTAGGGTCCATTTTTAATTGACGACTCATCATCTTAGAAAAATTTAGGAGATCACTTAAAGCATATAATCCAATCATTTGTTGTACATGTGGTCCTTATAGATTTCTCTTATTCAGCCTAGCTGAAGCGATGACCCTGATCATTCAGAACTGCTCAATCTTAGCATATTCCCCGAACATGCTATTGAGTTGTTCAATGATATCTTAGGATGTGGTTATCTAACACATTTTCCTTGTCTTCGTGTTTGAGGACCATCCTCAAATTACGTTGTGAATCAAGAAAATTTGTTCAATTTTTCATAATCAAGAATTGAACCAAACTTGAATTGAGTTGATATTTGACATGATAAACTATAAAAGAAAGATAACTAAAGTATGTAAACATCCACAAAGCGGTAAACAAATAAGGTTGTCTAACAATTGTACTTATTTATTTCATTTTGTTCAATTGATATCCAATATCATTGTCACTTAGAACAAAACGATCCCGAGATCCTCATCTTGCAAATCTTTAAGCCGACTGAGTCCGCACTTAAGTATTTCAAGATAGGTAGACATACTCATGTCAATGATATCTAATATCACTCTCGGTCGATGAGAATCCCATTCTCATCTCATGTCTCGATAGCCACGCCTGCAGTGGATCTATCGATGAGAAAACCAAACTCACGTGTAAAGGTCTAACCTTTACTCCCACTTATCCCAAGATAACAAGTAGTACCCCGCTAAGGCGTACCTACCAACTTATGATCGAGGGCTTCATGAGTGTGATGTTTTGGACAAGACATCATACTCATTATTTTCGGGACATGCATGTTAAGGTTTGTATGTACGTTGGTTGAACATTTATAACATAATCAACCTAGAACTAGCAAAGCACGTAAATACGTATTCGAAAGGCCCCTAGAACCTCACAACTCTCAAACGAAAAGATTAAAAGCAAAAAAATAGGCCTTGAACATCTTCTGGACTGGTCCGTGCACGTCGTTTCAGTTCCGCGCCCTCCGATTTAGGTCAACCTTAGTCCGTACCCCAAAAACCACGAACGGCGCCCGCCGTTTCACAAACGGCGGTCGCCGAACACCACCGACGGTCGCCGTTTCCAAAACGGCGCCCGCCGGAGCTAAAACGGCGCCCGCCGTTTGGCTCCAGCAGCCCGGTTTTCGCCCGTTTCGCTTCGTTTTGCTTCGTTTCTCCTCGTTTTCGCCGGAGAGCCGATATCCAATGTCGATCCATGGAATCAATCCATTGCTTACACATTGAACAATACATTTTTTAATAGAAAAAACCTATCTATTACAAAAGATTCCAAGGGACGCAGCCCTCCAAAACTATGGCCAATCGTACGTAAAAAACGACAATTTCATTCACCCGACCACTAACGGTGGCCGGCCTTATATCTAAACACATAATCACATAATCACAATTAAGCCAATTTTGTTGATTTAAACATATTGTGTCCAACACAAAAGTGTGCACGAGCCCTAGGCTCTGATACCAATTGAAGGTTTTCGACGCCGATCCAATCGCTCGATTACCTCGTTCGTGTGTGCGGAAGCGTGTAAAACAATAGAACACGAACAACATGAAGATCTAGGAACACATTATATGTATAGACACGTTTATATATATACATCCAATATATATATATATATATATATATATATATATATATATATATATAGGGATTAACGAGAACACTTACAACCGGTGTAGCGTGCCTCGTTGATGTTGATGAAGGTGGTGTTGAGTCGATTGAACCACCTTCATGGATCAGTCACTAGATGCTCTCCTTGTGAATGACCTCGTCACTCTTCTTGTCTAGATCGCCCGGATGTTGAAGCCGCACAAATGGCCCGGCCTCTACGTGTTGCACACGAACCCGGAATTGAACTTGCTTGCTTGTTTGAAGTGATTCTCCAAGAACTCTCTTCTCTCTCTTTGGTGTGAATTTCGTTGGTAAAGGTAATGTGTGATGAAAATCTGATTTCCATCCATATTATAACCTCATTATTCACCACATTACTCCCCTTTGTAACCTACAACATAATGGGCATCATAATGCACCATTAACATGCAAAAGGGGTTACAAAGGAGGTGAAAGGTCATGCCACATACACATGCCACTATGCATTGTATGTGGTCCCACTTGCTTGTGTGGCATGCCATGTCACACTATGTGACATGCATCCATGCAAGCCATGCATCCCATGCATGTGTATTAAATCCACGTAAATATTGATTCTAAATCAATAATTTATCAAGCAATGTATATCAATATCGAGCTCGTGTGTGACCCTGTAGGTATGATTTAATTGATCAATATTATATTGTTCCCAACAATTAATATTATCAAATAATCATTTAACATCCATAGACGACCTTATGACATTATCGATTGCACACGTAGGATCGAAGGACATCTCCCAACACTTATGACTATATCGATTGCATACGTAGGATCGAAGGACATATCCCAACAATCTCCCACTTGGCCTTCAGAGCCAGTGTGCTGCCAACTTCCTGTTGTCACTTTATGTCTAAGTTTGAACTTGAAGCAAGACTCGAGTCATCCTCAATCGGTTCAAACCTTTCTTGGACTTTGAGACAGACTGTAAAACCAGATTTATCACTATGATACGAATCTGGACGTGGCCACGTATTTTCCACAGTCTCGACTCTCCAAGTGGCCGGTAAGACATGTATCCCATTATAAAATGGAGGACAATCCCATCTTGTCAATCCAAGCTCTCCCACTTGCTTCCTGATATACCCAATAACAAGTTTTATAACCTCCTTTTACGAAAGGCGTTTACTTGTATCAAAGTACACCATTTCACAGTGGAATCACTCTGGACTACTCAGGTCAGAGGAAATTGCTCGACAGTCAATGAAATAGTATTATGACTAGAAATCTTAAATATTATTCCAGTCGGGTCTGTTCGATCATTAGCTCCCAGCTAATATCTATGTAATTGTACTTGATGTCCCACATCACTAGCCCATGAAGCGGCGCTATAGTACACATTACAATCTAGTTCATTGTATTATCAGTTTGTCCGTACTCGATTATACGAACCAGGAACAACTATATGATTCAAGTATATCAGTTCAACCATTGGGACTTCATTATGCGGTAAGTCGACCTCATAACCCAATTGATATAACTTAATCATTTGGACAATTCATATAAATTAAACCAAATTTATATGAAGAAATATGTGTAACACATATAAGTGATTGTTTACCAAATCTCCAAAAGTATCTAATACAGTAATAGAAATCACAACCCATCTCTAAGATGTCTGATCTCTATTGCAGTCGTGAAAGCCTCAAGCTTAAAATGCTGGAGAGGTTTTAGAAAATGTGTTTGCAACCTTACCAAAAGTTGCAACTTTATAATCTCGATGTCTCCACAAAACAATCTCCCAGATAATGTGGAACTTCCTGAGCACCAGTTTAGACTTGTGGTGCTCCCTTGGCTCATTGGCTTGCGCGATAGCTCTACTATAAATAGAGAACTATCAGATGGGCCGAGCTAGTTACGCCACCTAGTTCATTAAAGAACTTTCAAATCTTAACTGCCAACATTATTGCATCCAATGCAATACTGTACTCAGCTTCTGTAGTTTAATCAGCTATATTGCATTGCATGGAACTATTCCAGCAAATTTCACCTCTATCTTGACAAAAGATATAACCAGATTAAAATCAGAAATTATCTTAGTCTGTTATGAATTTTGCATTCAAATAGCTTGTTAACATCAACTCTTTTTGTCTTCCAAAGACAACAAAATATTCTTTTGTCCATCTAAGGTACATAAAAATATTCTTGGTCGCAGTCTAACGCGCCTCACCTGGGTTTCCTTGAAACTGACTCGTCATGCTCAAAGCATACGATACGTCCGGTCGTGTACATATCATGGCGTACATTATAGACCCTATTGCCGAAGCATAAGAAATGTTTTCCATCCTCTTTTGCTCATAAAGTCCCATAGGGCCTTGAATCTTGCTAAGAGATGTGCCATGAGTAATTGGAATGAGACCCTTTTTGGCCTCTTTCATTCTGAACTTATCAAGCACCTTTTCAAAATAGGTCGCTTTACTAAGTCCAAACATCCTTTTCGATCTGTTCCGACAGATCTTGATGCCCAATATGTACTGTGCTTCTCCAAGATCCTTTATTGAAAAACAATTTTCAAGCCATTCTTTAATAGAATTAAGCATAGAAACATTGTTTCCAATAAAGAGTATGTCATCGACATACAACACAATGAATACAACGTAACTCCCACTGACTTTCTTGTAAACACAAGAGTCTTCCATGTTCTTTTGAAATCCAAACTCTTGTATGGATTCATCGAACCGAAGATTCCAGCTCCGAGATGCTTGCTTTAATCCATAGATGGATCTATTAAGCTTGCATATTCTCTCAGCCTGATTAGGATCGATAAAACCCTCTGGTTGTGTCATAAACACATCCTCTACTAGAATCCCATTCAAGAAGGCGGTTTTAACGTCCATTTGCCATATCTCATAATTATAATGAGCAGCAATGGCTAAGAGAATCCGAATGGATTTAATCATAGTAACTGGTGAAAAGGTTTCATCATAATCCACCCCGTGAATTTGTTTATATCCTTTTGCCACCAACCTTGCTTTGAAAACACTAGGTTTTCCATTCATGTCTGTTTTTATCTTGTAAATCCATTTGCATCCAATAGGCCTAGCCCCTTTAGGCAAATCGACCAAGTTCCAAACTTGATTTTCAGACATTGATTCCATTTCGGATTTCATGGCACCCTGCCATTTCTCGGAATCTGGACTCGTCATAGCTTGGATATAGGTCGAAGGTTCATTGCTTTCTAAAAGCATGATTTCATAATTCTCATTTGTCAGAATACCTAAGTATCTGTCAGGTTGAGTTCTAATCCTTCCGGACCTTCGAGGGTTAGGTGTGGTTTCTAAAACCACTGGAGTACTCTCGACCAAGTCTTGAGTCTCCATCTCAGTTTGTTCTTCTTAAACCTCGTTCAAGTCTTCTTGAACTTCGTTCAATTCAACTGAGCTCCCACTTACTTTCTTGGAAAGATTACTCTTTTCAAGAAAATCACTATCTCGAGCAACAAAATATTGTTCTCAGATAGATCGTAGAAGTTGTACCCTCGAGTTTCTTATGGATACCATAAATAAACTTTTATCCCATTTGATTTCAAGCTCTATAGAGATAAATCTCGTCAGATAAGCTTTTAGAACCTCAAATTTTGATGAAAAGAATTTAGGGACCCTCCCTTTCCATACCTAGTATGGTGTCTTATCAACAGCTTTTGACAGCGTCTATTCAGTGTATAAGTTGAAGTCAAGAATTGTGTGTTCCCAAAAGAGACCAGTAGTTCATTTAGACCTCTCATCAAACGGTCGAACTATATCTAATATAGTTTGTTTTCTATTTTCCGAAACATAACCTTCATGTGCTTGTGAACTGATAGGTTCCACATACATCAGTATAGATCATCCCTAATTAATCACTTACATGTTCTCCTTTCTCTAAAAAAGATGACATTGTTATTTTTGTCCATCAAACATCATTCACATGTATCAAATGACTCCAAGTCAAATGATTCTAGAATGCCTTCTAAAAGAAGATTCGTTACATGTTTAGATTTTGATCTAATCAACAATGTTACAGTTATGTCTCATTGAGACTTATTCGATTCGGCCTTTGGTGTTAATGTTATATATGATTTGTTGAGTTTAAAGTATACATAAATAATGTAATAATCGTACCAAAACAAAGAATATTTCACAATTAAAATAGTTATCAAACTATTTAATTAGTGAAAAACTAATCCATCAGTATCCAATACTGAACCAATATTCATTGTTTATTGAAGGTACGAAATTACATAGTTATAATACTAAAACAAGGCCCTAAGGCAAAACAACATCATATGATCATAAGACTAATGCAGCGACCTTCGCTCCATTTCTCGCCCGTAGATCGACATATCTACTCACCAAACTTATACTTCTGTGTAGTTCCTCCACATACAAATGTGAGAACTACATTTGGCATCCAATACCCAAGAAGTAGAATTTGTGAAGTTTAATGTCTATAACATTAATACCTGAAGATGAAGCAACCCCGTTCTTCACATCTTCTTTGAACTTTGGGCAAGTTCAATTATTCTCAATAATTGACTCTTATTCGAATTCCAGTTCACAATTATTCCAATATCAAAACGTGATAAATCGTAAGTGAAAACTCGAAATTTTCTAACCAGCGATTTTATCATGCAATTGAAGCCCTATCTCTCATAAAGTATGAGGGAGCCAACCAGAAAATCGACTAACGCCATCCCATGGCTCGAAAGTCTCTAATTTATGTCATTGATGAACTAAGTGTTTTGGATTAGATCACTCCCCGAGGTGAAAATAATCTTAACTTTAGAATTCATCATATGAAAGATAAATTAGGCATTTGTTTTGAAATTGCATAAATATGAACTTCTACCTGTTTGCAATTAGTGTCCTACACTTTTGCAGTAGACGCATTCAATTCCCTAGGAACCCTAGTAGCCTTTTGCCCATGCTCTTTTGTATAACCCATCCCGTATCATAAGAATTTCCCTCTTAGGATCCTTCTAAATCGTCGGTTCTGCAACCTTGAGCATCCCGTGGATCTCACGTAGCGATTTATTCAAACCATTCATATGGAAAATTTAGCCTAAAGGCATCATAACCATCCTGATGGGATTGAAGTATGAAATCGGTTGCCAACTCATCATCTTATGAAAAAATTAGGAGATCACTTAAAGCAAATAATCCAATCATTTGCTGCACATGTGGTCCCTGTAGGTTTCTCTTATTCAGCCTAGCTGAAGCGATGACCCTGGTCATTCAGAACTGCTCAATCTTAGCATATTCCCCGAACATGCTATTGAGTTGTTCAATGATATCTTAGGATGTGGTTATCTAACACATTTTACTTGTCTTCGTATTTGAGGACCATCCTCAAATTACGTTGTGAATCAAGAAAATTTGTTCAATTTTTCATAATCAAGAATTGAACCAAACTTGAATTGAGTTGATATTTGACATGATAAACTATAAAAGTAAGATAACTAAAGTATGTAAACATCACAAAGCGGTAAACAAATAAGGTTGTCTAACAATTGTACTTACTTATTTCATTTTGTTCAATTGATATCCAATATCATTGTCCCTTAGAACAAAACGATCCCGAGATCCTCATCTTGCAAATCTTTAAGCCGACTGAGTCCGCACTTAAGTATTTCAAGATAGGTAGACATACCCATGTCAATGATATCTAATATCACTCTCGGTCGATGAGAATCCCATTCTCATCTCATGTCTCGATAGCCACGCCTGCAGTGGATCTATCGATGAGAAAACCAAACTCACGTGTAAAGGTCTAACCTTTACTCTCACTTATCCCAAGATAACAAGTAGTACCCCGCTGAGGCGGACCTACCAACTTATGATCGAGGGCTTCATGAGTGTGATGTTTTTGGACAAGACATTATACTCATTATTTTGGGAACTTGCATGCATAGGTGTTTATATGTAAGTTGAACATTTATAACATAAAACATCCTATAACTAGCAAAGCAATTAAATACGTAATCGAAAGGCCCCTAGAACCTCACAACTCTCAAACGAAAAGATTAAAAGCAACAAAATAGGCCTTGAACATCGTCTGGACTGGTCCGCGCCCGCCGTTTCAGTTCCGCGCCCGCCGATTTAGGTCAACCTTAGTCCGTACCCCAAAAACCACGAACGGCGCCCGCCGTTTCACAAACGGCGGTCGCCGAACATCACCGGCGGTCGCCGTTTCCAAAACGGCGCCCGCCAAAAGGGTACAGAATCGGGGCTGACCTAAAAACAGCCTTTCGGCGGTCGCCGTTTCTGAAACGGCGCCCGCCGAATCCATTCGGCGCCCGCCGAATCCAATCTGCGCCTGCCGTTTTGCTCCAGCAGCCCGGTTTTCGCCCGTTTCGCTTCGTTTTGCTTCGTTTCTTCTCGTTTTCGCCGGAGAGCCGATATCCAATGTCGATCCATGGATTCAATCCATTGCTTACACATTGAACAATACATTTTTGAATAGAAAAAACCTATCTATTACAAAAGATTCCAAGGGACGCAGCCCTCCAAAACTATGGCCAATCGTACGTAAAAAACGACAATTTCATTCACCCGACCACTAACGGTGGCCGGCCTTACATCTAATCACATAGATACAAATAAACATATAAGTCAATTATGTGATTTAAACCATTGTGTCCAACACAAAAGTGTGCACGAGCCCTAGGCTCTGATACCAATTGTAGGTACCGGTATACCGATCCGATCGATATACCGTGTGTGCGGAAGCGTGTAAAGCGATAGATCTACTATGCCATGATCTTAGTGCACACAAATATGTATAGACACACACATATATTTATATATATATATATATATATATATATATATATATATATATATATATATATATATATATATACATCCAATATATATAGAGAGAGATATCAACGAATTCATACATTTGGTGATGCGTGCCTCGTTGATGTTGCTTAAGGTGGTGTTGAGTCGATTGAACCACCTTGATGGATCAGCAACTCGAAGCTCTCCTTGTGAATGACCTCGTCACTCCTTTAGATCGTCCGGATGTGGAAGCCGCACAAATGGCCCGGCCTCTACGTGTTGCACACGAACCCGGATGAAGAACACTTTGCTTGATCGAGTCGGTTCTCCTAGAACACTCTCTCCTTTCTCTCTTTGATGTGAATTTCGTGGGTAAAGATAATGTGTGATGAAAATCTGATTTTCATCCATATTATAACTTCATTATTCACCACATTACTCCCCTTTGTAACCTACAACATAATGGGAATCATAATGCACCATTAACATGCAAAAGGGGTTACAAAGGAGGTGAAAGGTCATATGCCACATACACATGCCACTATGCATTGTATGTGATCCCACTTGCTTGTGTGGCATGCCATGTCACACTATGTGACATGCATCCATGCAAGCCATGCATCCCATGCATGTTTATTAAATCCACGTAAATATTGATTCTAAATCAATATATTTATCAAGCAACGTACATCATCTTTGAGTCCGTGTGTGAACCTGTAGGTATGATTTATCGATCAATATTATATTGTTCCCAACAAATAATATTATCAAATAATCATTTAACATCCATAGACGACCTTATGACTATATCGATTGCATACGTAGGATCGAAGGACATATCCCAACAATCAGACCGATGTTCCAACGCCACATCCTAAAATCGCGGCCCTCGTGCCACATCAACAAGTTGTTATCCTTGCGTTGAATCCTGATAACATTGCCACTGCACTCTGCACCACATCTACATGTTATATTGTCTTTGGGTCGCTTCCTCAAGTTGTTACCTCTGCGCCACTTCCTTCATTCGTTGCCACTACACCACCTCAACATGTCGCTGCCCTATTCTCACAATGTAGCTTCCGTTTCATACATGCCATTTTCTCACATATGTTGGCTGGTAATCTCGCGTACAAGGTCAACGTCGGTAAAGGTCGCCGACGATTGGTGTTTGGTCTCGGCGACTTAGTGCTCGATCTTTCAGGTTCGCGGTTGAAACTTTAAGGAAAATAGTATTTTGATTTTTTAATTTATAATGGCCGGGAGAATGATGTGGAAACAGGATGCAAAAAATTGTGTCTTGCTCTTCAAGTTATTACTACCTCTCTCCCAACACAATAGTCACACTTCCTTTGTAAATTACAAAGGAAATGTCACTATTGTGTTGGGAAAGATGTAGTATTATTTTATTTATTTTAATTTATTTTATTAGTGTTTTAGTACTGTTTATACGTAGTTCTTATGATTTAATTGATTAGTTGATTATTGATATGAAATAATGTTTTCCTCCTCTAGTGAGTTTTATCAAATTTCGGTATTCTTAAGAATCAACGAAAGTTTGATGTATTAATTCTCGAGTATTCTTAGAATCAACTAGTTTTAATATTGTTCTATAAGCTTCTTGTTGGAAATCGATATCCCGGGCCATTAAAATTTGCGGAAAATAATAACCCGACCGAAATCCTCGATCGCCGGAGATCCAACCGCGAACCACCGTACGATTCGAGGCTCAACCGAGCACCACCACGGTTCCGCCCGTGGTGCCCAGCCGAGCCCCCGCACGGGGCTCGCGATCATCTCACGATGATCGATGGGATGCCTCACGGCATCCCCGGGGCTGCTCGTAGCAGCCCCCGCAACTTACCCGCGATCGATCCGAGGATCGATCGCACCCCTCGGCTCCAGCTGATGGTTTCTCCTAGCGGGGGGGGGGGGGGGGGATCCGCCGCGGCACCAGCCCGCGACATCCCCGGCGATCGACCGAAGTCGATCGCATGCCCCGGCGTCCAGCCGGGGCTTCCCCTTGTCGCGCCATACCGGCGGTCGAACCCTAGGGTTCGGCCGCCCCCTTCGATCCTCGCCGGGGATCTCGAATCCCCGTCCCCGAGGTTCGTCGTTTTCCCGGATCGTGTGTTCATGTATATATCACAATTATTTCACATAAGAACATACAAGGGAGTTTATGATTTTACCTTTTGATTCGTTGTGCGGAGAAACGAAATCAATTGATGACCTTACGATCTTCCCACGTATTCCTTGCACTAGCTTGAACGTCGGGTGGGCGACGATCCTCCAAGCTTATGGATCCTCTTCTCTCTCTCTACTTTCTCTCTCTAGAAGAATTATGATCTTCAAGTTATGAGAATAGAGAAGACCATGTAGTGCTTTTATAGGCTACGTAGGGGATCTAAAGGAGGTGGAATATTGGGCTTCCAATATTAATGATTAAATTGAGCCCAAGCCCAAATCTATTAATCCCATTAATATTAATTAATTTATTTTCCACTATATAAATTAATTGCACTCCCAATATTAAACCATATTATATCAAATAATATTTCTCCGTCAGTATTATTTATTTCGTGTATTTAAGATTTAAATATCCATGAATAAAATTAATTTATTGCTAATTAATTTATTCATCTCTTGTATCCGAGAATAGTACCATTCATCCTTTATTATTGTGCGGAACAAATCCACTCATGAGGTTTACACAATAATTCCTTATGAACTCATCTCGGGGATATTATCAACCCTTACGGGATACACTTTCCCGTCAAGTATTCACGGAATGTCATATATAAAATATAGTGACCCAACTTAGCCGGTAATTAACCCAATAATTAAATCGGTTAATTCCTTTGGAAAATCAAAGTCACATATATTAAATATACACACCCGCAAGCCGCAATAGTATCGGGGATTAAGAATAAAATACTCTGAGACTTGAATCGATTATCTAAGGCAATCCTAATCGATAAATCTCAAGCGATCCGCCCAATACACCAAGTGTACAAGTGTGATAAAATAATTAAGATAAATTATTTTCTCTCTCACACAACGACTATACCGATGGATTGATCCGTGTCCATCTAGGTCGTGAGCATCTGTTCGATTAAATACGAGTAACCGATAGTATGATCTTCTGTGTGGGCCCGCACACCATACTAACTACAACGTATAAAATCCAGGACTATATTTTGCATATATTTAATTATCGAATAATTAAATGCAAATAATTGTTTATTAATTAAATAGATTAAATGCTATGACCGGGAGTTACCGTTGCTTAAATCTAGACATTAAGTACACAACTCCAACAATCTCCCACTTGTACTAAGGTCTAGTCATTTCCTCCAAACTCTCGACTCCCATACTCATCACGTCCTTAAAGTGTACTTGGAAGTACTATGTGAATGAGCAATCTAGGTTGCCGCTCTGAAGTTATCTTGGTGACTACAGCGTCGTCTCCCTCGACGATGACTCGTATCAGGTGGTACTTGCTCTATGTGTTATCATCACTTTTAGACTTATGACCTCTTCCAGTTTTCCATGCACCGCTATACAATAGCCTTTGGTAAACTAAGAGTCATATCCAAGTCTAGAGGTTATCCCGGAACCAAAAAACTTCCGCTGCCTCTGAGGCTGCTATTCGGTTATGATAGAGTCCGAGAAGCGTCATGCTTATCACTCTTTCATTTCTAAGGTTCCACCTCTTTAGAAAGTGAACACATAGCCTGTTATCGACTTACACTGGTCCTTCTCTGATTTGGGATCTGAGAATGTGTAATCCAAGAGGAATTCGCGTTGCTTCGTAATCCAGTACTTCGAAAGTACTCTTACAGCATCCGAATATCTCCTGCTTGAGATTACTTTGATATCCTCCCACTACGCTAACCGCATAGTTGATATCAGGTTCTTGTTTTTTAACATTGCATTCATCAAGCTTTCCACACTTAAAGTGTAGGAAACTGCTTTGATTGTATCTACCTCCTTTATGTGTTCGAAACACATATCCTTAGATAGACATATGTTCTGTGTCTGAAAGGCGATAACATTTCTCAGAATTATGCATGTTTAAAACAAACCATAATCGTATAAGATATCTAGGAGAAGTACAATGTTCTTATCCCTAGATCAAAAGATCTTAAGAACACGTTCTAACTTCTACTCAATCTTATATCCCGATTTATTTAGACAACCATCATTTTATGTCTGACAGCATCTCTACATTGTTGCCAATGATAAAATGTTATCTAAATAAAATTCCGAGAAACACCACCTTGTTTCCATTACGTTTCCAATACACCTTTCGTCTCTGCCTTTTGATGAATCCATCAGATGGACTATCTCATCGAATAGCAAGTTCCACGATCTTCAGCTTTGTAACTATCCACAAATGGATTAACTAAGCTTGTACTCTAAATGATCTTGCCTCTTAACAATAATACTTTATTGCTTTCTAAGCAGGCACATTTAGATCCAGTACTGCCCATATGCAGAGCTAGGGATCGATTTCATCTTTACTAGATCCAGAGTCCGAAACTCCTCTAGTCTTATGAACATCTCCGGTTGTCCAACAACCTCCCACTGCAACGGCATTCCAGTGTATAAACAGTAATAACAGTAGGTGCAGTGTGTGGTGTACTTCTACTCGGTTTGGCTGGTTCCTAGTCTTTGTCCTTTTTCTCATTCCAAGGTATTACGTCAGTTCGGGCTTTGTGGTTCATCTAATAGTCTTCCTCTAAGAACCGGGCGATTAAACATCCTTCTGGTTCATAGTACTATAGAACACACAATACTTTGTCCACCTAGGATATCCTACAACCACATAAGTGTATGGTGCAGTCATTTTGGGATTGAATCTCAATCTTTGATTATGCTATGTGTTATTTAGATAGGTTGTAGCCTCCGCGATCAAGTCGCAGGCTTCTGATGGATATACTTTGAAGGTTCCCCATAATAGCTTTGTGTCCATTGACTAGTCAAAACACTTTGTTTTTATGGCACATCAAGTATTCTAATCCATCATAAAGGTATTCTTCAAAAGAATTACTTGTACCTTTCTAATTACACATACGTCTGCATATATCAGTACTTAATCAATCTCAATACTTGTCCGAATTCTATCCTTTATCCAGAAAGGCTTGCTTAGTTGTATTATCTTCCAAATTCAATTCTTAGGTCGGAAGGTCCATTCCTTCAACCTTAATTGATCAAATCAATTTCGACCTTTGAACTTTATTTGAATAAATACTACTAGGAATTCACAAGTATAATGATTCAACAAAGAAATATATATCTAACAAGTAAATCAAGTTATAGAACGGTTTGTTGCATCGTGGTAGACTTAGGATTCATCATTCATATATTGCTATCTAATGTACCAGAATAGATAACACCATTATTTCTTATCAAAATCAATAAATGATTAAAGAAATAAAATATCCATTCATAAATAATAGAAATCCAGAACAGAAGTTCTTTCTAAAATAAAGGGTACATAATGCAATAAACTTGAAATGAAATCCTATTTAACTACTAAAGCAGATAAATGTCTTCCTACTGCAACAACTGCCTCATCTACAGCTTTGCCCATGTAGACTCGAACTCTTCTTCTCTAAGTCGCCGGGTTTTCTGGAACCCCTGCATTTAAAATGCACATACCGTCAGTGGTTCCATATCTACACACCAGATTTCTGGTAGATAATACCGCTGACTATGTTTTTACGACTAAAGAAAAATTCGTACCTTTGAGAAGACATTCAGACTTCCAGTGTCCAGACTTATTGCATCGGAAGCACTTGCCTCTTGGCTTGGCAGCCCCCACTCGTGGTCCATTCCTCTTGGCACCACTGGGTTTCCAGGCTTGCTTCCTTTTCTTGCCCCTACCTCCAACAGGCTTCGAGCCCTTGGACTTGGTAGCTACAAGCACTTGAGACTTGCCCTTCTTCTAGATCCCCTCTGCCGCCTTTAGTTCAGTCAGGAGTTGTGCAAGAGTATAAGATAGTTTACCCATATTATAACTCATGCGAAACTGCTCAAAACTAGGGGTCAGAGACTGGAGTATGATGTCGACTTGCGTCTCAGCATCAATTTGAGCTCCTAGGATCTCAAGCTCATTCAACAAACTCATCATCTTAAGAACGTGCTCCCCAACGGGCGTTCCTTCAGACTGAGTAGTTGTTGTTGGAGTTGTGTACTTAATGTCTAGATTTAAGTAACGGTAAACTCCCGGTCATAGCATTTAATCTATTAAAATTAATAAACAATTGTTTGCATTTAATTATTGATAATTAAATATATGCAAAACATAGTCCTGGATTATATACGTTGTAGTTAGTATGGTGTGCGACGTCACACGAAAGATCATACTATCGGTTACTCGTATTTAATCAAACGGTTGCTCACGACCTAGATGGACACGGACCAATCCATCGGTATAGTCGTTGTGTGAGAGAGAAAATAATTTGTCTTAATTATTTTATCACACTTGTACACTTGGTGTATTGGGCGGATCGCTTGAGATTTATCGATTAGGATTGCCGGCGATAATCGATTCAAGTCTCAGAGTATTTTATTCTTAATCCCCGATACTATTGCGGGTGTGTATATTTAATATATGTGACTTTGATTTTCCAAAGGAATTAACCGATTTAATTATTGGGTTAATTACCGGTTAAGTTGGGTCACTATATTTTATATATGGCATGCCGTGAATACTTGACGGGAAAGTGTATCCCGGAAGGGTTGATAATATCCCCGAGATGAGTTCATAAGGAATTATTGTGTAAACCTCATGAGTGGATTCGTTCCGCACAATAATTAAGGATGAATGGTACTAGTCTCGGATTCAAGAGATGAATAAATTAATTAGCAATAAATTAATTTTATTCATGGATATTTAAATCTTAAATACACGGAATAAATAATACTACCGGAGAAATATTATTTGATATAATATGGTTTAATATTGGGAGTGCAATTAATTTATATAGTGGAAAATAAATTAATTAATATTAATGGGAGATTAATAGATTTGGGCTTGGGCTCAATTTAATCATTAATATTGGAAGCCCAATATTCCACCTCCTTTAGATCCCCTACGTAGCCTATAAAAGCACTACATGGTCTTCACTTTCTCATAACATAAAGATAAGACAAGATTATCATACTTGATATTCTAGAGAGTTGAAGAGGATCCATAAGCTTGGAGGATCGTCGCCCACCCGACGTTCAAGCTAGTGCAAGGAATACGTGGGAAGATCGTAAGGTCATCAACTTAAATTCGTTTCTCCGCACAACGAATTAAAAGGTAAAATCATATACTCCCTTCTATGATTTTATGTGAATTGATTGTGATACATACATGAAAAAACGATCCGGGAAAACAAGGATCTTCGGGGACGGGGATTCGAGATCCCCGACGAAGGATCGAGAGGACCCTCGGCTGGGAGCCGAGGGGTGGCGGTCGAGCCCTAGGGCTTCGACCGCCGGCGCGCATCGAAGGAAAAGCCGCGGCTGGACGCCGCGGCTGGGGCGATCGAACCCTAGTTCGATCGCCGGGGACCGTCGCGGCTTCGCGCCGCGGCTGGTGGTCCCCCCTCCCGTCGGTGGTGGCGGTGAGTCGCCGGACTCACCGCCGGGGGCTGCTAGGCAACCCCACGCGATCGAACGCGATCGCGAGCCCCACGGTGGGGCTCGGCTAGGGTTTCGACCGCGGGTTTATCCCGCGGCGATTCTCCGGTTGAGCTCCGGATACCGTGATGTTCGTGATCGGTTTCCGGCGATGGGATTTCGGTCGGGTTGTCGGTTTCCGCAATTTTTGATAACCCGGGATATCGATTTCCAGCAATTGGTATCAGAGCGTTTGGTTTCGTGTTCATGTATGTGTTCAATTGTGTTCTACCTTGCAGGGATTCCGACTATCATGGTTTAAATTAATTGTTAATTATTCGTTTAATTAATTGCTATTTAATTTTACCATGATTATTCGTTATTAAACTCTCGGACATGTCGAGATTCGTTTTGTGTGGATGAATGCTTGTAATAGTAAAAATTCGGGGGTTGACCGAATTTAGATTTATTATTATTGTTCTATGTTTTCCGGAAAGTGTATAGGGTCGATTTCATGTATAGAATCGATACCGGATTTGTAAATTTATTTCTTGTAATTTATTTACGTTGGATCGATGCCGAGACGACCGCCGGAGAACTCGTGTGACGAAGAAGACGAAGAGGACGAAAAACCGGGGGGGTCGATCATCCCCATGATCGATCCCCATGAGGATCGATCGACCCCACGCCAAGGGGCTGCCCGCTAGGGTTTCCGGCCACGCCGGCCACCGGTGGTGGTGACGCGTGGCTAGGGGGCGGCGGCGGTGGTGCCCGGCGATGGTGGTGGTCGACGGTGGGGGTGGTGTGGGGATCCCCAACCCATGCTACTCCTACCTAGATTCACTTTCCTAATTAATTCGGTTTTCCTATTTTGAGTATTCCTAAGTTAGGGAACTCTCATGGAGATAGGAAAAGAATTAATTAATATTATTTATTTCCTTATTCTATTATGGAAGTCTTCTAGAATATTCCAAGTTCTACTTGGAATAGGAATCTAGAGATTTAATAGAATTAGATAGGAAAATAATTAATTAGTTAATTAATTTATTTCTATTTGATTATTCCTATTTTATGGGAATTTTCATGGACATGGAAATTAATTAATCTTGGAAAGTAGAAGAGTCCTAATTTATTTTATTTCCTTATTCTATTATAGAAGTCTTCTAGAATATTCCAAGTTTCACTTGGATAGATTATTCTAGAGATTTAATAGAATTAGATGGGAAAATAAATAAATAAAAAATATTAATAATATTTAATTTTATTTTTGATTTATTCGATTGACTTAATTTTCGAATTAAGTATCTTTTGGATTCATTAAAAATAAATAGATTTAAATATTGGAATTAATATTCTCGTCACATGGAGCATTCAAGAACGAAGACTGAAGACTAGAAGACGCATACGAAGATGGAATAAAGCCATGATAGTCGGAAAATAATTTTCTAGCATTATTTTGACTGTGTGATATGTGCTTTATTACTTGTATGCATGCTTATGTGTTTAATTATGCATTAGATAGCGTATCCCTTTGTTATAAAAAGCTAAGTGGGAGCGGGGATGGAAACATTCCCATGTTCTCCATTACTGTTCTCTTGGTGAAATTTATGAGCTTTCGAAGTTCATATAGATATGTCATTGGAGGAGAATTCTTGTAATTCCTTTTACAAGAAACATTGATTAAGTTTATCAAACAATGCCTAATTTGTCTTTCTGAAACTGACTTCAAGTCGACTCATTCTCACCCCGGGGAGTGGAATGGAGCCAAAGCCACTTGGTCATGTGGATGACACAAATTAGAGACATTCGTACCATTCTTTTGAAGATGGATCGTTTGTCTGCTCGGCTCCCTCATCTAATGAGAGATAGGGTTGTTCGCATGGTGAATCACTGGTTAGAAACTTCGAGTTTCACTTATGATTCTCCGCGTCTTGATTTAAAAAATCGAATGCTTCAGGTAATTGGATGTCAATTGTAAAAGTCTTTTGGTGTAGTAAACGTCCACACTATCGTGGCTTGCTGCATTGAATGGGATTTTGGAACGATTGATGTAGACAGTTATAGAAGGGAGTGAAGGAAACGTAC
Organism: Euphrasia confusa; assembly: GCA_954870475.1. NCBI lineage: Eukaryota > Viridiplantae > Streptophyta > Magnoliopsida > Lamiales > Orobanchaceae > Euphrasia > Euphrasia confusa. Next base: position 18,527,732 of record OX940950.1, read on the forward strand.
GTTAACGTAAACGTCCACACTATCGTGGCTTGCGGTAACATGCGAATCTTAAACAAACTTCTTAGTACTGAGTAATGGTTTACACTTAGGTACGCTCTATAGTATTCTTCCCATCGAAGTAACGCTATAGTGATGTACGACCGAAGCAAATCTAATTACGAAATCATTTGGATAGGTAAACGTCCACACTATCGTGGCTTGCCATATCTGATGGGATTTTAGATGTAATTAGTAATTTAATGATATTATTTGAGGGAGATAATATCGGATATTAAATTGATTGTTTGTTTAAATGTGCTTATAGGTTTAGAGAATAGCTATGAACCCACTTTCTGTAATACTCAAGGAATTCAACGCACTACTTCCATACTGTGTTGGATGGAATAAAGAGTTAGACATTTCCCAGACTGTTGCTGAGTACAAGTTAGTACTCAGTGAACTTTGTCCTCCTGAACCAACACGTGTCTCAACTATTGAGGAGACAGCTGATTATGAGAAGTGGAACAGTGCTTCTGCATTAACCACCAATCATGATATCATGCTGAAACTCAAGCTTATGTTTAGAGACAACGAGAAGGTTAGAAAAGAGGCGATGAGGATACTCGTAAAGGTCAGTCGCTTCGAGGAAACGCTTGAACACGTTTTCGAGGTGTTGGACCTTTTGGATGAGTTGAGACAATCGCAAGCTCTTATGGCCAAAGCCAAAGGTTTCGAACCTAAGGGCGTAGACCAAGGAATGGAGAAGCAGACAAAGAAGCCCTGTAGTCCTGCACTTGGACCACGGAATAGGGTGAGAAAGCCTTCGAGCAGTCATTCTCAAAGAAAGTTATCTGGGGACTGGAAGTCTTTATTTTCTCCTGGAGAAGGTATGAGATTCTCTCCTTAAGTCTTTAAAGCATAGTCAGCTGTGTTATCTACCAGAAACCTGGTTGGTAGATATGGATCCACTGACGGTATGTATGCATTTAAAATGCAGGGACACCAGGAAACCCAAAGACTTGGAAATGGAAGAATAGTCAAGGCAAAGCTGTGGAGGAGGCAGCTGTTGCAGTGGAAGACATTTATCTACTTTAGTAGTTAAATAGGATTTCATTTCAAGATTATTGCATTATGTACCCTTTATTTTAGAAAGAACTTTTGTTCTGGATTTCTATAATTTATGAATGGATATTTTATTTCTTTAAATCATGGTGATGATTTTGATAAGAAATAATGGGTATTATCTATTCTGGTACATTAGATAGCAATATGTGAATAATGAATCCTTAGTCTACCACGATGCAACAAACCGTTCTATAACTTGTTTTACCATATATTTCTTGTTAAATCATTATACTTGTGAATTCTTATACTTAGTAGTATTTATTCAAATAAGATTCAAAAGGTTGAAATTGATTTGATCAATTATAGTTGAAGGAATGGACCTTCCGACCTAAGAATCAAGTTTGGAAGATAATACAACTAAGCATACCTTTAGGTAAAAGATAGAATTCGGACAAGTATTGAGAATGATCAATGATATATGCAGACATATGTGTGAGTAGTTCTTTTAAGAATACTCGAAAATGGATTAGAATGCTTGATGTGCCATAAAAGCAAAGTGTTTTAGTCACAAAGCAATTATGGGGAACCTTCAAAGTATATCCATAGGAAGCCTGCGACTTAGTCGCGGAGGCTACCACATAACACATAGCATAATCAAAAGATTGAGATTAAGTCTCAAATGACTACACCATACACTTACGTGTAGAGATGGTAAGTCAGTAAGAAATAGAATTCTAATAGTGAAAAGAACAAGTTGTTCGGAACTACCTATGTTCTATGAATATTCCTGGAAACAACGACATATTAAATATGGTTGTAGGGTATCCTAGATGAACAAAGTATTGTGTGTTCTATAGTACTATGAACCAGAAGGACGTGTGACGCCCGGTTCTTAGAGGAAGACTATTAGAAGAACCACGAAGCCCGAACTGACGCAATACCTTGGAATGAGAAAAAGGACAAAGACTAGGAACCAGCCAAACCGAGTAGAAGTACACCACACACTGCACCTACTGTTATTACTGTTATACACCGGGACGCCATTGCAGTGGGAGGTTGTTGAACAACCAGAGATGTTCATAAGACTAGAAGAGTTTCGGACTCTGGATCTAGTAAAGATGAAATCGATCCCTAGCTCTGCACGAGGGCGGTACTAGATCTAAATGTGCCTGCTTGGAAAACAATAAGGATTATTATTAAGAGGCAAGATCATTTAGAGTACAAGCTTAGTAAATCCATTTATGGATTGAAACAAAGCTATAAATCGTGGAACTTGCGAATTGATGGGATAGTCCATTTGATGGATTCATCAAAAGGCATAGACGAAAGGTGTATTGGAGATGTAATAGAAACAATGTGGTGTTTCTCGGAGATTTTATGTAGATGACAATTTCATCATTGGCAACAATGTAGGAAATGTTGTCAGACATAAGATAATGGTTGTCTAAATGAATCGAGATATAAGATTGAGTAGAAGTTAGAGCATGTTCTTAAGATCTTTCGATCTAAGGATAAGAACATTGTACTTCTCCTAGATATCTTATACGATTATGGTTTGTTTTAAACATGCATAATTCTGAGAAAGGTTATTGCCTTTCAGAGACAGAATATACATCTATCTAAAGGGTATGTGTTCGAACACATGAAGGAGATAGATAAGGACAAAGCAGTTTCCTATACTTCAAGTATGGAAAGCTTTATAGATGCAATGTTGTAAAACAAGAACCTGATATCAACTATGCGGTTTGCGTAGTGGGAGGATGTCAAGGTAATCTAGACAAGAGATTTTCGGATGCTGTAATAGTACTTTCGAAGTACTGGATTATTAAGCAAGACGAAATCTTCTTTGATTACAAATTCTCAGATCCTAAATCAGAGGAGGTCCAGTGTAAGTCGATATCAGGCTATGTGTTCACTTTTAGAAAGAGGTGGAACCATGAAATGAAAGAGTGATAAGCAGGACGCTTCTCAGACTCTCTCATAACCGAATAAGCAGCCTCAGAGGCAGCGGAAGTTTTGGTTAGGTTCCGGGATAACCTCTTGGCTTGGATATGACTCTTAGTTTACCAAAGGCTATTGGATAGCGGTGCACGGTAAACTGGAAGAAGTCATAAGTCAAAAGTGATGTTAACACATAGAGCAAGTAGCACCTGATACGAGTCATCGTCAAGGGAGACGATGCAGTAGTCACCAAGATAACTTCAGAGCGGCAACCTAGAGTGCTCATTCACACAGTACTTCTTGGAAGTACAACCCTAAGCACGTGATGAGTATGGGAGTCGGGAGTTTGGAGGAAATGACTAGACCTTAGTACAAGTGGGAGATTGTTGGAGTTGTGTACTTAATGTCTAGATTTAAGTAACGGTAAACTCCCGGTCATAGCATTTAATCTATTAAAATTAATAAACAATTGTTTGCATTTAATTATTGATAATTAAATATATGCAAAACATAGTCCTGGATTATATACGTTGTAGTTAGTATGGTGTGCGACGTCACACGGAAGATCATACTATCGGTTACTCGTATTTAATCAAACGGTTGCTCACGACCAAGATGGACACGGACCAATCCATCGGTATAGTCGTTGTGTGAGAGAGAAAATAATTTGTCTTAATTATTTTATCACACTTGTACACTTGGTGTATTGGGCGGATCGCTTGAGATTTATCGATTAGGATTGCCGGCGATAATCGATTCAAGTCTCAGAGTATTTTATTCTTAATCCCCGATACTATTGCGGGTGTGTATATTTAATATATGTGACTTTGATTTTCCAAAGGAATTAACCGATTTAATTATTGGGTTAATTACCGGTTAAGTTGGGTCACTATATTTTATATATGGCATGTCGTGAATACTTGACGGGAAAGTGTATCCCGGAAGGGTTGATAATATCCCCGAGATGAGTTCATAAGGAATTATTGTGTAAACCTCATGAGTGGATTCGTTCCGCACAATAATTAAGGATGAATGGTACTAGTCTCGGATTCAAGAGATGAATAAATTAATTAGCAATAAATTAATTTTATTCATGGATATTTAAATCTTAAATACACGGAATAAATAATACTACCGGAGAAATATTATTTGATATAATATGGTTTAATATTGGGAGTGCAATTAATTTATATAGTGGAAAATAAATTAATTAATATTAATGGGAGATTAATAGATTTGGGCTTGGGCTCAATTTAATCATTAATATTGGAAGCCCAATATTCCACCTCCTTTAGATCCCCTACGTAGCCTATAAAAGCACTACATGGTCTTCACTTTCTCATAACATAAAGATAAGACAAGATTATCATACTTGATATTCTAGAGAGTTGAAGAGGATCCATAAGCTTGGAGGATCGTCGCCCACCCGACGTTCAAGCTAGTGCAAGGAATACGTGGGAAGATCGTAAGGTCATCAACTTAAATTCGTTTCTCCGCACAACGAATTAAAAGGTAAAATCATATACTCCCTTCTATGATTTTATGTGAATTGATTGTGATACATACATGAAAAAACGATCCGGGAAAACAAGGATCTTCGGGGACGGGGATTCGAGATCCCCGACGAAGGATCGAGAGGACCCTCGGCTGGGAGCCGAGGGGTGGCGGTCGAGCCCTAGGGCTTCGACCGCCGGCGCGCATCGAAGGAAAAGCCGCGGCTGGACGCCGCGGCTGGGGCGATCGAACCCTAGTTCGATCGTCGGGGACCGTCGCGGCTTCGCGCCGCGGCTGGTGGTCCCCCCTCCCGTCGGTGGTGGCGGTGAGTCGCCGGACTCACCGCCGGGGGCTGCTAGGCAGCCCCACGCGATCGAACGCGATCGCGAGCCCCACGGTGGGGCTCGGCTAGGGTTTCGGCCGCGGGTTTATCCCGCGGCGATTCTTCGGTTGAGCTCTGGATACCGTGATGTTCGTGATCGGTTTCCGGCGATGGGATTTCGGTCGGGTTGTCGGTTTCTGCAATTTTTGATAACCCGGGATATCGATTTCCAGCAGTTGTCATAAGGACTCTCATGGCTTCTTGCCTTGCCGCACGATCTTGATGCCCAAACATATCCTTGAGGTTGTATAGCATATCCTCGGCAGTGGCCATCGACTCATGTTGGGTTTGGAGTACATTTGACATTGAAGCCAAAATATAACACCTAGACATTTAATCAGCCTTTTTCCACTTCCGATATGCTTCCTTTTCCTCATTAGTTGAGGCATCCGTGGACTCAGCAGGGCACACATCATAAAGTACAAACTTGTACTCTTCAGCAGTCAGGACAATGTCCAAATTTCTCCTCCAATCAATATAATTGGGGCCAGTGAGTTTATTCTCCTTGAGTATCACAGAAAGTGGGTTCATAGCTATTCTCTAAACCTATAAGCACATATAAACAAACAATCAATTTAATATCCGATATTATCTCCCTTAAATAATATCATTAAATTACTAATTACATCTAAAATCCCATCAGGTAAGGCAAGCCACGTGGTGTGGACGTTTACCCACCCAAATGATTTAGCAATTAGATTTTCTTTGGTCATACATCACTTATAGCGTAACCTCGTGGGGAGGAATACTATAATGCGTATCTAAGTGTAAACCATTACTCAGTACTAAAGTAAATTGCTTGGAATTGCTACATCACCGCAAGCCACGTGGTGTGGACGTTTACGACAACTTCACAATTCTTCACAATTACTTATAACTCTCTACATCAATTAATCCAAAATCCGTTAGTATAGCAAGCCACGTGGTGTGGACGTTTACTACACCAAGAGACTTTTATAATTGACTTCCAATTACATGATCCATTCGATTTTCGTAAATCAAGACGCGGAGAATCATAAGTGAAACTCGAAGTTTCTAACCAGTGATTCACCATGCGAACAACCCTATCTCTCATTAGATGAGGGAGCCGAGCAGACAATCGATCCACCTTCAAAAGAATGGTACGAATGTCTCTAATTTGTGTCATCCACATGACCAAGTGGCTTTGGCTCAATTCCACTCCCCGAGGTGAGAATGAGTCGACTTGAAGTCAGTTTCAAAAAGACAAATTAGGCATTGTTTGATAAACTTGATCAATGTTTCTTGTAAAAGGAATTACAAGAATTCTCCTCCAATGACACATCTATATGAACTTCAAAAGTCCATAAGAGTCACCAAGAGAACAGTAATGGAGACCATGGGAATGTTTCCATCCCCTCTCCCACTTTGCTTTTTATAACAAAGGGATACGCTATCTAGTGCATAAAGTAAACTGTTGGAATTCGGTATCCCGGGCCATTAAAAAAAATTGCGGAAAATAATAACCCGACCGAAAACCTCTCGCCGGAAACCGATCACGAGCACTACGGTATCCGGAGCTCAACCGGAGAATCGCCGCGGGGTGAACCCGCGGCCGAAACCCTAGCCGAGCCCCACCGCGGGGCTCGCGATCGAAATCGATCGCGTGGGGCTGCCCGGCAGCCCCCGGCGGTGAGTCCGGCGACTCACCGCCACCACCGACCGGAGGGGGGACCACCAGCCGCGGCGCGAAGCCGCGACGGTCCCAGGCGATCGAACTAGGGTTCGATCGCCCCTAGCCGCGGCGTCCAGCCGCGGCCTTTCCTCGGTGCGCGCCGGCGGTCGTGCCCTAGGCCGACCGCCACCCCCTCGGCTCCCAGCCGAGGGCTCTCTCGAACCTTCGCCGGGGATCTCGAATCCCCGTCCCCGAAGTTCGTCGTTTACCCGGATCATGCGTTCATGTATGTATCACAATTAATCCACATAAAATCATAGAAGAGAGTATATGATTTTACCTTTTGATTCGTTGTGCGGAGAAATGGAATCAAGATGATGACCTTACGATCTTCCCACGTATTCCTTGCACTAGCTTGAACGTCGGGTGGGCGACGATCCTCCAAGCTTATGGATCCTCTTCTCTCTCTCTCTACTTTCTCTCTCTAGAAGAATTATGATCTTCAAGTTATGATGTGTGTAGAAAAGAGAAGACCATGTAGTGCTTTTATAGGCTACGTAGGGGATCTAAAGGAGGTGGAATATTGGGCTTCCAATATTAATGATTAAATTGAGCCCAAGCCCAAATCTATTAATCTCCCATTAATATTAATTAATTTATTTTCCACTATATAAATTAATTGCACTCCCAATATTAAACCATATTATATCAAATAATATTTCTCCGGTAGTATTATTTATTCCGTGTATTTAAGATTTAAATATCCATGAATAAAATTAATTTATTGCTAATTAATTTATATTCATCTCTTGAATCCGAGACTAGTACCATTCAACCTTAATTATTGTGCGGAACGAATCCACTCATGAGGTTTACACAATAATTCCTTTTGAACTCATCTCGGGGATATTATCAACCCTTCCGGGATACACTGTCCGGTCAATCATTCACGGCATGCCATATATAAAATATAGTGACCCAACTTAACCGGTAATTAACCCAATAATTAAATCGGTTAATTCCTTTGGTAAATCAAAGTCACTTATATTAAATATACACACCCGCAATAATATCGGGGATTAAGAATATAATACACTGAGACTCGAATCGATTATCGCCGGCAATCCTAATCGATGAATCTCTACGATCCGCTCAATACACCAAGTGTACAAGTGTGATAAAATAATTAAGACAAATTATTTTCTCTCTCACACAACGACTATACCTATGGATTGGTCCGGGTCCATCTAGGTCGTGAGCCACTGTTTGATTAAATACGAGTAACCGATAGTATGATCTTCTGTGTGACGTCGCACACCATACTAACTACAACGTATAGAATCTAGGACTATGATTTGCATATATTTAATTAATAATAATTAAAAGCAAACAATTGTTTATTAATTTAATAGATTAAATGCCATGATCGGGAGTTTATCGTTACTTAAATCTAGACATTAAGTACACAACTCCAACAATCTCCCACTTGTACTAAGGTCTAGTCATTTCCTCCAAACTCCCGGTTCCCATACTCATCACGTGCTTTAAAGTGTACTTCCGAGAAGTACTATGTGAGTGAGCAATCTAGGTTGCCGCTCTGAAGTTATCTTGGTGACTACTACGTCGTCTCCCCTGACGATGACTCGTATCAGGTGGTACTTGCTCTATGTGTTAACATCACTTTTGACTCATGACCTCTTCTAGTTCACCATGCACCGCTATCCAATAGCCTTTGGTAAACTAAGAGTCATATCCAAGTCAAGAAGTTATCCCGGAACCTAACCAAAACTTCCGCTGCCTCTGAGGCTGCTATTCGGTTATGAGAGAGTCCGAAAAGCGTCCCGCTTATCACTCTTTCACTTCAAGGTTCCACCTCTTTCTAAAAGTGAACACATAGCCTGATATCGACTTTCACTGGTCCTTCTCTGATTTTTGGATCTGAGAATCTGTAATCTAAGAAGATTTCGTCTTGCTCAAGCCAGTACTATGAAAGTACTCTTGCAGCATTCGAACATCCCTTATCCAGATTACTTTGATATCCTCCCACTACGCAAACCGCATAGTTGATATCAGGTTCTTGTTTTATAACATTGCATCTATAAAGCTTTCCATACTTGAAGTATAGGAAACTGCTTTGTCCTCATCTATCTCCTTTATGTGTTCGAACACATACCCTTTAGATAGATGTATATTCTGTCTCTGAAAGGCAATAACCTTTCTCAGAAGTATGCATGTTAAAACAAACCTTAATCGTATAAGATATCTAGGAGAAGTACAATGTTCTTATCTCTAGATCATAAGACCTTAAGAACATGCTCTAACTTCTTCTCAATCTTATATCTCGATTTATTTAGACAACCATTATTTTATGTCTGACAATATTTTTACATTGTTGCCAATGATAAAATTTTATCTACATAAATTCTCCGAGAAACACCACCTTGTTTCCATCACTTCTCTAATACACCTTTCGTCTATGCCTTTTGATGAATCCATCAAATGGACTATCCCATCAATTCGCAAGTTCCACGATTCACAGCTTTAATTCAATCCATAAATGGATCTACTAAGCTTGTACTCTAAATGATCTAGCCTCTTAACAATAATCCTTATTGTTCCAAGCAGGCACATTTAGATCTAGTACCGCCCTTATGCAGAGCTAGGGGTCGATTTCATCTTTACTAGATCCAGAGTCCGAACTCCTCTAGTCTTATGAATATCTCTGGTTGTCCAACAACCTCCCACTGCAATGGCGTCCCGGTGTATGACAGTAATAACAATAGGTGCAGTATGTGGTGCACTTCTACTCGGTTTGGCTGGTTCCTAGTCTTTTGTCCTTTCTCTCATTTCAAGGTATTACGTCAATTTAGGCTTTGTGGTCCATCTAATAGTCTTCCTCTATGAACCGGACAGGACGTCCCTCTGGTTCATAGTACTATAGAACACACAATACTTCGTTCATCTAGGATATCCTACAACCATATTCAATATGCCGTTGTATCTAGGAATATCCATAGAACATAGGTAGTTCCGAACAACTTGTTCTTTTACTATTAGATTTTCCATTTCTTTATAGCGCACTATCTCTACACGCAAGTGTATGGTGCGGTCCTTTGGGATTGAATCCCAATCTTTGATTATGCTATGTGTTATTCAGATAGGTGATGGCCTCCGCGACCGAGTCGCAGGCTCTTAATGGATATACTTTGATGGTTCCCCATATAGCTTTGTGTCCATTGACTAGTCAAAACACTTTGCTTTTATGGCACATTAAGTATTCTAATCCATCACTGAGTATTCTTTGAGAGAATTTCTCGTACCTTTCTAATTTACACATATGTCTGCATATCTAATCATTTCCAATACTTGTCTGAATTCTATCCTTTATCCAGAAAGGTTTGCTTAGATGTATTATCCTCCAAATTCAATCCTTAGGTCGGAAGGTCCATTCCTTCAACTTTAATTGATCAAATCAATTTCGACCATTTGAATCTTATTTGAAAATACTTCTAAATATAAGATTTCACAAGTATAATGATAAAGAAATATCTAATAAGTAAAACAAGTTATAGAACGGTTCGTTGCAATTGGGGTAGACTTAGGATCTATCATTCATATATTGCTGTCTAATGTACCAGAATAGATAATGCCATTATTTCAAAATCATCCAATGATTTAAAGAAATAAAATATCCATTCATAAATAATAGAAATCCAGAACAAAACGTTCTTTCTAAAATAAAAGGGGTACATAAAGCAATAACTTTGAAATGAAATCCTATTTAACTACTAAAGCAGATAAATGTCTTCCACCGCAACCGCTGCCTCCTCTACAGCTTTGCCCGTGTAGACTCGAACTCTTCCTCTCTAAGTCGCCGGGTTTTCTGGAACCCCTGCATTCAAAAATGCACATACCGTCAGTGGCTCCATATCTACACACCAGAATTCTGGTAGATAATACCACTGATTATGTTTTTACGACTAAGGAAAATTCGTACCTTTGATAGGACATTCAGACTTCCAGTGTCCCATCTTGTTGCATCGGAAGCACTTACCCTTTGGCTTTGCAGCCCCCATTTGTGGTACAGTCCTCTTGACACCACTGGGTTTCCGGGCTTGCTTCCTTCATTTGCCCCTACCTCCACCAGGCTTAAAGCCTTTGGACTTGGTAGCTACAAGCGCTTGAGACTTGCCCTTCTTGTAGATCCCCTCTGCCGCCTTCAGTCCAGTCAGGAGTTGCGCAAGAGAATAAGATAGTTTACCCATATTATAACTCATGCGAAACTGCTCAAAACTAGGGGTCAGAGACTGGAGTATGATGTCGACTTGCGTCTCAGCATCAATTTGAGCTCCTAGGATCTCAAGCTCATTCAACAGACCCATCATCTTAAGAACGTGCTCCCCTACGGGCGTTCCTTCAGACTGAGTAGTTGTCATGAGGACTCTCATGGCTTCTTGCCTTGCCGCACGATCTTGCTCCCCAAACATCTCCTTGAGATTAAACATCATATCATAGGCAGTGTCCATCGACTCATGTTGGGTTTGGAGTACATTTGACATGGAAGCCAAAATATAACACCTAGCCATTTCATCAGCCTTTTTCCACTTCCGATATGTCAGTTTTTCCTCATCAGTTGAGGCAGCCGTGGGCTCAGCAGGGCATACTTCATGGAGTACAAACTTGTACTCTTCCGAAGTTAGGACAATGTCTAAATTTCTCTTCCAATCAATATAGTTGGGGCCAGTGAGCTTATGCTCCTTGAGTATCATAGAAAGTGGGTTCATAGCTATTCTCTAAACCTATAAGCACATTTAAACAAACAATTAATTTAATATCCGATATTATCTCCCTCAAATAATATCATTAAATCACTAATCACATCTAAAATCCCATCAGATAAGGCAAGCCACGATAGTGTGGACGTTTACCCATCCAAATGATTTAGCAATTAGATTTGCTTTGGTCGTACATCACTATAGCGTTACTTCGATGGGAAGGATACTATAGAGCGTACCTAAGTGTAAACCATTACTCAGTATCCAAGAAGATTGTTTGGGACTCGTATATTACCGCAAGCCACGATAGTGTGGACGTTTACGCTAATACATGAACCTTCACTTTCTTCTATAACTGTCTACATCAATCGATCCAAAATCCCATTCAATGCAGCAAGCCACGATAGTGTGGACGTTTACTACACCAAAAGATTTTTACAATTGAAATCCAATCACTTGAGACATTCGATTTCATAAATCAAGACGCGGAGAATCATAAGCGAAACTCGAAGTTTCTAACCAGTGACTCACCATGCGAACAACCCTATCTCTCATTAGATGAGGGAGCCGAGCAGACAATCGATCCATCTATCAAAGAATGGTACGACTGCCTCTAATTTGTGTCATCCACATGACCAAGTGGCTTTGGCTCCATTCCACTCCCCGGGGTGAGAATGAGTCGACTTGAAGTCAGTTTCAGAAAGACAAATTAGGCATTGTTTGATAAACTTAATCAATGTCTCTTGTAAAAGGAATTACAAGAATTCTCCTCCAATGACACATCTATACTAACTTCAAAAGTCCATAAGAGTCACCAAGAGAACAGTAATGGAGACAATGGGAATGTTTCCATCCCCGCTCCCACTTAGCTTTTTATAACAAAGGGATACGCTATCTAATGCATAATTAAACACATAAGCATGCATACAAGTAATAAAGCACATAGCACATAGTCAAAATAATGCTAGAAAAATTATTTTCCCGACTATCATGGCTTTATTCCATCTCCGTATGCGTCTTCTAGTCTTCAGTCTTCGTTCTTGAATGCTCCATGTGACGAGAATATTAATCTCAATATTTATGTCTATTTATTTTTAATAAATCCAAAAGATACTCAATTCGAAAATTAAGTCAATCGAATAAATCAAAAATAAAATTAAATATTATTAATATTTTTTATTTATTTTATTTTCCTATCTAATTCCATTAAATCTCTAGAATAATCTATCCAAGTCAAACTTGGAATATTCTAGAAGACTTCTATAATAGAATAAGGAATAAAATAAATTAGGACTCTTCTACTTTCCAAGATTAATTAATTTCCATGTCCATGAAAATTCCCATAAAATAGGAATAATCAAATAGAAATAAATTAATTAATTATTTTCCTATCTAATTCTATTAAATCTCTAGATTCCTATTCCAAGTAGAACTTGAAAAAATCTAGAAGATTTCCATAATAGAATAAGGAAATAAATAATATTAATTCTTTTCCTATCTAATTCTATTAAATCTCTAGATTCCTATTCCAAGTAGAACTTGAAATATTCTAGAAGACTTCTATAATAGAATAAGGAATAAAATAATATTAATTAATTCTTTTCCTATCTCCATGAGAGTTCCCATACTTAGGAATACTCAAAATAGGAAAACTTGAATCAATTAGGTAAGTAGTATCTTGGTAGGAGTAGGAGTAGTACGGGTTGGGGATCCCCGTACCACCACCACCACCACCACCGACCGCCGCCACCACCGGAGAGGGCACCGCCGCCGCCGCCCCAGCCGGCCGGCCACCACCTTGCCGGCGGCAGCCCCAGCCGAGGGGCGATCGACCCCTCCCCATGGCTTCGGTCATGGGGTCGATCATGGGGTTGATCGACCCCCCGGTCCTTCGTCCTCTTCGTCTTCTTCGTCACACGAGTTCTCCGGCGGTCGTCTCGGCATCGATCCAACGTAAATAAATTACAAGAAATAAATTTACAATTCCGGTATCGATTCTATACATGAAATCGACCCTATACACTTTCCGGAAAACATAGAACGTAATAATAAATCCTAAATTCGGTCAACCCCCGAATTTTTACTATTACAAGCATTCATCCACACAAAACGAATCTCGACATGTCCGAGAGTTTAATAAACGAACAATCATGGTAAATTAAATAGCAATTAATTAAACGAATAATTAACAATTAATTAAACCATGATAGTCGGAATCCCTGCAAGGTAGAACGCAATTGAACACATACATGAACACGAAACCAAACGCTCTGATACCAGTTGTTGGAATTCGGTATCCCGGGCCATTAAAAAAAATTGCGGAAAATAATAACCCGACCGAAAACCTCTCGCCGGAAACCGATCACGAGCACTACGGTATCCGGAGCTCAACCGGAGAATCGCCGCGGGGTGAACCCGCGGCCGAAACCCTAGCCGAGCCCCACCGCGGGGCTCGCGATCGAAATCGATCGCGTGGGGCTGCCCGGCAGCCCCCGGCGGTGAGTCCGGCGACTCACCGCCACCACCGACCGGAGGGGGGACCACCAGCCGCGGCGCGAAGCCGCGACGGTCCCAGGCGATCGAACTAGGGTTCGATCGCCCCTAGCCGCGGCGTCCAGCCGCGGCCTTTCCTCGGTGCGCGCCGGCGGTCGTGCCCTAGGCCGACCGCCACCCCCTCGGCTCCCAGCCGAGGGCTCTCTCGAACCTTCGCCGGGGATCTCGAATCCCCGTCCCCGAAGTTCGTCTTTTACCCGGATCATGCGTTCATGTATGTATCACAATTAATCCACATAAAATCATAGAAGAGAGTATATGATTTTACCTTTTGATTCGTTGTGCGGAGAAATGGAATCAAGATGATGACCTTACGATCTTCCCACGTATTCCTTGCACTAGCTTGAACGTCGGGTGGGCGACGATCCTCCAAGCTTATGGATCCTCTTCTCTCTCTCTCTACTTTCTCTCTCTAGAAGAATTATGATCTTCAAGTTATGATGTGTGTAGAAAAGAGAAGACCATGTAGTGCTTTTATAGGCTACGTAGGGGATCTAAAGGAGGTGGAATATTGGGCTTCCAATATTAATGATTAAATTGAGCCCAAGCCCAAATCTATTAATCTCCCATTAATATTAATTAATTTATTTTCCACTATATAAATTAATTGCACTCCCAATATTAAACCATATTATATCAAATAATATTTCTCCGGTAGTATTATTTATTCCGTGTATTTAAGATTTAAATATCCATGAATAAAATTAATTTATTGCTAATTAATTTATATTCATCTCTTGAATCCGAGACTAGTACCATTCAACCTTAATTATTGTGCGGAACGAATCCACTCATGAGGTTTACACAATAATTCCTTTTGAACTCATCTCGGGGATATTATCAACCCTTCCGGGATACACTGTCCGGTCAATCATTCACGGCATGCCATATATAAAATATAGTGACCTAACTTAACCGGTAATTAACCCAATAATTAAATCGGTTAATTCCTTTGGTAAATCAAAGTCACTTATATTAAATATACACACCCGCAATAATATCGGGGATTAAGAATATAATACACTGAGACTCGAATCGATTATCGCCGGCAATCCTAATCGATGAATCTCTACGATCCGCTCAATACACCAAGTGTACAAGTGTGATAAAATAATTAAGACAAATTATTTTCTCTCTCACACAACGACTATACCGATGGATTGGTCCGGGTCCATCTAGGTCGTGAGCCACTGTTTGATTAAATACGAGTAACCGATAGTATGATCTTCTGTGTGACGTCGCACACCATACTAACTACAACGTATAGAATCTAGGACTATGATTTGCATATATTTAATTAATAATAATTAAAAGCAAACAATTGTTTATTAATTTAATAGATTAAATGCCATGATCGGGAGTTTATCGTTACTTAAATCTAGACATTAAGTACACAACTCCAACATAAACACATATAGCATGCATACAAGTAATAAAGCGCATAGTATCACATAGTCAAAATAATGCTAGAAAATTATTTTCCGACTAACATGGCTTTATTCCATCTCCGTACGCATCTTCTAGTCTTCAGTCTTCGTTCTTGAATGCTCCATGTGACGATAATATTAATTCCAATATTTAAATCTATTTATTTTTAATAAATCCAAAAGATACTTAATTCGAAAATTAAGTCAATCGAATAAATGAAAATAAAATTAAATATTATTAATATTTTTATTTATTTATTTTCCTATCTAATTCTATTAAATCTCTAGAATCCTATCCAAGTAAAAACTTGGAACATTCTAGGAGACTTCTATAATAGAATAAGGAAATAAAATAAATTAGGACTCTTCTACTTTCCAAAATTAATTAATTTCCATGTCTATGAAAATTCCCATAAAATAGGAATAATCAATTAGGAAATAAATTAATTCCATATTAATTAAATTCCTTTCCAATTCTATTAAATCTCTAGAATCCTATCCAAGTAAAACTTGGAATATTCTAGAAGACTTCTATAATAGAATAAGGAAATAAATTAATATTAATTAATTATTTTCCTATTTCCATGAGAGTTCCCAAAAATAGGAATACTCAAAATAGGAAAACCGAATCAATTAGGAAAGTGAATCTAGGTAGGAGTAGCACGGGATGGGGATTCCCGCACCACCCCACCATCATCGACCGACCACCGGGAGGGGAGCATCCGCCGCCGCCACTCCAGCCGGCCAGCCATCACCGTCGCCGGCGACAGCCCACGGCCGAAGGTCGCGACGCCCCTCTCCCTCTTGATCGATCATGGGGTCGATCATGGGGATGATCGACCCCCCGGTTTTTCGTCCTCTTCGTCTTCTCCGTCACACGCGTTCTCCGGCGGTCGTCTCGGCATCGATCCAACGTAAATAAATTACAAAATAATAAATCTACAATTCCGGTATCGATTCTATACATGAAATCAACCCTATACAATTTCTGGAAAACATAAAACAATAATAATAAATCTAAATTCGGTCAACCCCCGAATTTTTACTATTAGAAGCATTCATCCACACAAAACGAATCTCGACATGTCCGAGAGTTTAATAATGAATAATCATGGTAAAAATAATTAACAATTAATTAAACCATGATAGTCAGAATCCCTGCAAGGTAGAACGATAATTGAACACATACATGAACACGAAACCAAACGCTCTGATACCAATTGTTGGAAATCGATATCCCGGGCCATTAAAATTTGCGGAAAATAATAACCCGACCGAAATCCTCGATCGCCGGAGATCCAACCGCGAACCACCGTACGATCCGAGGCTCAACCGAGCACCACCACGGTTCCGCCAGTGGTGCCTAGCCGAGCCCCCGCACGGGGCTCGCGATCATCTCACGATGATCGCTGGGATGCCTCACGGCATCCCCGAGGCTGCTCGTAGCAGCCCCCGCAGCTTACCCGCGATCGATCCGAGGATCGATCGCACCCCTCGGGTCCAGCCGAGGGTTTCTCCTAGTCGTGCCGGCGACGAGGGGCGGGGGGGGGGGGGGGGGGGGGGGGGGGATCTGCCGCGGCACCAGCCCGCGACATCCCCGGCGATCGACCGAAGTCGATCGCATGCCCCGGCGTCCAGCCGGGGCTTCCCCTTGTCGCGCCATACCGGCGGTCGAACCCTAGGGTTCGGCCGCCCCCTTCGATCCTCGCCGGGGATCTCGAATCCCCGTCCCCGAGGTTCGTCGTTTTCCCGGATCGTGTGTTCATGTAAATATCACAATTATTTCACATAAAAACATACAAGGGAGTTTTTGATTTTACCTTTTGATTCGTTGTGTGGAGAAACGAAATCAATTGATGACCTTACGATCTTCCCACGTATTCCTAGCACTAGCTTGAACGTCGGGTGGGCGACGATCCTCCAAGCTTATGGATCCTATTCTCTCTCTCTACTTTCTCTCTATAGAATAATTATGATCTTCAAGTTATGAGAATAGAGAAGACCATGTAGTGCTTTTATAGGCTACGTAGAGGATCTAAAGGAGGTGGAATATTGGGCTTCCAATATTAATGATTAAATTGAGCCCAAGCCCAAATCTATTAATCCCATTAATATTAATTAATTTATTTTCCACTATATAAATTAATTGCACTCCCAATATTAAACCATATTATATCAAATAATATTCCTCCGGTAATATTATTTATTCCGTGTATTTAAGATTTAAATATCCATGAATAAAATTAATTTATTGCTAATTAATTTATTCATCTCTTGTATCCGAGAATAGTATCATTCATCCTTTATTATTGTGCGGAACAAATACACTCATGAGGTTTACACAATAATTCCTTATGAACTCATCTCGGGGATATTATCAACCCTTACGGGATACATTTTCCCGTCAAGTATTCACGGCATGTCATATATAAAATATAGTGACCCAACTTAGCCGGTAATTAACCCAATAATTAAATCGGTTAATTCCTTTTGAAAATCAAAGTCACATACAGTAAAACCTCTATAAATTAATACTCGATAAATTAATAACCTCTCTAATATAATAAAAACGTCCGGTCCCGACTCGGGCTTTTGAAAAAAATGATCCAATTCGATAAGATAATATAATAATAATTTTTTTGAAAAAACCTTTATAAGTATTAGGTCCCATCAAAACTCTAAATTAATAATTTGTAAATATTACAATTATAAATACTATGATAATTTGCTAAAATATGAATATATTGTTACTTGATTTTTCTTAAAATTTAAATCTAATTGAATTTCATCTCTCATTTTTTTAATTGCCGTCAAGAGTTCTGGTGTCGAGTTGTCTAGCTGCAACAAAATTTTGTGATGATCTCTTTTTTATTCACATAATGCTTTGCGCATTTGATCATTCATGGATGATTTTGTGATACCTTTTAGATGATGAGAAGACATGATTTGAAATTATGAATTAGTTTATTTCATATTGAAATATATATAGAAAATATTTCATTTAATAAATATATAATTCAATTAATATAATAGTTAAGATTATACATTGAATTTATATTATACATGAATATATTAAGTAGTTACATTGAATCGGTTGATACATGAATTTTAATAATTTATTTGAAATACATTGTACTTAAATTTACAGAATTTTAAACATCTCTCTTTTAATTAATAAAATATTAATTTATCGATATATTAATACCTCTTTAAATTGATAAAATTTCTCGGTCCCGAGGGTATTAATTTATAGAGGTTTTACTGTATATTAAATATACACACCCGCAATAGTATCGGGGATTAAGAATAAAATACTCTGAGACTTGAATCGATTATCTAAGGCAATCCTAATCGATAAATCTTAAGCGATCCGCCCAATAAACCAAGTGTACAAGTGTGATAAAATAATTAAGATAAATTATTTTCTCTCTCACACAACGACTATACCGATAGATTGGTCCGTGTCCATCTAGGTCGTGAGCATCTGTTCGATTAAATACGAGTAACCGATAGTATGATCTTCTGTGTGGGCCCGCACACCATACTAACTACAACGTATAAAATCTAGGACTATATTTTGCATATATTTAATTATCGATTAATTAAATGCAAATAATTGTTTATTAATTAAATAGATTAAATGCTATGACCGGGAGTTACCGTTACTTAAATCTAGACATTAAGTACACAACTCCAACACTTCTGTTGCATCAATTAGTATCAGTTCGTGTCACTAGTTCTGTAGTCGTTGTTGGATTGATCAATAAAAGAATTTTCGTTCTTGAAATACGTAGTATCAAAGCATCTTCTTGAATCTTTACGTTTCCGCTGCGTCAAATAGTGATTAGGACTTTGTAAGGGATCTTGCCCGCGGCTGCTCTCGGCTCTGATGACCTGCACAGGGAAAAACACTAGCAAACGAGGTCAGTAAACCCTAAGTCAGATCTTGAGAGATCCGACCTTCAAATCAAAGTAGCAACGGAAGATAAGAAATATATAACAAATATATATATATATTATGTTTAAAATAGACAGATGAAAAACATGGTCGGCTCAGAACTGTATAAACATCATCGTAATAGCAGTGACTGTGAAAATGATACAAGCAAAGGGAAGACGAAGGTCAGACCGTCCGGCAGCCCAGGAGCACGGAGCTCTCTCTCTCACAGTCGACTCACACCACTCAAACCCACCTCCTCTCACTAAGAGACAACAACACCGAGCACCCTCCGCTTCAAAAAGCTTCTCCAGCCGCCGGAATCCAAAGATTCTGACCGAAGAAGATAGGAGAAGGCGGCGGTGAGAGGTGTAAGGAGGGTAAACCTAAAATCACACACAGTGATAGGTGAAATCGCACACACTCAGTTTCAGCGGCTAGGGTTTGTCAAAAGGTGTAAAGTGAGTTAATACGCAGCACAACAGACACATAATATACGGTCACCATTGGTCAAGGCAGATTAAAGGGTTGTGATGGATTTAATTGTTGTAGAAACAATTAAATGGGCTGGGCAACAAAGCAAATTGGGCTACACTCGTATGGGCCTAGCACTCACCGGGCTGGGTTGCCTTAACATTTTAATGGTGATCCAACACCAAAAAAATACAACATTCTCCACCTTGTTGGTCACCTCACAGTCACTGCACTACTCAGAAAAACAAGTATGTAAGCAAAAGCGTAAAACATACACATACAATCATCATCGCCTTACCCCGCTGCCGAAGCAACGGGGCTGCCCCTACTGTCTCGACAGCAGGGGTGGTTGCCCTGAGCAACCAGTCACACTAAGTGACAGCTAACACCCTGGAGGGTGAGAGCTACCGGTTTCTTCTGAAACACCACTGACTCAGGGGGAGTGGCAAAAGCGTGGGATTTTGGACAGTTTCTCTAAGTAGAAACACTAGTCGCACCCAAAGCGACTAGCAATGTGAGACCCGTAAAATTTATTGGTTAAAATATTATTATTAATAATAATAAAAGTAATATAAATAATAAATACTAAAACTATAATACTAATTCTACTATTATTATAATACTATTAATACTAGTAGTAACTATACTAGATAAGAATACAAGCCGCCTTAGTTAGAGCCTGTTTGGCAGAGCTTATAAGCTCTTTAAAACAGCTTATAAGCTGTTTAAGAGCTTATAAGCTCTTACAATTTGTTTGGTAACATTTTAAAAAAAGATCTTAAAAATTTAAAAAATAAGCTGTTTAACAGCTTATAAGCTGTTTAAAAAAAAGTAAGGGGGGAGGTACTTTTTTTTCAACAGCTTATAAGCTCTTGCAACTTAAACCATAAAAGACTAAAATACCCCTAAAATTATTACATTTTATATATATACAAAAATTCTAAATTTATTATTTAGTTAATATAAATATTTTTAATTATTTTTTTCATATATTACAATTTATTTTTAGTAATTTTATTTATATAAGATCTTAAATTGCCAAACAAATTAACATCTTATAAGTTTATATATCTATTTTATCCAAACGGTTTAACGACTTATTTATTAAATAAGACATAACAGCTTATCAGCTCTTAAAACAACTTATAAGATGTAACATCTTATAAGCTCTTTTAAATAAGCTCGCCCAAACGGGCTCTTAATTTATTGAGTAAAAGTAAAAGCGGATAATTATGAGAAAAAGGGAAAAAAGAAGTAAACACTTACACTTATGCTGGAGAGGAGAAAGAAAACACTAAGAACAGAGAAAATCGCACTAATATTTCCAAGCTACGAATCTGATTTCTTCAAGATTAAAAGTTGGTCATAATAAGGTAAACTTCAACCGTGTAGTGTTTAATTGTCGATTGAATCAATGTTCAAGTGTAGAACAAGGCAATTAAGAGTTAGGGTTTGCTGTTGGTTGGTATTTGTATTTTCAGCCTGTTTGTACGGGTGATTTCGGTGGCTTTAATTCGTCCAAAACCGTTTATGTAAATTTCTGTGAAGTCCTTGTGGAGTCTATTTTATTTATATGAAATTTGGTAATTTTTGGGCGCATATTGAA
Organism: Euphrasia confusa; assembly: GCA_954870475.1. Taxonomy (NCBI): domain Eukaryota; kingdom Viridiplantae; phylum Streptophyta; class Magnoliopsida; order Lamiales; family Orobanchaceae; genus Euphrasia; species Euphrasia confusa. The sequence goes on from OX940950.1 coordinate 18,548,998, forward strand.
TTGGTTATGATTTTCTACTAAACTGTAGCAATTCTGGAAATTTATCGATGTGCTGATTTGTGAAAAAGGGAAAAATCTGATATTTGTGTTTGAACTTTTTCGGACCCCTATCGGTCAAGGTAAAAGCTTATTAAACATATGAAGGTTTCTAAAATGAAGTTTGTGAGTTTCTTTTTGATTTTCATAGTTAGTTATTGAGTCGAAAAATTATGAATTTGTTTTGAAAAAATATTGTTTCAGCCGAGGTGTGATTTACAGATTTGAGCAATCTTACGAAAACAGGCCTAACTTGAAACTAGTTGATCCGATTCATGTTTAGTTTGTTGTAAAAGATAATAAACTCCTTAAGCTGCAAGTTTTATGTAGGATCCTATGTCCAGTTGTGAATGGGGTGACCTTGGTGAGCCTAGGTAGCTGACTAGTGGGCTGAGAGTTTGGTTGTACGGGCAGGTTTAGGAAAATTGATATATCTCTTAATCGGTTTTTCGAAACTTTATTCTGTTTGTTGGAGTCAGGACCTCACTAACTTTTCTACAACTTTCTGGTTGGATCTGTAACCTAAATGTAAATAATTAAGTGTTGATAAACCTTTGAAACAGACTGAAATGATACTAATAGCCAAGAATGCTTAGCATATGTAGTTTTGTTAAATGAGCATAACTCTTTAACCATATATTGAAATTGGAGTTCGATTGGCTGAAATGATAGATAATTGAATAAGCTATAAATGTTATGTTGGAGCTACTTGTAAATGATATATAACCTAGGTATGCGGGGGACTCGAATTAAGACGTATTATATTGAAACATAATAAAATGAAGTGAGATTTTAGGACTTTTGAATAAATTAGTTCTTTAATGAGTTTGAATTTGTCTTGGTCGAGAATAATTAAGAGTATCTTATATTTAGGAGGTGATCCATCGTCGAGTGGAGTGCACGGGGCACACGATAGAGACGAGGGATAGATTGTAGAGGTCGTGGCAGCGACGTACACAGGTGGGTAAAAGTATAACCTAAATTATTTGTTTAAATATACGATTGTGTGAAGTGACTATATGTGATATCTGGTTATTTGTTGTTATGTTATGTGATGTGATGTGATGTGCCGTGATGTGACTTGTGTGAACTTTGTACTGTGATTATATGACGTGCTTTATCAGGTGTGTTGATCTTGATGTGATTGATTGAGATGTGAAACATGCATGACACGATTTATTATGTCATGGCATGTGCATAAAATGCCAAGCAGGGCATAAAAGCCAAGTAGGGCTTGATACTTCAGCAAGTAGGCTGGGGTACTATCAGCCAAAGAGCTGTACGATTATGGGCTCGGGTGTGTGAGTCATTGCACGTATGAGATTGCATAAGTAGCTTGCATTGATTGCTGCATTGTGCATATTTATTTGTGATTGAAGATGTATTCTATGATTGATTTTGGTTGTTTTGATTGTGTTTGATGCTTGGACTTGTTTTGGGCCGTTTGGTGTTATTAGATTGTGTGATTGTTGTGATTTTGATGACTTACGTGATAAAACTTGAAATAGGATATATATTAGTATAAAACGAGTTTTGTTATTTATTTGAAATTGTAAAGTGGTGAGTCGATGTGGCGTACTCACCCCCACACAGATTTTTGAGTTTTGCAGGTATCAAGGTTGATCGTTGTCATCGCCGTGTCCCGCCCGTTAGTCAGTCTCTGGGGTCCTAAGGATTTTTGTAGAGTTGTACCAGTATATGTGTATACTTTATATACACTGATGTTATATGTTTATATTTTGTATACTCGGTTATGTATATTGACAGTGAATATTATTAGAAGTTCATGTCCCGAGTTATATGTTAAATTTTGATTAAATGCTTATTATTAATTTAGTAGTTTAATTGTGTTTAGTGTTTTAAACCTGTTTTGTCTGTTATTTTGGAGTCGGGGCGTGACAAGGGCGTGACAAGCAAACCACCCCCCGGACTGACCACACAACAGCAGCAACCCAGGAGGTCGTCTGGCACTGCTCAGTCCGGGGATTTGAAATTTAAGAACTGCAGGCAGAACTTAAATTTATCGAGGGGCAGGAGCTCAGTCCCCATATCGGACGGGTTGTGATGCGTGGATATATTTTCGAGCAAAATAGCACCATGTTCAACAAGTTCATGAATGAAATGAAACCTAACATCGATATGCTTAGTTCTATCGTGAAACAAAGGATTTTTGCAAAGTTGAATTCCAGATTGACTATCAGAGAACACAGTCACACAATCACTCAACATTTTAATTTCAGTTAGCAAACCCTTCAACCACAAAGCTTCTTTAAAAGCGTCAGTTATAGCAATATATTCAGATTCAGTCGTAGACAAAGCAACAACAGGTTGAAGTTGGGATTTCAAGCTAACACATGAACCACACACAGTAAACACATAAGAAGTCGAGGATTTCCTAGTGTCTCTATCATTCGCATAATTGGAATCAACATATCCATTCAACACAATACCAGCTTTGGATTTAACAAATTTCAAACCAGAGGACTTAGAACCAGAAAGGTACCTAAGCAGCCACTTCATGGCTTCCCAATGGGACTGACCGGGGTTCGACATATAGCGACTAAGACAACTCACTGAATAAGCTATATCAGGCCTAGTCGATACCATTAAATACATCAAAGACCCTACAGCACACACATACGGCACATTTTTCATCGCATCAATTTCACACTCATTTTTAGGACAATAGTCCTTCGACAAAGCAAAATGAGAAGCTAAGGGAACAGAAACATGTTTGCAGTTAACCATGGAAAACATTTTAAGCACTTTTTCAACATATGAAGTTTGATTTAGATGAATGCTACAGTCAGCCCTATTTCTTACGATATTCATGCCAAGGATTTTTCTAGCATCTCCTAAGTCTTTCATTTCAAATTTAGCACACAAATTTTTCTGCACATTTGTCAATCGACTTAAGGCAGGAGCTAAAAATCAGCATATCGTCCACATACAAGACAAGAAATACACGCAGGTTCTCACACAGAAAGTACAGGCAAGGATCATATGAACTTCGGCAGAATTTGAAGGAACGCATAAAGTCGTCAAATTTTATGTTCCATTGCCTAGGAGACTGTTTTAAACCATAAAGCGACTTTTTCAGCAAACCCACATGTTCAGGTTTGTTTTTATCATTAAAGCCCTTAGGTTGTCGCATAAAATCTTTTCATCTAATTCTCCGTGCAAAAAGGCAGTTTTTTACATCCATTTGTTTCATTTCTCAGTCAAATTGAGCACACAAAACAAGCATGATTCTAAGAGTTGTAAATTTTACTACGGGAGCAAAAATTTCATTATAATCTAGCCCTTGCTTTTGAGAGAATCCCTTAGCTACTAACCTAGCTTTGAATCTAACACTATCACCCTCATGCTTAATTTTATACAGCCACTTATAGTCAATAATTGAGCATTTAGAAGGTTTGGGGACAAGAGTCCAAGTCTCATTTTTATATAAAGAATTCATCTCTTCATTCATAGCAGACAACCAATTATCACAATTTTCAGATTCAACAGCATCAAAGTAGCACTTACGTTCATTATCAATTAAATCATGCATATTGAACACAAAAGAATTCAACTGAAAACCATCAAACCTAGCAGGCAGCCTAGTGTTTCTCCTTGATCTATCTCTAGCTAACTGATACCTATTCAAGTCAGGCGCATTTTCAGGAATATCGTCAACAAGTTCAATTTCAGCATGCACAGGGGGATTATCAACAACATGTTCATTTTCATTTGGATTTTCAATTGGATTTGGATTAACAGGAGTGTTATCATCAACAACAGCATGTTCAGGCAAATTTGCATCAACATAGTCATCATCATCAGATTGTTCATCACCATTATCTCCTAATGGACCTACAGGGAGAGTAGACTCCACCTCACTCGAGGCACTATTATCCTTAGGCAGATTCACAGATAAATAGGGCATTTCAGTTTCATTAAACACGACATCCCTACTAACGATTATTTTGAAACCAAGTTCACATCTTAGCCACAGCCTGTAGCCTTTGGTACCCTCGTGATATCCAAGGAAAACACATTTCCTAGACTTAGGTTCTAACTTATCACCAATTTGATGCACAAATGCAGTACATCCGAAAACACGCAAGTTATTCAAATTCACAGGTTTACCACAGAAGACCGACTCAGGACACTTACCCTCGAGAGGCACAGAGGGGGACCTATTAATCAAGTAGGTAGCAGTCACCACAGCCTCTCCCCAGAATTTCTTACTAAGACCAGAAGACGCAAGTAGACATCTAACTTTTTCTAACAAAGTCATATTCATCCTCTCAGCGACACCATTTTGTTGTGGAGTGTAGGGTACAATCCTATGTCGTCTAATACCAAAATCAGCACACAAATCATTCATAGAAGCATTACAAAATTCCAGTCCATTATCGGTTCTTAAAGCTTTAATTTTCTTTACAGTTTGATTCTCAATCAAAGTTTTAAAGTCTTTAATTTTGCAAACACGTCAGATTTGTTTTTCATTAAAAACACCCACACTTTTCTCGAAAAATCATCAATAACAGACAAGAAATATCTATTTCCACCTTGAGTAGGTTCAGGGGCAGGGCCCCACACATCAGCATGTAAATACTCAAGCACACAAGTAGACTTTGGCACATTTGGGGTGGGGGAAACAGGAAAACCGACTCTGGTTTGTTTACCAAGTACACATATTTCACAGAAAGGAATGCACGACATTTTTAAGTCACCAAAGCAACCATCTTTTTTCAGAAAATCAAGACCTTTCTTACTAATGTGTCCTAGTCGTTTATGCCAAATATCAGATTCATTATCATGTACAGAATGTGCAAATTCATGCATGCTAGGTACAGCTTTAACAACATACAAATTATGCATTCTAACAGCTTTACACATAGTCAAAGAACCCTTAGAAATTCTCATCCCACCATTACCCCACCTACCAGACAGCCCATCAGATTCAAGTGCAGCACAAGATATAAGGTGTTGGCAAAGGTCAGGAACATGCCTAATATTTTTGAAAGTGTATACACAACCAGTTTCAGATTTAACACAAATATCACCAATTCCAGAAACAGTGCACTTCTTATCATTAGCCATGGAAACAGATGCATTTTCAAGTTCTTTATATGATGTAAACAAGTTCAGATAAGGTGACATGTGATAGGTGCATCCAGAGTCTATTAACCAATCAGTTTCACACAAGAAAGAGTTTTTGGCAGCATTAACATCAGTTAAACAACTAAACTCAGACACCATATAAACATCACCAACATTGTTCGCTTGGGCAGCCACATTAGCAAGGTATCCAGAAACCTTTTTAGGCTTGGTATACTATTTTTTATATAGTGTCCAACCTCCCCGCAATTATAACACTTTCTACCCTTAGGCCTGGACTTAGACCTAGACTTACCCTTGCCCTTATCCTTATTGTTGTTTTGATTTCCAAAGGCTTTTTGGCCTTGGTTACCAGCATGCCTGTTCTTACTTCTACCTCTAACATGATTAACCTCAGAAACCTTATGACTTCTACTGGATTTTTAGTCAAGTTCTTTGCTTTTTAAGCCATTAATCACAATGTCCATAGTTATAGAATCTCTACCATACTTAATAGCATATTTCACATCAGAGTAAGAATCAGGAATCGCATTCAAGAGCACAATAGGAGTATAGTCGTCAATATGCTTATCACCAGTAATGTTAATATCCTGAATCAGCCTAGTAAAGGACTCGATATTTTCAGAAACATCTTTACTCATGTCAAGTTTAAATCTGAAGAATTTTTCCAACAAAAACAGTTTTGTATTCAAGGAAGTTTCAGTGTACAAATCATGAAGTTTTTCCTAAAGTTCTTTTGCTGATTCAAGCTCGCCTACTTTCCTAAGCACAAATTCAGATAAACACAATATGATAGCAGAATGGGGAAGTTCATTAACTTCAAATTTAATTTCATCAGTGTCATCAGGGGAGAAACCCCCACTTATTGCTTTATAAACCTTTTGCTGTATCAAAATACCTTTCATTTTTTGTTTCCAAATTGAAAAATCGTTTTTCCCGTCAAAGGGCGCCAAGTTAAAACCCGACATTTTTCAAATAACAATTTAGATGACATTTTTTTGTAAACACACAGTAGTAGCAAATAGGCAGTCAATTAACACAAAGTTTTTCGCACTTTTCAAGTTACACAAAGCAGAGCAGCAACAACAAATTCACACAAAGTTCAGAGGCTGACAGAGACCAAATACGACAATTGATCCAAGAGAGTGAGCACACATAGGTCAACACACGCTCTAATCCTAACACACAAAGTGTTGAACCCAAAAGTTCAAGTAAGAGCAACAAGCAGCAGGTCACAACAACTACGAACACACAAGTATAGATAGCAACAAGCCACAGCAGACCCAACATGCAAGTCACATAAGACAAGTTGTTCATGCTATTTTCACAAGTAAAATTTTCGGACAACAAATTTTTAGAAATCAACTTTTCCAGATAATAATTTTGAACAAGGGTTTTGAAAAAAAAAACGATTTTTCAAACACAATACACTAACACGACCACCAGGCGGGCCACACCATCACATAGTGCCTCCAGGCGGGATGACCTGTTGGAGTTGTGTACTCAATGTCTAGATTTAAGTATCGGTAAACTCCCGGTCATAGCATTTAACCTATTTAAATAATAAACAATTATTTGCATTTAATTAATTATGCAAAAACATAGTCCTGGATTTTATACGTTGTAGTTAGTATGGTGTTGCATGGGCACACAGAAGATCAAACTATCAGTTACTCGTATTTAATCAAACAGTTGCTCACGACCTAGATGGACATGGACCAATCCATCGGTATAGTCGTTGTGTGAGAGAGAAAATAATTTATCTTAATTATTTTATCACACTTGTACACTTGGTGTATTGGGCGGATCGCTTGAGATTTATTGATTAGGATTGCCTTGGATAATCAATTTAAATCTCAGAGTATTTTATTCTTAATCCCCGATATTATTACGGGTGTGTATATTTAATATAAGTGACTTTGATTTTCCAAAGGAATTAACTGATTTAATTATTGGGTTAATTACCGGTTAAGTTGGGTCACTATATTTTATATATGACATGCCGTGAATACTTGACAGGAAAGTGTATCTCGTAAGGGTTGATAATATCCCCGAGATGAGTTCATAAGGAATTATTATGTAAACCCTGCAGGTGGATTTAAATCCGCATAATAATTAAGGTTGAACGGTACTAGTCTCGGATATAAGAGATGAATAAATTAATTAGCAATAAATTAATTTTATTCATGGATATTTAAATCTTAAATACACGGAATAAATAATACTACCGGAGAAATATTATTTGATATAATATGGTTTAATATTGGGAGTGCAATTAATTTATATAGTGGAAAATAAATTAATTAATATTGATAAGGATTAATGGACTTGAGCATTGGGCTCAATTTAATCTTCAATATTGGAAGCCCAATATTCCACCTCCTTTAGATCCCCTACGTAGCCTATAAAAGCACTACATGGCCTTCATAAATCATAAGACAGGAATATCAATAGTTGATAGTTCTAGAGAGTTGAAGGAGATCCAAAGGAGTTCGATAGATCGTCGCCCACACGACGTTCGAACGGAGTGCAAGGAATACGTAGGAAGATTCGAAGGTCTTCAAAGGTGTTTGATTTCGTTTTCCGAACAACGAATCAAAGGTAAAATCATAAACCCTTCTATGATTTTATGTGATGTTAATTGTAGCATATACATGAACACACGATCCGGGTAAACGTGCGAACTTCGGGGACGGGGATTCGAGATCCCCGGCGAAGATCGAGGAACCCTCGATGGGATCGAGGGTGGCGGCCGAACCCTAGGGTTCGACCGCCGGCGCGCGGACGAAGGGAGGAGCCCCGGCTGGACGCCGGGGCATGGGATCGACCGAGGGTCGATCGCCGGGGTTCGCCGTGGGCTGGTGCCACGGCGGGAGAACCCCAGCCCTCCTCGACCGGCGGCGTCGCAGGCTGAAGCCCTCGGCTGGAGCCGAGGGGGCGATCGAACCTAGGGTTCGATCGCCGGGTGAGCTGCGGGTTTACCCGCAGCGCCTCGTATCAAGCTGCGAGGTTTCCCGCAGCGGCGATGCGGGGAGGATCGAACCCCCCCGCGAGCAGCGAGCCCGTGAGCTCGCTGCGGGGCTGCTACGAGCAGCCCCCGGGGATGCCTCGTGCATCCCCAGCGATCATCATGGAGATGATCGCGAGCCCCGTGCGAGGGCTCGGCTGAGTGCTCGCGGCCTTCGGGCCTCGCTGGGTATTCGGTTGGGCCCCGGCTCGTGCGGTGGTTCGCGTTCGGATCTCCGACGATGAAGGATTTCGGTCGGGTTATTATTTTCCGCAAATTTTAATAGCCCGGGATATCGATTTCCAACAATTGGTATCAGAGCGTTTGGTTTCGTGTTCATGTATATGTTCTATTATCGTTCTACCTTGCAGGGATTTCCGACTATCATGGTTGGATTTAATTATTGTGTTAATTAATTATCATGATTATTCATTTATTAAACTCTAGGACATGTCGAGATTCGTTTTGTGTGGTTAAATGTTTGTAATAGTAAAAATTCGGGGGTTGACCGAATTTAGGATTTATTATTACGTTCTATGTTTTCCGGAAAGTGTATAGGGTCGATTTCATGTATAGAATCGATACCGGAATTGTAAATTTATTTCTTGTAATTTATTTACGTTGGATCGATGCCGAGACGACCGCCGGAGAACACATGTGACGAAGGAGAAGACGTGAGGGAGGACCGGGGATCGATTGGATCGATCCCATGGAGAGATCGATCGATGGCATGGGCGAGGGGCTCAATCGCCCCTGCCGCGGGCTGCCGCCGGTTCGGTGGCTGGCCGGCGTGGCTGGCCGGCGGTGCTCCTCTCCGGGGACCGGTCGGTCGAAGGGAGGATGGCGAAGGGGTCTCCCGATCTCATGCTACTCCTACCTAGATTCACTTTCCTAAATTAATTCGGTTTTCCTATTTGAGTTTTCCTATTTATGGGAATTCTCATGGATTAGGAAAAGAATTAATTGGAATTTATTTTATTTCCTTATTCTATTATGGAAGTCTTCTAGAGTATCCGAGTTCTACTTGGAATAGGATCCTAGAGATTTAATAGAATTGGAAAGGAATAAAAGTTAATTAAGGATTGATTTATTTCCTAATTGATTATTCCTATTTTATGGAAATTTTCATAGTAATGGAAATTAATTAATCTTGGAAAGTAGAAGAGTCCTAATTTAATTTATTTCCTTATTCTATTATAGAAGTCTTCTAGAATATTCCAAGTTTTACTTGGATAGATTATTCTAGAGATTTAATAGAATTAGATAGGAAAATAAAAAATAAAAAAAATATTAATAATATTTAATTTTATTTTTGATTTATTCGATTGACTTAATTTTCGAATTAAGTATCTTTTGAATTTATTAAAAATAAATAGATTTAAATATTGGGATTAATATTCTCGTCACATGAAGCATTCAAGAACGAAGACTGAAGACTAGAAGATGCAAATGAAGATGGAATAAAGCCATGATAGTCGGGAAAATAATTTTCTAGCATTATTTTGACTATGTGATACTATGTGCTTTATTGCTTGTATGCATGCTTATGTGTTTAATTATGCATTAGATAGCGTATCCCTTTATTGTAAAAAGCTAAGTGTGAGAGGGGATGGAAACATTCCCATGGTCTCCATTGTTGTTCTCTTGGTGACTCTTATGGACTTTCGAAGTTCGTATAGACGAGTCATTGGAGGAGAATTCTTGTAATTCCTTTTACAAGAAACATTGATCAAGTCTATCAAACAATGCCTAATTTGTCCTTCTGAAACTGACTTCAAGTCGACTCATTCTCACCCCGGGGAGTGGAATGGAGCCAAAGCCACTTGGTCATGTGGATGACACAAATTAGAGACCTTCGTACCATTCTTTGATAGATGGATCGATTGTCTGCTCGGCTCCCTCATCTAATGAGAGATAGGGTTGTTCGCATGGTGAATCACTGGTTAGAAACTTCGAGTTTCACTTATGATTCTCCGCGTCTTGATCTACGAAAATCGAATGGTTCTTGTAATTGGGAGTCAATTATAAAAGTCTCTTAGTGTAGTAAACGTCCACACCACGTGGCTTGCTATACTGACGGATTTTGGATTAATTGATGTAGACAGTTGTAAGTAATTGTGAAGAGTTGTGAAATTATCGTAAACGTCCACACCACGTGGCTTGCGGTGATGTAGCAATTCCAAACGATGTACTTTGGTGATGAGTAATGGTTTACACTTAGATACGCGTTATAGTATTCTTCCCCACGAAGTTACGCTATAATCGATGTATGACCAAAGAAAATCTAATTGCTAAATCATTTGGGTGGGTAAACGTCCACACCACGTGGCTTGCCTTGCCTGATGGGATTTTAGATGTAATTAGTAATTTAATGATATTATTTGAGGGAGATAATATCGGATATTAAATAAATTGTTTGTTTATATGTGCTTATAGGTTTAGAGAATTGCTATGAATCCACTTTCGTTAATACTTAAGGAATTCAACGCACTGGTTCCATACTGTGTTGGATGGAATAAAGAGTTAGACATTACTCAGACTGTAAAGGAGTACAAAGATGTACTCAGCGAAACTTGTCCTCCTAGACCTACCATTAACTCAACTGATGAGGAAATAGTTGACTTTGAGAAGTGGGATAGTGCTCTTGCATTAGCCACTAATCATGATGTCATGCTAAAACTCAAGTTGATGTTTAGACATGATGTAAAGGCTAGAAAAGAGGCGATGAGGATACTCATAAAGGTCAGTTGCTTCGAGGAAACGCTTGAACACGTTTTTGAGATGCTAGATCTTTTAGACGAGTTGAGACAGTCGCAAGCTCTTGTAGCCAAGGCCAAAGGTTTCGAACCTAAAGGGCATACATAAGGAAAGGGAGAAGAAGACAAGTGGATCCAGTAGTCCTAAGGGACTTGGACCAAAGGGTGGGATAAAGAAGCCTTCTGGCAAATATCCCCAAGGAAAGCAGTCTGAGTACTGGGGGTCTATATCTTGTCCTCTCAAAGGTACGAATTTTTCTTTAGTCGAAAAACATAGTCAGCGGTATTATCTACCAGAATTCTGGTGTGTAGATATGGAACCATTGACGGTATGTGCATTTAAAATGCAGGGGTTCCAGAAAACCCAGCGACTTAGAGAAGAAGAGTTCGAGTCCACATGGGCGAAGCTGTTGAGGAAGCAGCGGTTGCAGTGGAAGACATTTATCTGTTTTGATAATTATAGGATTTTATTTCAAGTTTATTGCTTTATGTAGCTTTTACTTTAGAAAGAACTTTTGTTCTGGATTTCTATCAATGGATATTTTATTTCTTTAATCATTTGATGGTTTGGATAAGAAATAATGGTGATATCTATTCTGGTACACTAGATAGCAATATATGAATCCTTAGTCTACCACGATGCGACGAACCGATATGTATGACTTGTTTTACTTATTAGATATATTTCTTTATTAATCATTATACTTGTGAATTCTTGTACTTAGTAATATTTATTCAAATAAGGTTCAAAGGTCGAAATTGATTTGATCAATTATAGTTGAAGGAATGGGCCTTCCGACCTGAGAACTAAGTTTGGAGGATAATAGAACTAAGTGGACCTTCTAAAGGATGGAATTCGGACAAGTATTAAGAATGATCAAAGATGATATATGTGTAATTAGAAAAGTGTGAGTAGTTCCCTGGAGGGATACTTGAAGATGGATTAGAATACTTGATGTGCCATAAAAGCAAAGTGTTTTGACTAGTCAATAGACACAAAGCTGTTATGGGGAACCTTCAAAGTATATCCATTTAAAGCCTGCGACTTGTTCGCGGAGGCTATCACCTATCTAAACAACACATAGCATAAATCAAAGATTGAGATTAAGTCTCAAAGGACTGCACCATACACTGGAGTGTAGACATGGTGTGTCAGGGATAAGAAATAGAATTCTAATAGTAAAAGGACAAGTTTATTCGGAACTACCTATGTTCTATGGATATTTCTGGATACAACGGCACATTCTATGTGGTTGTAGAATATCCTAGAAGAGCAAGTAATTGTATGTTCAATAGTACTATGAACCAGAGGGGTGTTCTCACCCGGTTCTTAGAGGAAGACTATTAGATGAACTACAATGCCCTAACTGACAAGGTACTTTAAAATAAGGAAAAGGAAAGACTAAGAACCAGCCTAACCGAGAGGTAGTACACCACTAACTGCACCTAATGTTATTACTGTTATACACCGGGACGCCATTGCAGTGGGAGGATGTTAAGACAACCGGAGATGTTCATAAGACTAGAAGAGTTTTGAACTCTGGATCTAGTAAAGATGAAATCGATCCCTAGCTCTGCACAAGAGCAGTACTAGATCTAAATGTGCCTGCTTGGAGAACAATGAAGTTTATTGTTAAGAGGCAAGATCATTTAGAATACAAGCTTAGTAAATCCATTTATGGATTGAAACAAAGCTATAAATCGTGGAACTTGCGAATTAATGGGATAGTCCATTTGATGGATTCGTCAAAAGGCATAGACGAAAGGTGTATTGGAAACGTAATGGAAACAAGGTGGTGTTTCTCGGAGATTTTATGTAGATAACATTTTATCATTGGCAACAATGTAAAGATATTGTCAGACATAAGATGATGGTTGTCTAAATGAGTCGAGATATAAGATTGAGTAGAAGTTAGAGCATGTTCTTGAGATCTTTCGATCTCTAGATAAGAACATTGTACTTCTCCTAGATATTTTATACGATTATGGTTTGTTTTAAACATGCATACTTCTGAGAAAGGTTATTGCCTTTCAGAGACAGAATATACATTTATCTAAAGGGTATGTGTCTTGAACACATGAAGCAGATAGATAAAGACAAATCAGTTTCCTGCACGTTGAGCGTGGAAAGCTTTATAGATGCAATGTTGTAAAACAAGAACCTGATATCAACTATGCGGTTAGCATAGTGGGAGGATATCAAAGTAATCTGGATAAGGGATGTTCGAATGCTGTAAGAGTACTTTCATAGTACTGGCTTACGGAGCAAGACGAAATCTTCTTGGATTACGGTTTCTCAAATCCAAAATCAGAAAAAGACCAGTGTAAGTCGATATCAGGTTATGTGTTCACTTTTAAAAAAGTGGAACCTAAAGATGAAAGAGTGTTAAGCAGGATGCTTCTCGGACTCTCTCATAACCGAATAGCAGCCTCAGAGGCAGCGGAAGTTTTGGTTAGGTTCCGGGATGACCTCTGAACTTGGATATGATTCTTGGTTCACCAAAGGCTATGTACATAGCGGTGCATGGTAAACTGGAAGAAGTCATAAGTTCAAAAGGTGATGATAACACATAGAGCAAGTACCACCTGATTCGAGTCATCGTCTAGGGAGACGACGCAGTAGTCACCAAGATAACTTCAGAGCGGCAACCTAGATTGCTCATTCACATAATACTTCTGGGAAGTATAACTTAAGCACGTGATGAGTATGGGAGTCGGGAGTTTGGAGGAAATGACTAGACCTTAGTACAAGTGGCAGATTGTTGGAGTTGTGTACTTAATGTCTAGATTTAACTATCGGTAAACTCCCAGTCATAGCATTTAACCTATTTAAATAATAAACAATTATTTGCATTTAATTAATTATGCAAAAACATAGTCCTGGATTTTATACGTTGTAGTTAGTATGGTGTTGCATGGGCACACAGAAGATCATACTATCAGTTACTCGTATTTAATCAAACAGTTGCTCACGACCTAGATAGACATGGACCAATCCATCGGTATAGTCGTTGTGTGAGAGAGAAAATAATTTATCTTAATTATTTTATCACACTTGTACACTTGGTGTATTGGGCGGATCGCTTGAGATTTATTGATTAGGATTGTCTTGGATAATCAATTTAAATCTCAGAGTATTTTATTCTTAATCCCCGATATTATTACGGGTGTGTATATTTAATATAAGTGAATTTGATTTTCCAAAGGAATTAACCGATTTAATTATTGGGTTAATTACCGGTTAAGTTGGGTCACTATATTTTATATATGACATGCCGTGAATACTTGACGGGAAAGTGTATCCCGTAAGGGTTGATAATATCCCCGAGATGAGTTCATAAGGAATTATTATGTAAACCCTGCAGGTGGATTTAAATCCGCATAATAATTAAGGTTGAACGGTACTAGTCTCGGATATAAGAGATGAATAAATTAATTAGCAATAAATTAATTTTATTCATGGATATTTAAATCTTAAATACACGGAATAAATAATACTACCGGAGAAATATTATTTGATATAATATGGTTTAATATTGGGAGTGCAATTAATTTATATAGTGGAAAATAAATTAATTAATATTGATAAGGATTAATGGACTTGAGCATTGGGCTCAATTTAATCTTCAATATTGGAAGCCCAATATTCCACCTCCTTTAGATCCCCTACGTAGCCTATAAAAGCACTACATGGCCTTCATAAATCATAAGACATAAATATCAATAGTTGATAGTTCTAGAGAGTTGAAGGAGATCCATAGGAGTTCGGTAGATCGTCGCCCACACGACGTTCGAACGGAGTGCAAGGAATACGTAGGAAGATTCGAAGGTCTTCAAAGGTGTTTGATTTCGTTTCTCCGAACAACGAATCAAAGGTAAAATCATAAACCCTTCTATGATTTTATGTGATGTTAATTGTAGCATATACATGAACACACGATCCGGGTAAACGTGCGAACTTCGGGGACGGGGATTCGAGATCCCCGGCGAAGATCGAGGAACCCTCGATTGGATCGAGGGTAGCGGCCGAACCCTAGGGTTCGACCGCCGGCGCGCGGACGAAGGGAGGAGCCCCGGCTGGACGCCGGGGCATGGGATCGACCGAGGGTCAATCGCCGGGGTTCGCCGTGGGTTGGTGCCACGGCGGGAGAACCCCAGCCCTCCTCGACCGGCGGCGTCGCGGGCTGAAGCCCTCGGCTGGAGCCGAGGGGGCGATCGAACCTAGGGTTCGATCGCCGGGTGAGCTGCGGGTTTACCCGCAGCGCCTCGTATCAAGCTGCGGGGTTTCCCGCAGCGGCGATGCGGGTAGGATCGAACCCCCCCGCGAGCAGCGAGCCCGTGAGCTCGCTGCGGGGCTGCTACGAGCAGCCCCCGGGGATGCTTCGTGCATCCCCAGCGATCATCATGGAGATGATCGCGAACCCCGTGCGGGGGCTCGGCTGAGTGCTCGCGGCCTTCGGGCCTCGCTGGGTATTCGGTTGGGCCCCGGCTCGTGCGGTGGTTCGCGTTCGGATCTCCAACGATGAAGGATTTCGGTCGGGTTATTATTTTCCGCAAATTTTAATAGCCCGGGATATCGATTTCCAACATGACCATCACGTATGCCTATGTGCCGGCAAGGCCCTACGAAATTGAAAACAAGAGGAACAAGCTATTTTACCTGTCGGAGTATTCGCAAGGGACTCCAGTTGCAGCTCACGTTTCGCGTTTCACAGGGGGGGCTCGGGCATACTGACCAGAGGGGGCATCACTCCAGGATTTACGATGGTCGTATGCCTTACGAGCCTCCTCCCGCTGTAGCCACAGAGCACGGCTCTCGCAGACACTGGTCTTGAAACCCTAGGTTTCGGACCAGCCCCGGTTGCCACGTCTTCGCCGAAGCACCGAACCAGTGGCTCTGATAGCACTGTAAGGGATCTTGCCCGCGGCTGCTCTCGGCTCCGATGACCTGCACAAGGAAAAACACTAGCAAACAAGATCAGTAAACCCTAAGTCAGATCTTAAGAGATCCGACCTTCAAATCAAAGTAGCAACGGAAGATAAGAAATATATAACAAATATATATATATATATATATATATATATATATATATATATATATATATATATATATATATATGATGGTAACGATATACCGATCCGATCGATATACCGTGTGTGCGGAAGCGTGTAAAGCGATAGATCTACTATGCCATGATCTTAGTGCACACGAATATGTATAGACACACATATTTACATATATATATACATATCCAATATATATATATACATATCCAATATATATATATATATATATATATATATATAAGGTTCAACGATTACTTACTATTGGTGACGAAGTGATTCGTTGATGTCGTTGAGGTGGTGTTGAGTCGATTGAACCACCTCAAATGGATCAGCCTCTCAAAGCTCTCCTTTGTGAATGACCTTGTCACTCCTTTAGATCGTCCGGATGTGGAAGCCGCACAAATGGCCCGGCCTCTACGTGTTGCACACGAACCCGGAATTGAACTTGCTTGCTTGCTTGAAGTGGTTCTCCAAGAACTCTCTTCTCTCTCTATTTTGTGTATGATTTTCGTGGCTGATCAAAAGTGATATGAAAACTTATGTTTTCATCACTATATTTATCACCATTAACCTCCCATGTAACCCCCCACCATAATGTGCATCATAATGCACAAGTAATGGTGGATAATGGGGAGGTGAAGGGTCATTTCCACATCATCATGCCAAATGGCATTAGATGTGGTCCCCTTGCTTGTGTGGCATGCCATGTCACACCATGTGACATGCATCCATGCAAGCCATGCATCCCATGCATGCCATGCATCCCATGCATGTGAAAATCCATACGTATTGATTCTAAATCAATATAACAAGCAACGTAATTCCGACTCGTGTGTGACCCTGTAGGTATGATTTATTGATCAATATTATATTGTTCCCAACAATTAATATTATCGAATAATCATTTAACATCCATAGACGACCTTATGACTTTATCAATTGCACACGTAGGATTGAAGGACATATCCCAACAATCTCCCACTTGGCCTTCAGAGCCAGTGTGCTGCCAACTTCCTGTTGTCACTTTTATGTCTAAGTTTGAACTTGAGGCAAGACTCGAGTCATCCTCAATCGGTTCAAACCTTTCTTGGACTTTGAGACAGACTGTAAAACCAGATTTATCACTATGATACGAATCTGGACGTGGCCACGTATTTTCCACAGTCTCGACTCTCCAAGTGGCCGTTAAGACATGTATCCCATTATAAAATGGAGGACAATCCCATCTTGTCAATCCAAGCTCTCCCACTTGCTTCCTGATATACCCAATAACAAGTTTTATAACCTCCTTTTACGAAAGGCGTTTACTTGTATCAAAGTACACCATTTCACAATGGAATCACTCTGGACTACTCAGGTCAGAGGAAATTGCTCGACAGTCAATGAAATAGTATTATGACTCGAAATCTTAAATACTATTCCAGTCGGGTCTGTTCGATCATTAGCTCCCAGCTAATATCTATGTAATTGTACTTGATGTCCCACATCACTAGCCCATGAAGCGGCGCTATAGTACACATTACAAACTAGTTCATTGTATTATCGGTTTGTCCGTACTCGATTACACGAACCAGGAACAACTATATGATTTAAGTATATCAGTTCAACCATTGGGACTTCATTATGCGGTAAGTCGACCTCATAACCCAATTGATATCACTTAATCATTTGGACAATTCATATAAATTAAACCATATTTATATGAAGAAACATGTATTATACATATGAGTGAATGTTTACCAAATCTCCAAAAGTATCTAATACAGTAATAGAAATCACAACCCATCTCTAAGATGTTTGATCTCTATTGCAGTTGTGAAAGCCTCAAGCTTAAACTGCTGGAGAGGTTTAGAAAACGGGTTTGCAACCTTACCAAAAGTTGCAACTTTATTATCTCGATGTCTCCACAAAACTATCTCCCAGATAATGTGGAACTTCCTGAGCACCAGTTTTAGACTTGTGGTGCTTCCTAGCTCATTGGCTTGCGCGATAACTCTACTATAAATAGAGAATTATCGGATGGGCTAAGCTAGTTATGACACCTAGTTCATTCAAGAACTTTCAAATCTTAACTGCCAACATTACTGCATCCAATGCAATACTGTGCTCAACTTCTGTAGTTTAATCAGCTATATTGCATTGCATGGAACTATTCCAGCAAATTTCACCTCTAACCAGACAAAAGATATAACCAGATTAAAATCGGAAATTATCTTAGTCTGTTTTGAAGTTAGCAGTCAAACTGCTTGTTAATATCAACTCTTTTTGTCTTCCAAAGACAACAAAATATTCTTTAGTCCATCTAAGGTACATAAGAATACTCTTGGCCGCAATCTAATGCGTCTCACCTGGGTTTCCTTGAAACCGAATCGTCATGCTCAAAGCATACAATACGTCCAGTCGTGTACATATCATGGTGTACATTATAGACCCTATTGCCGAAGCATAAGGAATGTTTTACATCCTCTTTTGCTCATCAAGTACCGTAAGGCCTTGCATCTTGCTAAGTGATGTGCCATGACTCATTGGAATGAGACCCGTTCTGGCGTCTTTCATTCTGAACTTATCAAGCACCTTATCAATATAGGTCGCTTTACTAAGTCCAAACATCCTTTTCGATCTGTTCCGACAGATCTTGATGCCCAATATGTACTGTGCTTCTCCAAGATCCTTTATTGAAAACAATTTCCAAGCCATTCTTTAATAGAATTAAGCATAGAAACATTGTTTCCAATAAGGAGTATGTCATCGACATACAACACAATGTATACAACGTAACTCCCACTGTTCTTCTTGTAAAACAAGACTCTTCCGAGTTCCTCTGAAATCCAAAACCCCGTATGGATTCATTGAACTGAAGATTGCTACTCCGATATGCTTTGCTTTATTCCATAAATGGAATTATAAGATTGCATAATTTCTCAGCCTTATTAGGATCGATAAACCTCTTTGGCTGTGTCAAAACACATTCTCTTCTAGAATCCAATTCAAGAAGTTAGTTTTAACATCCAATATTACCATAACTCATTATCAAGATGAGTAGCAATGACTAAGATAATCTGAATGATTTAATCAAAGCAACTGGTGAAAGTTTTTCCACAATCCACCTCGTGAATAAAACTTTTACCATCAAACTTGCTTTGAAAACCCTAGGTTTTCCATCTGTCTGTTTAGATCTTTAAGATCTATTAGCATTCATTGGGTCTAACCCCGTGATCAAGTTCCAAACTTGATTATCAGATATTGATATCATCTCAGATTTCATGGCACCATGCCAATTTTCAGTAGCTGGACTCGTCATAGCTTGGAATTAGGTCGAAGGTTCACCGCTTTCCAAAAGCATGAATTCATATCTCTCATTGGTCACAATATCTAAGTATTTGAATAATAGAGATAGATTTATTCCTTTCGGACCTACGAGGGCTGGTATGGCTTCCAAAACCATAAGAATACTCTCAACCTAGTCTTGAGTATTCATCATTGGTTGTTTCACTTGAACCTCGTTCAAGACAACCGAGCTCCCACTGAATTTCTAGGAAAGATAACTCTTTTCAAGAAAATCACTATCTCGAGCAACAAAATATTGTTCTCAGATAGATCGTAGAAGTTGTACCCTCGAGTTTCTTATGGATACCATAAAAAACTTTTATCCCATTTGAGTTCAAGCTCTATAGAGATAAATCTCGTCAGAGAAGCTTTTAGAACCTCAAATTTTGATGAAAACAATTTAGGGACCCTCCCTTTCCATACCTAGTATGATGTCTTATCAACAGCTTTTGACAGCGTCCTATTCAGTGTATAAGTTGAAGTCAAGAATTGTGTGTTCCCAAAAGAGACCAGTAGTTCATTTAGACCTCTCATCGAATGGTCGAACTATATCTAATATAGTTTGTTTCTCTTTTCCGAAACATAACCTTCATGTGCTTGTGAACTGATAGGTTCCACATACATCAGTATGGATCATCCCTAATTAATCACTCACATGTTCTCCTTTCTCCAAGAAAGATGACATTGTTATCTTTGTCCATCACACATCATTCACATGTATCAAATGACTCCAAGTCAAATGATTCTAAAATTCCTTCTAAAAGAAGCTTCGTTACATGTTTAGATTTTGATTTGATCTAATCAACAATGTTTCAGTTATGTCTCATCGATACTTATTCGATTTGGCCTTTGGTCTTAATGATATATATGATTTGTCAAGTTTAAAGTATACATAAACAATATAATAATCGTACCAAAACAAAGAATAATTCACAATTAAAATAGTTGCCAAACTATTTAATAGTGAAATCGAATCCATCAGTATCCAATACTGAACCAATATTCATTGTTTATTGAAGGTACGAAATTACATGGTTATAATACTAAAACAAGGCCCTAAGGCAAAACAACATCATATGATCATACGGCTAATGCAGCGACCTTCGCTCCATTTCTTGCCCATAGATCGACATCTCTATTCACCAAACTTATACTTCTATGTAGTTCCTCCACATAAAAATGTGAGAACCACATTTGGCATCCAATACCCAAGAAGTAGAATTTGTGAAGTTTAATGTCTATATCATTAATACTTGAAGATGAAGCAACCCCGTTCTTCACATCTTCTTTGAACTTTGGGCAAATTCAATTATTCCCAATAATTGAGTCTCATTCAAATTTCCCATTCAAAATTAATACAATGTCAAAACGTGATAAATCGTAAGTGAAAAATCGAAGTTTTCTAACCAGCGATATTATCATGCAATTGAAGCCCTATCTCTCATAAAATATGAGGGAGCCAACCAGACAATCGTTTCATGCCATCCAATGGCTCGAAAGTCTCTAATTTGTGTCATTGATGAACTTAAGTGTTTTGGATTAAATCACTCCCCGAGGTGTAAATAATCCTAACCTTATAATCCATCAAATGAAAGACAAATTAGGCATTTGTTTTGAAATTGAATAAAATATGAATTTTTATATGTTTGTAAGTAGTGTCCAACACTTTTGCAGTAGACGCATTGAGATTCCCTAGGAACCCTAGTAGCCTTTTTGCCCATGCTCTTTTGAATACCCTATCCTATATCATAAGAATTTCCCTCTTAGGGTCCTTATCTATCGCCGGCTCAGCAGCCTTGAGCATCCCGTGGAGCTCACGAAGCGATTTCTTCAAACCATTCATGTGGAAATTTTAGCCTAAAGGCATTATAACCATCATGAGATTGAAGTATGAAATCGGTTGCCAAATAATCATCATAGGAAAAATCTAGGCGGTCACTTGAAGCAAATAATCCAATCATTTGTTGCACATGTGATTCCATAGATTTCCATTTTTCCAGCCTAACTGAAGCGATGACCCTGGTCATACCTAACCGCTCAATCTTAGCATATTCCCCGAACATGCTATTGAGTTGTTCAATGATATCTTAGGATGTGGTTATTTAACACATTTTCATTGTCTTCGTATTTGAGGACCATCCTCAAATTACGTTGTGAATCAAGAAAATTTATGTTGTTCAATTTTTCATAATCAAGAATTGAACCAAACTTGAATCGAGTTGAAATTAACATGATAAACTACAAAAGAAAGATAAATAAAGTATGTAAACATTCACAAAGCGGTAAACAAATAAGGTTGTCTAACAAGCTACTTATTTATTCCATTTTGTTCAATCGATATCTAATATCGTTGTTCCCTTGAACAAAACAATCCCAAGACCCTCATCTTGCAAATTCTTAAGCCGACTGAGTCCGCACTTAAGAAGTCCAAGATAGGTAGACATCCCATGTCAATGACATCTAATGTCACTCTCGGTCGATGAGAGTCCCATTCTCATCTCATGTCTCGATAGCCACGCCTGCAGTGGATCTATCGATGAGAAAACCAAACTCACGTGTAAAGGTCTAACCTTTACTCCCACTTATCCCAAGATAACAAGTAGTACCCCGCTGAGGCGGACCTACCAACTTATGATCGAGGGCTTCATGAGTGTGATGTTTTTGGACAAGACATTATACTCATTATTTTGGGAACTTGCATGCATAGGTGTTTATATGTAAGTTGAACATTTATAACATAAAACATCCTATAACTAGCAAAACAATTAAATACGTAATCGAAAGGCCCCTAGAACCTCACAACTCTCAAACGAAAAGATTAAAAGCATTAAAATAGGCCTTGAACATCTTCTGGACTGGTCCACGCCCGCCGTTTCAGTTCCGCGCCCGCCGATTTAGGTCAACCGTAGTCCGTACCCCAAAAACCACGAACGGCGCCCGCCGTTTCACAAACGGCGGTCGCCGAACACCACCGGCGGTCGCCGTTTCCAAAACGGCGCCCGCCAAAAGGGTACAGAATCGGGGCTGACCTGAAAAGAGCCTTTCGGCGGTCGCCGTTTCCCAAACGGCGCCCGCCGAATCCATTCGGCGCCCGCCGGAGCACAAACGGCGCCCGCCGTTTGCTCCAGCCTCCAGCAACCCGGTTTTCGCCCGTTTCGCTTCGTTTTGCTTCGTTTCTTCTCGTTTTCGCCGGAGAGCCAATATCCAATGTCGATCCATGGATTCAATCCATTGCTTACACATTGAACAATACATTTTTGAATAAAAAAAACCTATCTATTACAAAAGATTCCAAGGGACGCAGCCCTCCAAAACTATGGCCAATCGTACGTAAAAAACGACAATTCCATTCACCCGACCACTAACGGTGGCCGGCCTTATATCTAAACACATAATCACATAATCACATAAAACAATTAAGTCAATTATGTTGATTTAAACATATTGTGTCCAACACAAAAGTGTGCACGAGCCCTAAGCTCTGATACCAATTGATGGTAACGATATACCGATCCGATCGATATACCGTGTGTGCGGAAGCGTGTAAAGCGATAGATCTACTATGCCATGATCTTAGTGCACACGAATATGTATAGACACACATATTTACATATATATATACATATCCAATATATATATATATACATATCCAATATATATATATATAAGGTTCAACGATTACTTACTATTGGTGACGAAGTGATTCGTTGATGTCGTTGAGGTGGTGTTGAGTCGATTGAACCACCTCAAATGGATCAGCCTCTCAAAGCTCTCCTTTGTGAATGACCTTGTCACTCCTTTAGATCGTCCGGATGTGGAAGCCGCACAAATGGCCCGGCCTCTACGTGTTGCACACGAACCCGGAATTGAACTTGCTTGTTTGCTTGAAGTGGTTCTCCAAGAACTCTCTTCTCTCTCTATTTTGTGTATGATTTTCGTGGCTGATCAAAAGTGATATGAAAACTTATGTTTTCATCACTATATTGATCACAATTAACCTCCCATGTAACCCCCCACCATAATGTGCATCATAATGCACAAGTAATGGTGGATAATGGGGAGGTGAAGGGTCATTTCCACATCATCATGCCAAATGGCATTAGATGTGGTCCCCTTGCTTGTGTGGCATGCCATGTCACACCATGTGACATGCATCCATGCAAGCCATGCATCCCATGCATGTCATGCATCCCATGCATGTGAAAATCCATACGTATTGATTCTAAATCAATATAACAAGCAACGTAATTCTGACTCGTGTGTGACCCTGTAGGTATGATTTATTGATCAATATTATATTGTTCCCAACAATTAATATTATCGAATAATCATTTAACATCCATAGACGACTTTATGACTTTATCAATTGCACACGTAGGATTGAAGGACATATCCCAACAATATATATATATATATATATATATATATATATATATATATAGGTCTAAAATAGAGAGATGAAAAACATGGTCGGCTCAGTATAAACATCATCGTAATAGCAGTGACTGTGAAAATGATACAAGCAATGGGAAGACGAAGGTCAGACCGTCCGGCAGCCCAGGAGCACGAAGCTCTCTCTCTCTCACTGTCGACTCACACCACTCAAACCCACCTCCTCTCACTAAGAGACAACAACACCGAGCACCCTCCGCTTCACAAAGCTTCTCTAGCCGCCGGAATCCAAAGATTCTGACCGGAGAAGATAGGAGAAGGCGGCGGTGAGAGGTGTAAGGAGAGGAAACCTAAAATCGCACACAGTGATAGATGAAATCGCACACACTCAGTTTCAGCGGGTAGGGTTTTTCAAAAGGTGTAAAGTGAGTTAATACGCAGCTGTAGTTCAATATATCATAAAGAGTAGATGAACCAGATTTCAACTTAGCACAACGGACACATAATCTACGGTGACCATTGGTCAAAGCAGATTAAAGAGTTGGGCTGGATTTAATTGTTGTAGAAACAATTAAATGGGCTAGGCAACAAAGCAAATTGGGCTACACTCGTATGGGCCTAGCACTCACCGGGCTGGGTTGCCTTAACATTTTAATGGTGATCCAACACCAAAAAAAATCAATAGACTTAAGCATAATTCTTGAGTTCCTCTTGGACATGAATCCCACACTTAAGCACACCACATCATTCTCATCTTGAACACTGACGGGAACATCATCATGAAAAAGGATTGTACTTGGAATTTACTTTCATATGTGATAGAAGATAGTATAAATTAAATTTAATAATAAAAAAAACGCACACTTGTTGTAAACTTAATTTATTTAATTTTATTTTCAAATATATAAACGTAGCAAATATTAATGAATTTGATCATGTGAAGAAGAACCTAGTTATGAACAATTAGAGAAAAAAAACCTGTAGCTCTAGTTGGATTATACTCTTCATCGATCCACATCAGCATTTAAAACCTTGACTTCATATCTCGACGAACAACTAACCAAGATAATGTTATTAACTATATATATGTGTGTGCCAATTACCATAATAATATTTTTTTTTTCTATTTTTCAACCAACCAACCAATGCATTATATATAGTAATATAGATTATGTATATCTTTTGCGCGGCGACTAGACTCCGCCTATATATCTACATTCATCTTCTCTACGTTTTTATCATGCACACACAAACATATGTATATATATGTATATAGAATGAACAAAAAACAAAATTAATATAATCCTAAAACCGGTTTTTGTTTCTTCATATATATATATATATATATATTGGAGATCGAGTCTAGAACAACAATGGCTTCCGATCTATCCGCAATCCTCCCTAGGGTTCTCATCGTTTCTCGACGAACCGTACGCAAGAACAAATTCGTCGATTTCGTCGGTACATACATACATACATACATTATTATACATACGATACTTTTGTGTGTTGGATTGATTTCTTTATACACGATCATCATCAGGAGAATACCATCTAGACCTCATCGTAAGCTACGGCGCAGCCCCGGTGATCGTACCGCGTGTCCGCGGGGTCCACACGCTCCTCGAGAGCTTCCAGCCCATCCACGGCGTCCTCCTCTGCGAAGGCGAGGACATCGACCCTTCCCTCTACGAGGCCGAGCTCTCAAGCTTCTCCCAGCACGAGCTCGACGAGATCAAACGCACTCACTCGAGCGACACCTCCATCGACCGCGAGAAGGACTCGATCGAGCTTGCCCTTGCCAAGCTCTGCCTCGAGAGGAACATCCCTTACTTGGGAATATGCCGTGGGTCCCAGGTCCTCAACGTCGCGTGCGGGGGCACCCTCTACCACGACGTCGAGAAGGAGCTTTCCAAGGAGGGGAATTATAGGGTGGTGCACATGGACTACGATAACTACGACGGGCACCGCCACGTCATCGGGGTGGTGGAGGGGACCCCGCTCCACGACTGGTTCGCGGAGTCGTTGGGGGATGGGATGGAGATGTCGGTCAACAGCTATCACCATCAAGGGGTGAAGCGTTTGGCTCAAAGGTTTGTGCCGATGGCTTTCGCTCCGGACGGGTTGGTCGAAGGGTTTTACGACCCGTCTGCTTATAATCCGGACGAAGGGAAGTTCATCATGGGGTTGCAGTTTCATCCGGAAAGGATGAGGAGTCGGGGGGAGTCGGAGGATTTCGATTATCCGGGATGTGCCGCTGCATACCAGGTACTTTCCTTTTTTGGTTGTCCCTTAAAACAGTGCACGTCTGTCTTTTCACAACTTTATCCTCTCAGTTACTTATTTTTTTTATCGACGTGCAAGTTTCTCTATGCATGGTTTAAAGTACTCTTCATCTGTTGTGAGTTGTGACACTTCTTCTTTTTTGTGTTAATTAATAATTTTATGTGACTTGAATGTATATTGTGTCTAATGATTCAGGAGTTTGTGAAAGCTGTGATAGGTTATGAGAAAAGGCTTAGTGGCGGCTCGACGAATGTAGCGAAGGGTTTGAAAATCGATCAAGAGATGGAGAAGAAAAGGAAGAGCATTGTTCGGAGTTTCTCGATTGCAAGGAACATGTATAGCTCCGGGTGCGATAATGTTTCGGATCGGGAGTCTGAACTTGTTGAAGAAGGAGCTGAATTTCTTGAGGTAATACAAAATGGTTTTACGGAGTGTTTGGTTAAAGATATTAATTAAGAGTCGGTCGTGTTTGTAATCATACATTATAGGCCAATACAGCGTTAAGTCCGCAACAACAAAACAGGCTGAAGCAGATGGGAGCGACAGTGAGAAATGCATCGGTGTACATAAACGGATTGAAGATGAACGAAGAAACGGAGAAGGAGGCTAGGGCTATAGTCGGGAAAATGTCGATAGAACAATTGTCAGAGCTGGCTTCATTCTACCATGAGATGGGGCAGATGTGTTCAGAGGTATTGGAGAGGAAACTTAGCTTGAAGGCCTTGTGAATTACTAGCTTTGATTATTCTTGAAAATGAACTTGTTCTATTGTATCTTAACCCAATGTATCGTCTTGTGTAAAATGTGTGTACTCTGAAAATTCTGTTGTATTAGTGTATGATTTCATTTTATTTCTCTCTTCCTTTAGAGATTGATGTACTAAACTTACTTTAGTATTGCAAGTCATTCACTAGAAAAACAACAAAAATACACTACGACGAGCTCAAAAGTTAGGATAGTACGCCTTGAGCACTATCGCACTATCGTGTTCCCTTATTATGCAAACTCAAAGCAATCATGCATATTTCAGGTCATAACAAAGAGCAAAGGTAGAGCAAGAAAAGTTAGTATATACACATAAAAAGGGCTTATGATCACCACTTGATTAACATCCTCTAAATAAGTAGATATATATATATATATATATATATATATATATATATATATATATATATATATATATATGTAATCGGCTAATCGCTACCTACAAACGATCATCAGGACAGAAAATTATAGCATGTCCTATATTACACATCAAGACCAATAATAAAAGAGGATAAACGAGCCACAGACATAATATAAGCCCAGTTTTCAGAAGTCAAAAGCTCTGCATGCCTCATTTCTGCAGAAGAGCTTAGACACCAAGTCAATCTCAAAATCTCAGTCTCCATGTCCAGCAAATTCGATGAACTTACTCGTCTAGACGCACGCCATGGTTTACTCAAAACTTGGTTCCACGTCAAGATATCATCTACGGTTGAAGAAAGAGAAATCAGGGTGGTTGACCTGGAGCAAGCTCATCCGATTAACAGCAGCTTGCAAGAGAGAATTCATAAGATGGCGCTGGTATCCCGTGTTGGGAGTCCACAGTGATACTTTAAACTTGTACGAAGCAAGTCCAAATACCGGTAGCGAAATCTGAGGAACACCTTCACTCTCAGATGGGTACTTCACAATCGGAGGATGCATAACCTCGCTCCCACCTAAAAAAAATGACATGAGAATGAGACTACATTATTTAACTTCATTGAGAGATAGTGAGAAAGATTTTAGCTATACCCATCATTGGGGTATGAAGAGAATGGAAGGTTAAAAAGCACGCATCCATATCTCTTAGAGTAGGGCCAGTCGGTATTCTGTAAATTGGGTACCTATAAAAGTGATTATTTCTAAAAAGTAAGCAAGTCGAATAACTCACAACATAGAAAACTATGGATGCATGTAAAAAAAAGTACCAGGCCACAGAAATCCAACTGGATGGAAGTAAATCACAACTCCTGAGTGTTTTTAGTTCTGGGAACCGGATAGAAAGATCCGATATCTGAGAAAGGAAAGAAAAAATGAGTTTGCATATAATCACAATTTTGTAAATTAAAAAAGCAATTATGTAGAAAAGAAAAAACCTTATTTGCCAGAGGCTCTCTACAGTATGGTGGGTCCCGTTCGAGATACTCAAACAACAAGCTGCCATGTGAGCTTCCACTTTCACCTTCATCGCTAGAGAAGCCTTCTTGAAATGACATAAGCTGCTCTCTCGAGTAGTTCAATACATTGACTCTATCTAATTCGCTGTCACTGCTACCATCACTGCTGGAATCCCTAAAATATTCAGAATCACTTTCTTCACCGAGCTGCCTACCACACACAAAGGAAGAAATAATAAGAATTGGATGAGGAGTACAAATTGTAACCAGGAACTTGTTCTGAATTCTGTTAGTATTGGGTGGGTGTTCACAAACAAGGGATGTTTGTTATATTGAGAACAACTGCCATGGGTATGATACAAACAGATTTTATTCATACAGCTCATACATCAAATTGCCAGATAATAGAAATGACCAAATAATAACAATATTAATAATGATAAAGGCTAAGATCAACGTAACAGTGAGTAGTAAATCCTTGCTTATACAGTAAAGATATAAAATTCCACGATCATGTTCGCATTCAATGGATTAACAACATGATAGAAAAGGGTACTAAAAGAAGTAGTTTTGTAACTTAAGCAAAATTGAGATGCCATTGCTGCTAAAGGCTCAAAAGAATTACTACAATTTTTATAACTTTGCAAAATTGTGATGCTAATAAGCTTCCTAAAAGAAAATATTTGATTCAATCACAAGCACAATCGTAACCACAACTACGAAGAAAATGCACCACCAAGGTAATCACATACTCAATTTTGTAAGATTGGAATACATGATAAAACCAACTAAAAATTGTCTCATTCTATTTCAAGACAAGAAATTCACACAGTACTAATTTTTCCACAAATAAAATACAAAGATTTCATTATATGATTGTTTTCATCAGGTGAAAATATACACAAAACATGGAAACTCATTCATATTTCTTCAAATCATTCGTATCTTTCCTCTTCTTTCTTGCAAGGGTAAGTCAATAAATGAACATACTCATCAAGTGATCGGAAAATTCTGCATCAAGAATGTTCGTAGAGACTGATAGATTGATAGATACCTCAATTTAGCTGTACTCTTTGATCTGTCAGCATACAACTGAATGCCTGATAAATAAGGAACATAATATTGTACCACCCCATCACGGTCATTCAATATCAAAGGCACCCCTACACCATACGCACTCCATTCCTTAAAAGATTCCCACAAATCACTTAGCACGAAGTAGGGCTGAGAGTCAGCATCACATGTTCTCCAACTCCTCACCTTCATCTGCGACATTTTAAACACATTTTCACTTCTCAGAAACAATAGTTTTCCGAATTGAATTATTCTGATATGAATTGAAAAAAAATAAAAATAAAAAACATAAACTTGCTCAACAGGAATCATTAAAGGCTCTAATTGAACGATATGCACCTAAACAGTCTGCTATGTTTTAAAATATAAAATGATAGTAATAGATTTGATACATGTCAGTAAGTAATTACACTGGCACAACCCATAGAAAATAATAACATCATTTTCGATCAAAATTCGGACGAGGCAGTATGACTCCCAGTTGGTCAAATGGAATAGTATTACTCCCTAAATCTCAAGCAAAATGATTCTAGGTGGATGTATGAAAAAAGGCACATGTCTAAGCTTCATCCTAATTCGTAAATAGAATTCAATCAACTCATAATCCAAAACAAAAAGGGAAATCAGAAAGGAAAAATAAAATCAAACCTTGGATAAAAACTGCGCTGGTACCGAGGGCGTTACAGATTCCAAAAACCTCTCAAGATTACACAAAGGCGAGGATTCCCGGGAAGCCAGGATTTCCGGTAGTGGCTTATCCGGCCGCGGCTCATCCGCAGGACTCCGTTCACCGCCCGAGGTGACGTCACTCTGAGCCCTACGCAAATAATCTTGACTCAGGCGAGCCCTCGCCGCACTGTAAAACCGATCTTCGCCGTTTCTACTCCGATTGAACTGCAATCCCGGGCCCAACATTTTTTTCCCGAAACCAAATGGTAGAAAATAGTGAAAACCCTAACCTACCTCTCTATGTTAATTTATATATATACCGCGTATCAGAAAAGCCTCAAAACCCTCGATATGGAAAACCCTTTTCGGATGATTTTTAATTCAGGAAAAACGTGCGGTTTTAATCCTGATATGGGTGATCAGTAAATGATGGAGATCAAATCAATTGACGAATTGCGAAGGATAAACAAAAATACTAAATTCGTATGAATAATGTTTCTGCACATGGAGAAAGGAAGAGACGAGAAGAAATGAATGGGTATAAGAGAAGAAAGAATTGCAGAAAGGTAATATAAAAATAAAGAGATTTAATAAATTAATTAATTAATATGGGACAGAATAATAAAGAAGAGAAGAGAGGGCGTTGATGGAGGAAAATGTCTTTTCATAGTGCACGCGCTAAAATGGGACGGCTTTTCGTGTGACTTATTGGATCATGAGTCTCGTACCAAATTCCAACATTTTCTGTATAAGTTAATAGGGAAAAATGGGCAATAATGTCAATTTTCAACATTTTTTTAGCAATAAGGTCAAGTTCCAATTTATGTGTCAATTAGACTTTTTTGTTCCAATTGGGCCAAAGAAATGTATATGGAAGGACGAAAATACCCTTACTCTATTTATACTCAACCCACCCCACCCCTACCTCACCCCACCCCTGCCCCGGATACTGAATACCATCAAAAAACACTGAACGTCAGATTTTTTCTTCTACTAAATCCACCTCACCTCAAAAGACACTGAATGTTAGACACTGAATACCATCAAAAAACACTGAACGTCGGATTTTTTCTTCTACTAAATCCACCTCACCACAAAAGACACTGAATGTTAGACACTGAATACTATGAAAAGACACTGAATACTATGAAAAGACACTGAATAACATTAAAAGACACTGAATAACATTAAAAGACACTGAATAACATTGAATAACATTAAAAAGACATTGAATAACATTAAAAGACACTGAATAACACTAAAAGACACTGAATAACACTGAATAACACCGAATACTCATTAAAAGACACTGAATAATATTAAAAGACACTGAATAACATTAAAAGACACTGAATAACACTGAATAACATTAAAAGACACTGAATAACACTGAATAACACTGAATAACATTAAAAGACACTGAATAACACTGAATAACATTAAAAGACACTGAATAATATTAAAAGACACTGAATAACATTAAAAGACACTGAATAACATTAAAAGACACTGAATAACATTAAAAAGACATTGAATAACATTAAAAGACACTGAATAACACTAAAAGACACTGAATAACACTGAATAACACCGAATACTCATTAAAAGACACTGAATAATATTAAAAGACACTGAATAACATTAAAAGACACTGAATAACACTGAATAACATTAAAAGACACTGAATAACACTGAATAACATTAAAAGACACTGAATAACACTGAATAACATTAAAAGACACTGAATAATATTAAAAGACACTGAATAACATTAAAAGACACTGAATAACATTAAAAGACACTGAATAACATTAAAAGACACTGAACGTCACCACAGACACTGAATTTTAGACACTGAATACCATTAAAAGACACTGAATGTCAGATTTTTACACTGAATATTATTAAAAAACACTGAGTGACATTAAAAAACGTTGAATGTCAGATTTTTACACTGAATAATATAAGAACACTTAAAATCATTAAAAAACACTAAATATCATTAAAAAAACACTGAATGTCATTAAAAAAACACTGAATATCATTAAAAAACACTAAATATCAATAAAATAAATATTTCAAACAATAAATATTTCAAAAAATAAAATAAAATTAAATTAAAATTTTAAATCTGATCTCTTATCTCCACCGTCGAGAATCTGCAGCCTCGTCTTCATCGTGTCGAGCAACATGGTCACCAACGTCGAAGCCCCGCTGGCAAATCAGACTCGATGTATACAGTATTAACCTGATAAATCAGACTTGCTCGAAAACAACTTCTTTCGAGACTTTGCATTCCAATCGAACATATGAAAAAAGCCACCTTTTGAGCCTTGTTTCTCAATCCCCATCCTGACAAATTAACTCCACATAAGCTACAACAAAAAAATGGCAGGCAGCACAAAACAGCAAAGTGACGCTGTGATCAAATACTCGAACCCCTTGATCTTCTAGAAGAAATAACCACCCTGGAAATCATAATCTATAGTCACATTCAGCAAATTATAAGAAGTCAAAATGTTCAAGGTGGGAAATCGTCCCATTTTCTGTTCAAACTTCGAGCTTCGAATTAAAAAAAACAGAACCAGTTACCGAGTTTCTTAGAGATTATTTTGAACCACGTAAATGGGCTCAAGACTACATGTTGAGTATGAAAGAAAAGTTATAGCTGAAGCAAATGAAATTAAAACTCACTAATAAGAGCGCAAGGAGTGGTAGTGTCAGGTCTATTGTATTGGTCCATAAGTCCAGCTTGAATACCTGCCCACTTAATTAACTTGACCATTAACTCCGATTCACGGAAAGCACGTAAATATAAGATTTTAAACTCCACTAATCTATTGTTAAAAAATACCAATAAGGATGCAACAGGCAAGCGTGGCTCCAACAGCATTTTGAGAAGCACATCTGCAAAGAAGCAACAAATAATCCGATATCATATAAAACATAAGAATTCTTATTCTGAAAAAAAAGAATAAATTCGTGGTGGGTGAAAAAAAGAGAACATAATTTGGTTACAAGATAGTATACCGTAGTCACGAATTCTTTAGACTTATGTTCGATATAACATCAGAGAAAAAAATTTAGTATAATAATTCAATATAAAGCTACTGGATACATGATGTCTAGTAAACAGGTTAAGGATGAAAGAGTATGCATTCATCTTCAAGACACTGAGTACTAATATGAGCTATCCTTTCATGTTTTTTACGTATCTTTAAATTCAATAAAAATGTCAGATAGAATAATCATCTCGAGTCGTTCACATGCCCATGGTCATTTAACGAAACAGCAACCTATATCTCCCGTTACGAGTTATAATATATATGTATTTTCATATATAAAAATTAATGTAATATAGTTTTATTGAAATGCTTATTACCCTTAGCAACAGCAAGTCCATGTGCAGCAGAGGTGGTGCTGTTGTTAGCACTGTTTTCGAAATCTCGAAAAACCTTGGCTTCCGGCGAGCTCGGTGATATGTGAAGGAGACCTGCGCCCAATCAAAACACAACAAAATCATCAACACCACGACGAACGCACGCAAACAAAACATGGCGAAAACCGAGGCTAGCTCTGACGTAGTCGGGGAGTCGCTGACCGTGAGGTTAACGGGCGAGTGGCACCTCACAGGCAGCCCGAGCGCCCGCCTGGCGTTGATCTTGAGACCGAGGGAGCCATCAACGTCACGACATTTCTCACGGACATTTCATCAAACACCTTTCGCGCGCTGCTTACGTACATACAGAAACGAATCAAATCGATCGAAATCAAATAAGCATCAATCGATTCATAAATTGACACACATAATCAAGATGATCACGGTGATGAACCCGAAGTCGGTTTTTTCGAGAGTTATGGAGAACCCTCCGAGAAGCACGACAGTAACCCATATGAGGTTGAGCGTGCCTATTCCCGAGGCGGCCTTCTCGAGCCGGTGGAGTCGACATTTACGTCGGGGAACGCTTCGTTGTAGAAGTTCTTCGCGAGCATCAGGGCGGTGAGGCTCCGGCAGCCGGCGAAAATTCGGATGTCCCGAGCTCGATCGTTTTCAATTGGGCGAAATTGGAGAAATCGAATCGGGAGATCTCGCCTTCGAGGTGTAGTTCGCGAGAGTCTTCGAGATCGGGGGATGCTGTTGGGATTCGATGTCCCAGGCTATCAAAAAATTATCGCGGAACCGATAACCCGACCGAAACCCTATCGCCGGAAGACCCGAACGCGAACCACCTCACGAGCCGGGCTCGACAAGAGCATCGCCGCGGGACGAACCCGCGGCTAAACCCTAGCCGAACCCCATCGCGGCTGGGGTTCGCGATCGCCGTGTATGGCGATCGCCGGGGATGCGCGTGCATCCCCGTGGGGCTGTTCGGAACAGCTCCCGGCGGTGAGTCCGACGACTCACCGCCACCATCCAACGGGAGGAGGGCCTCCAGTCGCGGCACCAGCCCGCGACTGCCCTCCGCGATCGACTTCGGTCGATCGCCCGCTCCGACTTCGGCCGGAGCTTTACCGGGCGCACGCCGCCGGCAGGGAGGACGGGGAGGTCATCCGCCGTGACTCCAGCCCACGGCGACTTCCCCAGCGATCGACCCTTGGTCGATCGCGTGCCCCGGCGTCCAGCCGGGGCTTCCCCTTGCCGCGGTACCGGCGGTCGAAACCCTAGGGTTCGACCGCCCCTCCGATCCTCGCCGGGGATCTCGAATCCCCGTCCCCGAGGTTCGTCGTTTTCCCGGATCGTCTTGTTCATGTATACATCACAATTAAACGAACATGTAATCGTAGAGGGGGTTTATGATTATGTACCTCGATTCGTTGTACGGAGAAACGAAATCAAACGTTGATGACCTTGCGATCTTCCTACGTATTCCTTGCACCTCGTCCGAACGTCGTGTGGGCGACGATCTATCGAACTCCTATGGATCTCCTTCACTCTTCAAGACTTTATGATTGGCGTAGGTTAGTTATGAATTGTGAAGACCATGTAGTGCTTTTATAGGCTACGTAGGGGATCATAAGGAGGTGGAATATTGGGCTTCTAATATTGAAGATTAAATTGAGCCCAGCCCAAATCTATTAATCCTTATCAATATTAATTAATTTATTTTCCACTATATAAATTAATTGCACTCCCAATATTAAACCATATTATATCAAATAATATTTCTCCGGTAGTATTATTTATTCCGTGTATTTAAGATTTAAATATCCATGAATAAATTTATTTATTGCTCAATAAATTATATTCATCTCTTATATCCGAGACTAGTACCATTCAACCTTAATTATTGTGCGGAACAAATCCACTCATGAGGTTTACACAATAATTCCTTATGAACTCATCTCGGGGATATTATCAACCCTTCCAGGATACACTTTCCCGTCAAGTATTCACGGCATGTCATATATAAAATATAGCGACCCAATTTTACCGGTAATTAACCCAATAATTAAATCGGTTAATTCCTTTGGAAAATCAAAGTCTCTAATATTAAATATACACACCCGCAATAGTATCGGGGATTAAGAATAAAATACTCTGAGATTTAAATTGATTATCCAAGGCAATCCTAATCAATAAATCTCAAGCGATCCGCCCAATACACTAAGTGTACAAGTGTGATAAAATAATTAAGATAAATTATTTTCTCTCTCACACAACGACTATACCGATGGATTGGTCCGTGTCCATCTAGGTCGTGAGCATCTGTTCGATTAAATACGAGTAACCGATAGTATGATCTTCTGTGTGCCCATGCACACCATACTAACTACAACGTATGAAATCCAGGACTATATTTTGCATAATTAATTAATAATAATTAAATGCAAATAATTGTTTATTAATTAAATAGGTTAAATGCTATGACCGGGAGTTTACCGATACTTAAATCTAGACATTAAGTACACAACTCCAACAATCTCCCACTTGTACTAAGGTCTAGTCATTTCCTCCAAACTCCCGACTCCCATACTCATCACGTGCTTAAGTCATACTTCCCAAAAGTATTATGTGAATGAGCAATCTAGGTTGCCGCTCTGAAGTTATCTTGGTGACTACTGCGTCGTCTCCCTAGACGATGACTCGAATCAGGTGGTACTGGCTCTATGTGTTATCATCACCTTTTGAACTTATGACTTCTTTCAGTTTACCATGTACCGCTATATACATAGCCTTTGGTGAACCAAGAATCATATCCAAGTTCAGAGGTCATCCCGGAACCTAACCAAAACTTTCGCTGCCTCTGAGGCTGCTATTCGGTTTATGATAGAGTCCGAGAAGCATCAAGCTTATCACTCTTTCATCTTTAGGTTCCACCTCCTTTTAAAAGTGAACACATAGCCTGATATCGACTTACACTGGTCTTTCTCTGATTTTGGATCTGAGAAACTGTAATCCAAGAAGATTTCGTCTTGCTCCGTAAGCCAGTACTTTGAAAGTACTCTTACAGCATTCGAACATCCCTTATCCAGATTACTTTGATATCCTCCCACTATGCTAACCGCATAGTTGATATCAGGTTCTTGTTTTACAACACTGCATTTACAAAGCTCTCCACACTCGAAGTGTAGGAAACTGCTTTGTCTATATCTATCTCCTTTATGTGTTCAAAAACACATACCTTTAGATAGATGCATTCTGTTCCCGAAAGGCAATAACCTTTCTCAGAATAATCCATGTTTAAAACAAACCATAATCGCATAAGATATCTTAAGAGAAGTACAAATGTTCTTGTCTAGAGATCGAAGGATTCTAAGAACATGGTCTAACTTACTCTTAATCTTATATCTTGATTCATTTAGACAACCTTTATTTTATGTCTGACAACACTTTTACATTGTTGCCAACGATGAAGTGTTATCTACATAAAATTCCGAGAAACACCACCTTGTTTCCATTACGTCTCTAACACACCTTTCTTTGTCTTATGCACTTTGATGAATCCATCACATGGATTATCTCATCAGTTCGCAAGTTCCACAATTTACAGCTTTGTGACAATCCATAAATGGATTCACTAAGCTTGTACTTCTAAATGATCTTGCCTCTTAACAATAATAGTTATTGCTATCCAAGTAGGCACATTTAGATTAGTACTGCCCCTTATGCAGAGCTAGGGATCGATTTCATGTCTACTAGATCCAGAGTTCAAAACTCCTCCAGTCTTATGAACATCTCCGGTTGCTTAACAACCTCCCACTGCAATGGCGTTCCGGTGTATAACAGTAATAACATTAGGTGCAGTTAGTGGTGTACTACCACTCGGTTAGGCTGGTTCTCAGTCTTTCCTTTTCCTCATCTTAAAGTACCTTGTCAGTTAGGGCATTGTAGTTCATCTAATAGTCTTCCTCTGAGAACCGGGTGAGGACACCCCTCTGGTTCATAGTACTATTGAACATACAATTACTTGTTCTCCTAGGATATTCTACAACCACATTAAATGTGCCGTTGTATCTAGAAATATCCATAGAACATAGGTAGTTCCGAACAAACTTGTCCTTTTACTATTAGAATTCCATTTCTTATCCCTGACACACCATGTCTACACTCCAGTGTATGGTGCAGTCCTTTGAGACTTAATCTCAATCTTTGATTTATGCTATGTGTTGTTTAGATAGGTGACAGCCTCCGCGAATAAGCCGCAGGCTTCCAATGGATATACTTTGAAGGTTCCCCATAATAGCTTTGTGTCTACTGAAAAACACTTTGCTTTTATGGCACATCAAGTATTCTAATCCATCTTCGAGTATTCTTTGAAAGAATGACTCGTACCTTTCTAATTACACATGTTACTGCATTAATCATGAATCATTCTTAATGCTTGTCCGAATTCAAGAATTCACAAGCATAATGATAAAGAAATACATCTAATAAGTAAAACAAGTTATACATAACGGTTTGTTGCATCGTGGTAGACTAAGGATTCATCATTCATATATTGCTATCTAAAATGTACCAGAATAGATAACACCATTATTTATTATCTAAATCACTGAATGATTAAAGAAATAAATATCCATTCATTAATAAAGAAAAACCAGAACAAAAGTTCTTTTCAAAATAAGGGGTACATAAAGCAATAACTTGAAATGAAATCCTAAAACTACTGAAAAACAGATAAATGTCTTCCACTGCAACCGCTGCTACCCCAACAGCTTCGCCCATGTAGACTCGAACTCTTCTTTTCTAAGTCGCCGGGTTTTCTGGAACCCCTGCATTTAAAATAATGCACATACCGTCAGTGGTTCCATATATACACACCAGAATTCTGGTAGATAATACCGCTGACTATGTTTTTACGACTAAAGAAAAATTCGTACCTCTGAGAGGACATTCAGACTTCCAGTGTCCAGACTTGTTGCATCGGAAGCACTTGCCCCTTGGCTTACTAGCCCCCACTCGTGGTCCATTCCTCTTGGCACCACTGGGTTTCCAGGCTTGCTTCCTTTTCTTGCCCCTACCTCCAACAGCTTTCAAGCTTTTGGACTTGGTAGCTACAAGCGCTTGAGACTTGCCCTTCTTGTAGATCCCTTCTGCCGCCTTTAGTTCAGTCAGGAGTTGCGCAAGAGTATAAGATAGTTTACCCATATTATAGCTCATACGAAACTGCTCAAAACTAGGGGCCAGAGACTGGAGTATGATGTCGACTTGCGTCTCAGCATCAATAGAAGCTCCTAGGACCTCAAGTTCATTCAACAAACTTATCATCTTAAGAACGTGCTCCCCAACGGGCGTTCCTTCAGACTGAGTAGTCGACATGAGGACTCTCATGGCTTCTTGCCTAGCCGCACGATCTTGCTCCCCAAACATCTCCTTGAGGTTGAACATCATATCATAGGCAGTGTCCATCGGCTCATGTTGGGTTTGGAGTACATTTGACATGGAAGCCAAAATATAACACCTAGCCATTTCATCAGCCTTTTTCCACTTCCGATATGTTCCTTTTTCCTCATCAGTCGAGGCAGCCGTGGGCTCAGCAGGGCATAACTCATGGAGTACAAACTTGTACTCTTCAGAAGTCAGGACAATGTCTAAATTTCTCTTCCAATCAATGTAATTGGGACCAGTGAGTTTATGTTCCTTGAGTATCACAGAAAGTGGATTCATAGCTACTCTCTAAACCTATAAGCACATATAAACAAACAATTAATTTAATGTCCGATATTATCTCCCTCAAATAATATCATTAAATTACTAATTACATCTAAAATCCCATCAGGCAAGGCAAGCCACGTGGTGTGGACGTTTACCCACCTAAATGATTTAGCAATTAGATTTTCTTTGGTCATACATCGATTATAGCGTAACTTCGTGGGGAAGAATACTATAACGCGTATCTAAGTGTAAACCATTACTCAGCACCAAAGTACATTGTTTGGAATTGCTACATCACTGCAAGCCACGTGGTGTGGACGTTTACGATAATTTCACAACTCTTCACAATTACTTATAACTGTCTACATCAATTAATCCAAAGTCCGTTAGTATAGCAAGCCACGTGGTGTGGACGTTTACTACACTAAGAGACTTTTATAATTGACTCCCAGTTACAAGATCCATTCGATTTTCGTAGATCAAGACGCGGAGAATCATAAGTGAAACTCGAAGTTTCTAACCAGTGATTCACCATGCGAACGACCCTATCTCTCATAAATGAGGGAGTCGAGCAGACAATCGATCCATCTATCAAAGAATGGTACGAAGGTCTCTAATTTGTGTCATCCACATGACCAAGTGGCTTTGGCTCCATTCCACTCCCCGGGGTGAGAATGAGTCGACTTGAACTCAGTTTCAGAAAGACAAATTAGGCATTGTTTGATAAACTTAATCAATGTCTTTGTAAAAAGAATTACAAGAATTCTCCTCCAATGACTCGTCTATACGAACTTTGAAAGTCCATAAGAGTCACCAAGAGAACAGCAATGGAGACCATGGGAATGTTTCCATCCCCTCTCCCACTTAGCTTTTTACAATAAAGGGATACGCTATCTAGTGCATAAAGTAAACACATATAGCATGCATACAAGCAATAAAGCACATAGTATCACATAGTCAAAATAATGCTAGAAAATTATTTTCCCGACTATCATGGCTTTATTCCATCTTCATATGCATCTTCTAGTCTTCGGTCTTCGTTCTTGAATGCTCCATGTGACGAGAATATTAATCCCAATATTTAAATCTATTTATTTTTAATAAATCCAAAAGATACTTAATTCGAAAATTAAGTCAATCGAATAAATCAAAAATAAAATTAAATATTATTAATATTTTTATTTATTTATTTTCCTATCTAATTCTATTAAATCTCTAGAATAATCTATCCAAGTAAAACTTGGAATATTCTAGAAGACTTCTATAATAGAATAAGGAAATAAAATAAATTAGGACTCTTCTACTTTCCAAGATTAATTAATTTCCATTACTATGAAATTCCCATAAAATAGGAATAATCAATTAGGAAATAAATTAATCCTAAATTAACTTTTATTCCTTTCCAATTCTATTAAATCTCTAGGATCCTATTCCAAGTAGAACTCGGAATACTCTAGAAGACTTCCATAATAGAATAAGGAAATAAAATTAATTACAATTAATTCTTTTCCTAATCCATGAGAATTCCCAAAAATAGGAAAACTCAATTAGGAAAACCGAATTAATTAGGAAAGTGAATCTTTGGTAGGAGTAGCATGGGTTGGGGATCCCCACACCACCCCCACCGCCGACCACCACCATCACCGGGCACCACCACCGCCGCCCCCTAGCCACGCGCCACCACCACCGGTGGCCGGCGTGGCCGGAAGCCCTAGCGGGCAGCCCCCATGGTGGGGTCGATCGATCCTCATGGGGATCGATCATGGGGATGATCGACCCCCCCGGTTTTTCGTCCTCTTCGTCTTCTTCGTCACATGTGTTCTCCGGCGGTCGTCTCGGCATCGATCCAACGTAAATAAATTACAAGAAATAAATTTACAATTCCGGTATCGATTCTATACATGAAATCGACCCTATACATTTTCCGGAAAACATAGAACGTAATAATAAATCCTAATTCGGTCAACCCCCGAATTTTTACTATTACAAACATTCAACCACACAAAATGAATCTCGACATGTCCGAGAGTTTAATAAACGAATAATAATGATAATTAATTAACACAATAATTAAATCCAACCATGATAGCCGGAAATCCCTGCAAGGTAGAACAATAATCGAAAATATACATGAACACGAAACCAAACGCTCTGATACCAATTGTTGGGATTCGATGTCCCGGGCTATCAAAAAATTATCGCGGAACCGATAACCCGACCGAAACCCTATCGCCGGAAGACCCGAACGCGAACCACCTCACGA
This sequence comes from Euphrasia confusa, assembly GCA_954870475.1. Taxonomy (NCBI): domain Eukaryota; kingdom Viridiplantae; phylum Streptophyta; class Magnoliopsida; order Lamiales; family Orobanchaceae; genus Euphrasia; species Euphrasia confusa. The sequence goes on from OX940950.1 coordinate 18,590,225, forward strand.
GCCGGGCTCGACAAGAGCATCGCCGCGGGACGAACCCGCGGCTAAACCCTAGCCGAACCCCATCGCGGCTGGGGTTCGCGATCGCCGTGCATGGCGATCGCCGGGGATGCCCGTGCATCCCCGTGGGGCTGTTCGGAACAGCTCCCGGCGGTGAGTCCGGCGACTCACCGCCACCATCCGACGGGAGGAGGGCCTCCAGTCGCGGCACCAGCCCGCGACTGCCCTCCGCGATCGACTTCGGTCGATCGCCCGCTCCGGCTTCGGCCGGAGCTTTCCCGCGCGCACGCCGCCCGTAGGGAGGACGGGGAGGTCATCCGCCGTGGCTCCAGCCCACGGCGACATCCCCAGCGATCGACCCTTGGTCGATCGCGTGCCCCGGCGTCCAGCCGGGGCTTCCCCTTGCCGCGGTACCGGCGGTCGAAACCCTAGGGTTCGACCGCCCCTCCGATCCTCGCCGGGGATCTCGAATCCCCGTCCCCGAGGTTCGTCGTTTTCCCGGATCGTCTTGTTCATGTATACATCACAATTAAACGAACATGTAATCGTAGAGGGGGTTTATGATTATGTACCTCGATTCGTTGTACGGAGAAACGAAATCAAACGTTGATGACCTTGCGATCTTCCTACGTATTCCTTGCACCTCGTCCGAACGTCGTGTGGGCGACGATCTATCGAACTCCTATGGATCTCCTTCACTCTTCAAGACTTTATGATTGGCGTAGGTTAGTTATGAATTGTGAAGACCATGTAGTGCTTTTATAGGCTACGTAGGGGATCATAAGGAGGTGGAATATTGGGCTTCTAATATTGAAGATTAAATTGAGCCCAGCCCAAATCTATTAATCCTTATCAATATTAATTAATTTATTTTCCACTATATAAATTAATTGCACTCCCAATATTAAACCATATTATATCAAATAATATTTCTCCGGTAGTATTATTTATTCCGTGTATTTAAGATTTAAATATCCATGAATAAATTTATTTATTGCTCAATAAATTATATTCATCTCTTATATCCGAGACTAGTACCATTCAACCTTAATTATTGTGCGGAACAAATCCACTCATGAGGTTTACACAATAATTCCTTATGAACTCATCTCGGGGATATTATCAACCCTTCCAGAATACACTTTCCCGTCAAGTATTCACGGCATGTCATATATAAAATATAGCGACCCAATTTTACCGGTAATTAACCCAATAATTAAATCGGTTAATTCCTTTGGAAAATCAAAGTCTCTAATATTAAATATACACACCCGCAATAGTATCGGGGATTAAGAATAAAATACTCTGAGATTTAAATTTATTATCCAAGGCAATCCTAATCAATAAATCTCAAGCGATCCGCCCAATACACTAAGTGTACAAGTGTGATAAAATAATTAAGATAAATTATTTTCTCTCTCACACAACGACTATACCGATGGATTGGTCCGTGTCCATCTAGGTCGTGAGCATCTGTTCGATTAAATACGAGTAACCGATAGTATGATCTTCTGTGTGCCCATGCACACCATACTAACTACAACGTATGAAATCCAGGACTATATTTTGCATAATTAATTAATAATAATAATTAAATGCAAATAATTGTTTATTAATTAAATAGGTTAAATGCTATGACCGGGAGTTTACCGATATTTAAATCTAGACATTAAGTACACAACTCCAACAGATGCAACTGACGTTCGATCGCGCATTCGATCGGTGGGCCGCGGTGGTGAAGGAGGAGTCGAGGGGGGAGCCAGGGACGGCAGAGCCGAATCCGACCTTGCCGCCTTTGAGATCGGTGATGTTGACGGAGTCGAGATTTCTGTAGTCGTTGCCGTCGAGCTTGGTCTGGATCTGTACGGACGAAGAGAGAATAGCGAAGAAGAGAGAGAGAGATCGTGAGGGAGGAGGGGGTGGTGTGCGTACAAAGCAGGAAGGGGCACTAGTGTATTTACACATTTTAACCGGCCTAATTGACACGCGTAATTTCTCGAAAGCCTTATTGCCGAAAAAATGTTGAAAATTGGCCTTATTGCCATTTTTCCTAAATTAATATTCGATACATTAATAACCTTTTTAAATTAATAGAATATTATGATCCCAATTTGGTCTTTTAAATGAAAAAAATAACTCGATAAATTAATAACCTTTTTAAATTAATAAAATTTCACGATCCCGAGACTATTAATTTATAAAGGTTTTTCTGTATATTTTCTTCTCCTTGAATTATAATGTAACGCCCCTACCAGGGGTCAAAGTCCCACTCTAATAGGCCGGTTCGATTATCAATAATTGTCGTCGTGAGTGATATTTTAGCTCTACTATATCAATACTTGTCTTTTACAACGGACTTTGTCCTAACTCGTGAGTACCCGGGACACTTCCCAAGAGGTCACCCATCCTAGAGTTACAGCGGGAGTGATATCTTAGCCCCACTGTACCAACACTTGTCTTTTCCAGCTCACTTTGTCCTCACTCGTGCGGACCCGGGACACTTCCCAAGAGATCACCCATATTACGCTTCATTGTACCAACATTTGTCTTTTCCAGAACACTTTGTTTCCACTCGTGCGCACCCGGGACACTTCTCAGGGGGACACCCATCTTAGATTTACTCCAGGGGTCAGTTATCCTAGAATTACGGTCCCACTGTACCAACACTTGTCTTTTCCATCGTAATTTTTCATCACTCGTGCGCACCCGTGACACTTCCCAGGGGGTCACCCATACTAGAATTACGTGATGGTTTTCGATGTCGATCTAATCGCACGATTACCTCGTTCGTGTGTGCGGAAGCGTGTAAAACGTGTAAACACGAACAACAAGATCAAGTGCACAAATTATATATATGTATAGACATACCATTATATATACATCCATACATATATATATAAGGATATGGGCACTTACAACCGGTATAGTGTGCCTCGTTGGTGATGAAGGGAGCGATGATGGATCTTCTTGAGCCACCTCGATGAATCAACCACGAATTGTTCTTTTTCGGGATGACCTCGTCATGCCTTTGGATCGCCCAGTTGTTAAAGTCGCACAAATGGCTCAGCCTCTACGTGTTGCACACGAACCGGAAGACGAACTTGCTTGCTTGTTAATACCCTCTCTAAGAGCTCTTTCTCTCTATCTTGATGTTTATTTCGTGGGTATGCTTAGAATGACATGAAAAATCTGATTTTCATGTCTATATTCATCCCATTACTTCACTCCATGTAACCCCTCCATTATGTGCATCATAATGCACAAGTAATGGTGTGTTATGGGGAAGTTGAATGGCCACCGCCACATAATCATGCCACACATGTCATGATATGTGGACTTCATTCACTTGCGTGGCATGTCATGTCACACCATGTGACATGCAACACACAAATTAATTCACATCATTAAATATAAACCTAGTTTATATTTATCGATTCCAAATCGATACGTTTTAACAAACAATTTCGGTTCGTAATTCTGGCTCGTGTGTGACCCAGTAGGTATGATTATCAACTAATATTATATTTTCTCCTAACAATAAATATTATCGACTAATCATTTAACATCCAATGACGACCTTATGATTTTATTTGCCACGTCATCGCTCGTTGCCACATCAGCACGGAGTATTAGCGACCACATATAGTGGTCGCGAATAAGTAACGTGGTCGCAATAACATTCGCGACCGCGTTGTTGTCGCCAAAATAGCATTTGAGACCAAATATTAGCGGTCACGCATTAGCGACCACGTGTGGTCGCAAATACCCCTTTTAGCGACCACAACCTGTTTTTTGCGACCACATTTCGTGGTCGCAAAAACCCTTTTTTTTGTAGTGTTTAGATTCAATTTCTTCATTTCGGACTTCCCGCACGATTAAATTATACTTCATTTACAATTAAATCCACATAACATTTATAGCATATTCAGTTATCAAACATTTCAGCCAAACGAACTTCAATTTTGATATATGGTTTAGAATTTATGCTCAATTTAATAAAACAATTTTGATATATGGTTTAGAAGTTATGCTCAATTTAATAAAACTACACATGCTTAATATTCCAGGTTATTCATACGCCATTTCAGCTTGTTTCAGAGGCTTATCGACATTTAATTATTTAAATTTAAGTTACAGCTCCAACTAGAAAGATGTAGATAATTTAGTCAAATCTTGACTCCAACCAACATAATAAAGTTTTGATAAACCGATTAAGAGATATATAAATTTTCCCAACCCTACACAGATTAATTAACCCTAACTTCAGCACTCTAGTCAACTTCCAGGTTTCGCCGAGATCCAACCATACACAACTAGGTTTCTATTTCTAAATAAAACATATAGGAAAAAGAATCAATTATCAGTTAAAACAAACAAAATATCAATCGGAGCAACGAGTTTCTTGTTAGGGTTGTTTTCATAAGACTGCTCATTTTTGCTTTCCTAACCCCAGCTGAAGCAATAATTTTACAAGAATTTTGATGATTTTACGACCTAACCAATAGCTTTGAAAACCTACAGACAACTCAGATACTTCCTTATAAATACCATTTTATTTTTATGCAATTTATTCTTTGACCGACAAACCTAACCAATAGCTTTGAAAACCTACAGATAATTCAGATACTTCCTTATAAATACCATTTTATTTTATGCAATTTATTCTTTGACCGACAGTGATCCGAAAATGTTCCAAAACACTAATCTCGTTTTTTGTTTTTCACATTCAGCATATGTAACGCCCCAGTAAATTCACAGGCTTAAAGGAATTGAATATGCTACTCATACCAACATATGCATCTTCTTTTCTGGGCATCCTCCTATAAGAACTCCAAAGTTAAGCGTGCTTGCTCTGGGGTAATTCTAGGATGGGTGACCCCCTGGGAAGTCTCCCGGTGCGCACGAGTGAGGACAAAATGCGCTGGAAAAGACAAGTGTTGGTACAGTGGGGCCAGGATATCACTCCCGACGGCAGTCATTGGTAACCGAGCCGGCCCATTAGGGCCGGGCCTCGACCCCGCAACGGGCCGGGGCGTTACAAATGGTATCAGAGCCGGTGCCGACCAGAATTGCGGGAACTAAGTGTCTTGCATCTTCTTTTCTGGGCATCCTCCTATAAGAACTCCAAAGTTAAGCTTCTTTTCTGGGCATCCTCCTATAAGAACTCCAAAGTTAAGCGTGCTTGCTCTGGGGTAATTCTAGGATGGGTGACCCCCTGTGAAGTCTCCCGGGTGCGCACGAGTGAGGACAAAATGCGCTGGAAAAGACAAGTGTTGGTACAGTGGGGTCAGGATATCACTCCCGACGGCAGTCATTGGTAACCGAGCCGGCCCATTAGGGCCGGTCCTCGACCCCGCAACGGGCCGGGGCGTTACAGCATATAACCTAATAAGTTATCAATCAACCTGATTGAATTATGAAACTATATTAAGGTCAAAATAAGTACTAAATGAAAGCCCTATCAATTTAGTTTTCAAAACATCAAACCAATTACAATTTGGGTGAAAAGGTCATCAACTATGATCCAAACAACACAACTTGTTCAATCAAATCTAAATTTTCCAGGGCTTCCACAGTTCGGTAGAAAAATAATAATAAATTTCATACTATTCCAAAAATTATCAAATTTCACATGAAAACACTAGATTCAACAAGGACCCTCTAGATATTTACATATAAGATTTTTGACGAACATAAGCTATCAAAATTAACCGCACAAATAGGCTAAAAACATTACACCAACAAACAGGAAACCCTAACCAAATTATTTTCCATTTTCGACACCCAATCGACAAACTTAAAACTACAAAATTGAAGCTTACCTTGGCACAAACAACTTCTATGTTCGGCAAAATCAAATTCGGAGCCTGGAGACATTACCGCAAATTAACTCATCTTATGTTACTTCTCTTTTTCCACTCTTGGTCCGAGTGTGTTTTTCTTTTCTTTCAATTTTTCTCAATACGAGTCATCTTTTAATAATAACTTAAGTACTTAGTAGAAATACTTTTATTTATAAGGCGGTTTGTCTTCATTTTTTTATTTATTATTATTATTATTATTATTATTATTATTATTATTATTATTATTATTATTATTATTATTATTATTATTATTATTATTATTATTATTTGACATATATTTTTTACGGGTCTCACATCTGCAGCGACAAGTGGATATAACTCTCGTTAACGGGTGAACCACTATATATCTCTGTGTTTGTACTTTCTTTGTGTAAGAATGTAACTCAAAACTGCGTGGAATTGTAAAAGGGAAAGTTTCGGGCGAAACGGACGAGAAAAACGGTAGGAGCAAGTCAGCATGTTCGAACCAACCTTCAGAGGCTCCAACGCGTTCGCGCCAGAAGCCCCTCACTCGCACTAGGAAAAGCTTGCTCGCGCCATCTTGCTGATACTCCAACTCATTCGCGATAGACAACTTTCAGCAGGTTTTTGATGAGATTTCTTTCCTTTTCACATTAGGATTTGTTTCAACTGTTTTTTAAACTCTTTTGGGTGAGATATTGTTTCCATGCAATATTTTGGACTCTCCCCTATTTAATGAGAGTTTCTCCATTGACACAAACACATTAGAAACACACAAGAAGACTATCAAATTATTGTGTGAGATTTATAAGATTTTGAGTGTATATCAGTCATTTTGTAATCGTGAGCAATATTAGAGTGAAGGTTTTCGTCGTTTCTCCCGTAGTTTTTCCCAATATGAGTTTCAACATAAATTTCATTTTTTCTTTTTTATTCTCGTTTTAATCGTACTATATCTCCTCGATCGCGATCAAATGACATCAACAGTTTTGTCAAAAGCTAACACATTGTTTATTTCTCGTACGTGTTTGTGTTCATTTCTTGTAGACGTAGTTAGATGTAAATTCCACCACTCCACCCCCAAGTGAGATCAAGTGAGATCAGATAACAAAAAATAAAATTAACACACACAAACCACATAAATCAAAACAACACAATACTAAAAACAGAATCTAAAAACACACACACAACTAAAATCCGGGACAATAACTTAATTTATAGATCAAGTGTGTTTGATTCAACAAATCAAAGTGGAATTAATGGTATCCACATATTAAGGAAGGTGTATTCAATAATATTGAAATTTTATGGATTTTAAAAAGTATGTAAACTTCAAAAATCTACATAGTTTATATAGATCAATATGAATTTTATAGATTTGATAGAATTGTGTAATATACTTTTTTTTATTGATTGAACATGAATTTTCATTGATTCCGTAGGCCGAAATTATTGATTCAAATGTATATTATAACAAAAATTATTCAAATTATTTAGAAAAAATTAAAATATTAGAACAATTCAAGAAAAAAATATAACTATTAATTATTATTGTTATTCTTATTATTATTATTATTATTATTATTGAACATCATTTCTCATATAACATTGGCAATATTCCTTTTACATGCATTAACTTTTGTTATGTGTTATAATTAAGTTTGAAAATTCAAAATTTGCAAGATTTGGTAAAACTTGCATTTATTTATATTGGAAAATAATATATTTTTTTTAATTTTTTTAGTTAACTACAAAAAATTGCAATATATTATTATTTTACTTTTAAATTTGAGTTAATAAATCAGTAAATAATATTATGACTTAGTTAAACAATTTTAAATGTATATATATTCAAATAAATTATGAGTTGTACAATGATTAACTAAATTTTGTTAGTAATTTTAATTTTAAAGTAAAAAAAATTATAAATTCATGATAAACTTTTATGATAATTTTATAAAAAACAAATCACAAATTATATTTTACATAAAACAATAAAACTACACATCTATTGTAAGAGAACCCATCTTTTTACCATACCACCACTTAATTAATCATAGTATTTTTTACTCAAAAGAGGGACAAATTGTCGATATTACCCTTTAAGTTTGCATGCACTCCCAATTTTAATTTGATCCTCAGTCTCACATTCAATTTCAACTCTCAAATTTAATTCTCCACCGTATCAAAAGAATAAAGTGTTAGTAATTTGTATATGTTATTTTACGTAAATAAAATAAATTATATCGATTTAAAATAGATATAATATTTTACATAAACAAATTAATTATATCAGTTAAAAAGATATAAATTAATAATTAATAAAACAGATAAATTAATTTTCAGATAAAGTTTAATATTGACGTGTTGAGGATTCGCACAACAAGGTCCAACCAACCGAATAAATCCGATCAAATTGGACTTTCATAAACCACACGATGTGAACAACTCAAAACCGAACGAATATGATTTGACTCTCTAGCTCACAATCACTCACGATATATGTGAACTCACAAGAATATAAAAACACGATAAACAACACACACAAGACAAGATTTTACGAGCTTCGGCATCGCGCTGCCTATGGTGAGGCAGCCGCTGCCTACGTGCTCGGGGAGAGGGTGTTTCTTCTTTATTAAACGTAAACGAGATTACAATCACTCTTGATAATCCTGAGCCAACAAGGCGTAAGCGATTATCGATCTAACCTCACGTCTAATAACAAGTATTGAAACCCTAATACTTTCGCCATGCCTCTCTCTCACTCCTCGCTGCTGTGATCGACGTGAGTTATATAGGTTTTCTGGACGTCGCTTTATGGTAGGAATAGGTTCCTTGTCCTCCAAGGATTCCGTTGCCTTTTGAATCACCTCAATCGGATAAGTATGGAAAGAGATATTCAATTTTTGGTCTCTTACCAAAAATAGGAGATTCTGCCTAGATCCTGCCTCCTGCCAGGGAACCGGTTTCTGCCTTCGCACTGCGGCAGACTTAACGCCTTCGTCCTGCCGCATGGAACTGCCTTACATAAATTTATAATTTCGAACATATTTTCACAAATCTCCACCTTGTTCAAACTTCTAAACACATGTCACCGATCTTGCAGTAGTGATCAAGTACTGCTCATCCCTGCCGAGTTAAAAAATCAAGCAAATCCTTTGCAACCACCTTATTCACCAATCCATGATCGAACCTGACCATTCGACTCCAGTCCCAGCATGATTTCAGAACATACTGACCCTTAGTATGATCATACCCGATCATATATCTCCTAGTATTGTCATTAGGCTTCAGTCTGCCATGCCCAATACTACCGCAGCTCCTGCCTTAGGTTCTGCATTCCCAATCTTCAACACCATCTCGCGGCATCAAGAATTTGCATATGACATAAGTCATATAATCCGAAAGTAGATGTCACTCCATCTTCCCGCATCTCCTCCAGAGACGACTTCACCAGGTTAGCAACTCACAACTCTGCCTGCCGCAGCCTGAATCTTGTTGCCTAACTTGGCCCCCTGTGGCAGCACGAAGCATACCACATCCCTGCAGCACCACGAGAGTGCCTACTGCAGTCCCTGCGGCACCACAAAAGTGCCTGCCGCAGCCCCTGCACAATTTCAACATTGTGAGGTTGTCCTCTTGGGACTTGATGCAAACATGCATCTCCGACATGAAATATGGAGTGCGATCCATTTTCATATCCCGGAAAGTTGATGTAGATCACCTTTCCCCACCTCCGGATAACACCAGAGCGTGAATCCTCCAAGTCAACAACTCACAGAACTGCCTGCCGCAGCCTGAGTCTTGCCGCTGCCCTTGAACCTTGCAATAGCATCGCAATGCCTAATGCAGCCCCTTCACAATGCTCATAAGCTTGTGAAATAGTCCACGTGGGACCAGATGTCGATGCACATCCCTACTGGTACTCTTTGCCGCAATCGCCCTTGCGGTAGTTGCTACCGTAGTCGCTATCGTAGTCTCTGCCTGCAGTCTCTACCATAGCCAATACCTCCACCTCGAGAAGCATTATATCCTGTTGAAGTATCTCGAAAGAGTCTAATCAACCCCATGCATCACATCACCATAACAAGAGCCTTAGCATGACCACTTCATCTTGTTATATCCGGCAGAAGATCGTCGTCTCTGCCCATGCCATGCATGTACCCTACCACACTAACAACTGAATGCTTCAATGTTGTGCTTTCCGGTAGTTACACCACACGGCTATCTGTAGAGTTCGTGCAGTAGTACCTACTGCTGCCGTGGTTACCACTTGTGTGTACAGCGGTTGTTCCTACTTAACCAAGCCTTTCCAAGAAGTCTCTCTGCCTCTAAGCTTGAACAAGCATTACTAAGAAGAAGTCCATCTTATCTGCTTGAAACAAAGTGAATCCTCACTTATCTATAAGCAACGAACACCTTGACACCAAATCCACCTTCAAATGTCACTGCCTTGACACTTGGCTCTACGGTAATCCCTATTGCCTCTGTCTAGGCAATAGTAGTCTATGCCTCCACTTGAAATAGCGGAAATCACCTGCCTCTTTCCCGGACAGATACCAGGCCTTGTTGCTTTGTCCCTAAGTAGATTAATGATGGTTGAACCAATGATTCCAGCCCATCCCCGTGGTACATCTCTTGCACCTCCTTCTACTCATGAGTATAGCCCGCAACAGATGCTGCCGCAGTTGCCGCTACACCAACAACAATCCTTGTTGATTTTATAGTATCAAGACTACCAAAATCAACATCTCCACATCCAATTCGAGCATCATCCCTGATCTCCATCTTCTTGGACGTGAAACCGTAACCAAAGGTTACATTGACATACCTCAACAACCTTCGAACTGCCACCAGTGACTCCCGCTCATACTCCTCGATATCACACCCATATCCTAGTAAATATCAGGCTTGCTATACACCATAGTGTTGGAGTTGTGTACTTAATGTCTAGATTTAAGTAACGGTAAACTCCCGGTCATAGCATTTAATTTATTTAATTAATAAACAATTGTTTGCTTTTAATTATTATTAATTAAATATATGCAAATCATAGTCCTAGATTTTATACGTTGTAGTTAGTATGGTGTGTCGGGCCCACACAGAATATCATACTATCGGTTACTCGTATTTAATCAAACAGTGGCTCACGACCTAGATGGACCCGGACCAATCCATCGGTATAGTCGTTGTGTGAGAGAGAAAATAATTTGTCTTAATTATTTTATCACACTTGTACACTTGGTGTATTGAGCGGATCGTTGAGATTCATCGATTAGGATTGCCGGCGATAATCGATTCGAGTCTCAGTGTATTTTATTCTTAATCCCCGATATTGTTGCGGGTGTGTATATTTAATATAAGTGACTTTGATTTACCAAAGGAATTAACCGATTTAATTATTGGGTTAATTACCGGTTAAGTTGGGTCACTATATTTCATATATGGCATGCCGTGAATGATTGACCGGACAGTGTATCCCGGAAGGGTTGATAATATCCCCGAGATGAGTTCATAAGGAATTATTGTGTAAACCTCATGAGTGGATTCGTTCCGCACAATAATTAAGGTTGAATGGTACTAGTCTCGGATTAAAGAGATGAATAAATTAATTAGCAATAAATTAATTTTATTCATGGATATTTAAATCTTAAATACACGGAATAAATAATACTACCGGAGAAATATTATTTGATATAATATGGTTTAATATTGGGAGTGCAATTAATTTATATAGTGGAAAATAAATTAATTAATATTGATAAGGATTAATGGACTTGGGCAGTGGGCTCAATTTAATCTTCAATATTGGAAGCCCAATATTCCACCTCCTTTAGATCCCCTACGTAGCCTATAAAAGCACTACATGGCCTTCATAAATCATAAGACAAGATTATCATACTTGATATTCTAGAGAGTTGAAGGAGATCCTAGGAGTTCGATAGATCGTCGCCCACCCGACGTTCGAACGGAGTGCAAGGAACACGTGGGAAGATCCAAAAGGTCTTCAATTGATTTCGTTTCTCCGCACAACGAATCAAAGGTATGATCATAAAACTCCTTGTGTGATTTTATGTTCAATTAAATTGTGATACATACATGAACGCACGATCCGGGAAAACGACGATCTTCGGGGACGGGGATTCGAGATCCCCGTCGAAGGATCGAGAGAACCCTCGGCTGGGAGCCGAGGGGGTGGCGGTCGAGCCTAGGGCTTCGACCGCCGGCAGCGGCTACGCGAGGGGAGCCCCGGCTGGACGCCGGGGCGAGCGATCGACCTAGGGTCGATCGCTAGGGGCTGCCGCGGCTGGGCGCTCCCTCCCCGGTCGGTGGTGGCGGTGAGTCGTCGGACTCACCGCCGGGGGCTGCTAGGCAGCCCCACGCGATCGTCATCGATCGCGAGCCCGCGGTGGGGCTCGGCTAGGGTTTCGGCCGCGGGTTCATCCCGTGGCGATTCTCCGGTTGAGCTCCGGACATCGTGGAGCTCGTGATCGGTTTCCGGCGATGGGATTTCGGTCGGGGTTATCGGTTCCGCAATTTTTGATACCCCGGGATATCGATTTCCAGCACATAGCATGTATGAGACTTCCCAATGCCCTTCCATTAGGCACTGCTGCCCTGGCTGCTGCGACCGTTCACCCTGCCGCAGGGCAATTCTCCACAGAAAGTATTAAGTGCTGCCTAAGGGAAGTTGCGCAACTCCACCTCAAAAATAGCAACACTATCCTGTCATTCGCACCTTCTTCCACCATTGGAGCATTATACACAACATAAGTTTGTGGAAACCTCTTAGGTTAATGAATGACAATATCATTCGCACCTTCTTCCACCATTAGAGCATTTAACACAAATCAACTCGTGTAAACCTCTTAGGTTGATGAATGATCCTCCTTTCTGCATAAATGGACAACCGATACACTCCCGATCAGTTTTATGTTGGGTATTATCAATCAAGTAGTCTCTCTGCCACGAACTACTTCCCGACAGTCGCTCTGCCGCAGCCATTGCCACTGCTGCTGCCCTGTCGTTGCCATCGACGATGCCTTGGTCATTGTCTCCACCTTCAACGATGTCACATCTTGAAGTTTGGTAATATGGTAGTCGATGAAGCGAACTTCCCCAGCGCAAATGCTGCCGCAGTCAATGCCACTGCCCTGCCTCTGTCGCTGCCTTCGACAATGCCTCCGCCGCTGCCACGAGCGACCCATTCTACGATGCCTTCACCTCCATCGATGCCTGAACACCCTGAGGCTATTTAATCCGGTAATCGCTGCTGCGATTTACCCCAGCACAGTTGCTGCCGCAGTCCTTGCCACTGCCTGCTGCCTCTGCCGCTGCCAGGCATGATGAACAAGATATACTTTCCATCATCCCTTGTCCCTGTTCTAGATGGGCCCAGAGATCAGAATGAATGTAATCCAAGTTCTCTTTTCACCCGAAGTGACGGCAGACTCTACCGCAACTACTCCCGTAGCTACTGCCATAGGTGCTGCCTTAACTTTGCCGCAGGTGTTGCCTACCTGCTGCTGCCACCACAATACTGTCTGCCACAGTATTCGCAATGCCCTTAGATAACACACTCAATTCCTCTACTCTCCTTCAAGCACTAATGTGCTACCTCTCTTCCCTTGGAAGAATACTCCATTAGAACATAAACTACCCTTGATTAAAAGCTTCAACGAGCTATCAACCAATCTTCAGCAAATAGTCGAACAACCTCAACTTTACAAGTTAGGTAAATTTCCAAGAATGATAGAACCTACATCCATCTCCTCAAAACTATCAAACCACTGCCGCATAGGTCTTAGGTGAACCGTGCACCCTGAATCTTTGATCCACTATGCCCCCTTCCTTGAAGTGACAATCGGAGGCCTGCCGCATAACCCTGCCGCAGTTGCTGCCTCAGCAACATCATCATCGTGATGTGTTAGATCCATAATCCACTATGCCCCCTTCCTTGAAGTGACAATCGGAGGCCTGCCGCATAGCGCTGCCGCAGTTGCTGCCTCAGCAACATTATCGTCGTGATGTGCTAGATTCATCCTTGATTCAGCTCCTTCTTAAAGAGATGATCCTTCCTTAAGAACCTGGTTTTGTTACCTTGAAAACACCCCTTTGTCACGCCCTAAATCCCGGGTCTAGGCACAACTGACCCCTTTGCCGCACTCTCCTGCCTTGATGTACAGTGCTGCTCCCTATGCCGCATCGTACTGCCTTGTTGCGCAGCACCGCCCTGCCGCACAACTCTGCCTTTGTGCAAGGTCACAAAGAGGCTGGACGTGACACCGTGCCTTCATGAGATGATGCCTCGTTCCCACTCTTCCGACTCCTCTTCTGAAGTTCCCTTGAGTACCAACTCTCAAGTTCCTGCCGTGACGTCTCGACAGCCGGCTCCTTGGACACAACAACGATTACCTTGCCTCCGAGACAATTAGTCATTGCCATATGTGCCCCCTGCGAACAGCCCTTGCCTTCTTGGTTCTGCCATAGTGCCTGCCTTTTCAGTACCTGCCGGAACTTCGTCCTGCCGCAGAGCCTGCCTGAGTACCTGCTGCCGCAGCTTCAGCTGCATCATCCATAGGTTTATCAGTTCCCCTTGCCTGGAGAATGGCAGTGCTAGCAGCAACCTCCTGCTGTGTTTTCATCGTCTTGCCTTTGATCCGCCAAGGACAAAAGTTATTCTTGTCGACTCCTTGTCCTCATCATCCTTCTTCGATCCAAGCTTCAGCATCTTCTCGTGATTTATCTTCCCACAGACGGCGCCACTTGTTGAGGATTCGCACAACAAGGTCCAACCAACCGAATAAATCCGATCAAATTGGACTTTCATAAACCACACGATGTGAACAACTCAAAACCGAACGAATATGATTTGACTCTCTAACTCACAATCACTCACGATATATGTGAACTCACAAGAATATAAAAACACGATAAACAACACACACAAGACAAGATTTTACGAGCTTCGGCATCGCGCTGCCTATGGTGAGGCAGCCGCTGCCTACGTGCTCGGGGAGAGGGTGTTTCTTCTTTATTAAACGTAAACGAGATTACAATCACTCTTGATAATCCTGAGCCAACAAGGCGTAAGCGATTATCGATCTAACCTCACGTCTAATAACAAGTATTGAAACCCTAATACTTTCGCCATGCCTCTCTCTCACTCCTCGCTGCTGTGATCGACGTGAGTTATATAGGTTTTCTGGACGTCGCTTTATGGTAGGAATAGGTTCCTTGTCCTCCAAGGATTCCGTTGCCTTTTGAATCACCTCAATCGGATAAGTATGGAAAGAGATATTCAATTTTTGGTCTCTTACCAAAAATAGGAGATTCTGCTTAGATCCTGCCTCCTGCCAGGGAACCGGTTTCTGCCTTCGCACTGCGGCAGACTTAACGCCTTCGTCCTGCCGCATGGAACTGCCTTACATAAATTTGGAATTTCGAACATATTTTCACATGACGCAAAAGTTAAACGTTATTATAAACGTTGTGTATAATAGTTGCGTATAATCTGAAATAATATTAACGTTAAAAGTTGAAAGGTTGTGTCCAATAAAGTTAACGCTATTGTTTAACAAATTTTGTCCAACAAAATAAGTTAACGTTACAAGCTGAGAGGTTGTGTCCAATAAAGTTAACGCTATTGCTTAACAAATTGTGTCAACAAAATTAACGCTGAAACATGTCTAATCTGAAACGATGCATCCCTCCTCTATAGTCTGTGTTTTGTGTATAAATATGTGTTTACGCTAAGAAACAAACACAAAGTAATAGTACAAAAACAGAGTAACACAAACCAACACAGAATAAGTACTATTCAAGAAAAGTACAGAAGTCTCTATAAGAATTTTTTGCCTTGTTAATTGTATCATGTAAACAAATTTCTACATAGTGGAAATATTGTTTTTCGGATAGTGATCAACAAGCCTCAAGGCTTTTAAATTTCTGTCTCTTATACATATATAAAAATACGTAACATAAAGTAGTGAAAACAAATTAGGGTTTCGTAACAATGGCTCCATCTGAAGAAGGGGTTTAGCTAGGGTTGGGATACCATATCGTACCAAAATTCCTATACCGATATCGTATCGAAATTTTCAGTATCGAAAAGAATCGATACCGTTACCGTACCGAAAATTTCGGTATACCGAAATTTCGATATCGGAAAAATCCAAACCGGTACCGTACCGAACTTTCGGTATACTGAATATATTGATATACCGAAGCATATCGAAATTTCTATTATCAAATTATACCGAAAATACCGATATATTGAATCATAAAGACATTTTTTCCCATACCGAAATATATATATATCGAAATATCGAATTATACAAACAATTTTCGGTATATCGGTATATATCGAAATATTAAAAATTTTATACCGATACCATACCGACAATTATCGATACGGTATTATACCGTACCAAAAAATTCAATATACCGAAAATTTGTTATTTTTCAGTACAATAAGTTTTGTATTTCGATATTTTTTTTCACCCCTAGGTTCAGCAAATCCTTATCAAAATTGATAGCCTCCGCAACCTCGGCGAGGGAGAGGTCGTCATGCTCTTCGTCTAGATCAGCGACGACAGACTGACCAATGGGACCGATTCACTTGTAAAATTTGTGTAAGGTAACAGTTACAGAGGCATCATATCTTACGACTGAAGAGACGACGATGGCGGTTATGGAGGCCGTGCTCGTGCTGATGGGTGCTACTCTTGCGGCGACACCTGTCACGTGTCCAGGACGTGATTCCAACGTTGCATATTTTATTATATTTTCATAATTCGATATTCGTTTTTCAATTCAATCCTCAAATTCTCTCAATTCGATCCTCGTTTCAACTTTCCAAGGGAAATAAATGAAGGAGATAGAATTTTTTGTCTTTTGTATAAGGACATATATGTAATTGTAAGTAAACAAAAGTGATTTTTAAAAGGCTAATTTAAAAAGAGCACACTCTTTATCCAATATAGCGTATTTTTAAACATTTATCGTTATATTATTATTATTATTGTTACTCCCTCCCATTTCTTTTACGGTAAATTATTACTTGGACCCCTACCCTATAGAATTCAACGTGGTCCCCTTTTGTGATATTTAAACAATTCATTTTTTTTAGCCCTAATTTTTTCTCTTTTTTTTCTCCTTTCCTTCGCCGTTCTCTCTCTACCTCACACAACAAAAAACCCCAGGTACTTCGGCGAATTCGAGGACGCATCAAAAACTCCGGCGACAGTGACGCATCCACAACTCCGACGACGGTGTAATTCGTTTGTTGTTGAACCATTTTTCTCTCCCACCGCCCACAACCAAACAAATTTCCTGCGGCGTCGGATCTAAAACTTCGATTGGACGGCAACGATGTAATTCTGTAGTTGTTGTGGCGGCTTAATTCGGTATTTCTCGCGGCAGCTTATTTCGTCGGGGCAAGCACAACTTCGATCGAACAGGTAATAAACCTAATTCTGTATTTTGGTATGTACTTTCTCTCATAATTTCGATCACATAATCCAGGTTCGATCACATGATTAGAGTTGTGTTGTATCGTTGTTGATTCAATGTCGTTGACTGTTTAATTTGTAATGGTATGCAGCCTATTAAAGAAGCTACTCTGTATAACATCCCCACCATGACTTTCTGCGACACCGACTCACCGATGCGGTTTGTCGATATCGGTATTCCCGCCAACAACAAAGGGAAACACAAGCTGCTTCTTCTGGCTCTTGGCCAGGATGGTGCTGCAGATGCGCGGCTCCATAGTGCTGGACCACTAGGAGAAGGCCGGTCACCGTCACATATGATTCCGAGAGCTCGTTGTTGATGTCTTGGGTACCGTCCCCTTTCTTGTTGTTTGTTTGTACTCATCTTCAAATTACATGCTCTTACTTTTCTATATTTATGTTTCTGTTTGTAGTAGAGAAACAAGAGTTTTTAATCGAATATTGATTGTGGTAGTCGTGCTATCAATTTTATTCTTTCGGCCATGGTTTTCGATGTTGTACCTACTTTATTAAAGTAGAGGTAGGTCCTTTGGGATCTACCATATATATTTTTGTTTTGGTAAACTGCATTTTAACAAGTGAATGTCTATGTATGTTTAGTTTAGAGTTTTATTATTAATATGAGTGTATCACCAAGAAAGTTTTGCAAAGGTCAAGAAATATGGGCTGCCATTGTTGTTCGTATATTCGTCTTGATTTACGGTAAACTTTCGTGTTAGCACAATACATCTCTTCGTTTGTAGTGATTCTATTTTGAATGATTTTGCTCGTTTGTATTTGTGAATGAATTTAGATTTTAATTTTCCTCATATATGAACAAATTTTAATTTTAATTTTCCTTCACATGTTCTTTGTGACTTTAATCAAACCTAATATATTTGATATGAATCAATTTCTGTTGGAAGTTATGCAATTTGCTATTGTAATTGGAGATTGAATCTTGGTTGTTGTATTTGTTAGTTATGCAATTTGCTAATTTAATAGGGGATTAAATCTTGGTTGTTGTCTAATGATTTGTTTGTTTTAGTTAGGTTTTCCATTGTCATTTTAGTATAGTTGTGTTCGTTTTGTGTGGTGTTATATCGCATCTTAGTGGATTGTCTTGTTTTACATTGATTATTGGCTTTGCAGGAGAAGCAAATGAATACGAGGCAAAAACGAGTTGAAAATGGGAAAAGTGATTCAGCCGACTACCAATCGAGATCGAGCAGCAAACTTGGCCACCTCGTTTCTCCAAATTTCGTCCACGTAAATCCACGATGCATACTTTTCCGATAAGCTCTTGAAGAGCTTTACAAGGCACTACTGATCCACTGGTTTGGTTCACCGTCATATTGCCAGAATTCTTGAGTTTTAAGTCAGCCCGCAGCTGCCCCAGAGTCAAAGTGCGCAGAACTTGGAGAGCCTTTTTCTCCCAACTCCGACATGCTGTAGTTATGGTCAACCTCTCTACGGAAAGACCTTGAAGTGCTCTGTCTGGCCCAGAGGGTACGGATCGCCAATGATAGCCATCTTCGAGTCCCAGCAGAGGCGCGCGCTGCGAGTCACCGCTTGCACAGATGACGACTTTTAAGCTGTACAAGAGATCAACTATGAGCCTGAAAAAAATGCTGGATCAGATAGTTATTATTTTAATATAATTTTTAGTAATAAAATGAGTTCTACTCTATTTTATATTGGGTTGTACTCTGTTTGATACTACATTCTACTCTTTTTTTATAATGGTTTTTTTTTTATTTCGAGTGAAACTGAATTTTGGATTCTTTATTTTAGTTCTCACTTTTTTATTAAAACTGCAGGAGACCTTTTATAAATATATTTATGAACTAAGTAGGAAAATGAAGATTTTGACTTATACAATGATTATATTTGATTATGTATTCTACTATTTTTAATAAAGAGTTTTGCTTTGTTTTATACTTAGTTTTACACTGTTATTTTTTTTTTTTTGGTCTAAGTCAATTGCAGATATTTAAATACTCACACACACATGTCTCGGGTTCGAACTATGGTTTTTTTAGGATGGCGATGGTGTTTACGTTGTGCACCCTGTTTCTGGAGGTCAAAGTTTAGAAGTTCTTTCACCGAATACAAGTTCCAGATTTCTCGCAGTCTTATATGATTATGTCCCTTGATTGTTTTTTATATTTTGGAAACGATGTGTGGATACCATTGATTTTTTTTTATTGTTGATAACGTTGTGTTGATGACATTCTATTGTTAGTAATTATTTTTTTGTCCTGTGGATCAGTATTCTTATTACATTGAGAATTATGTTTCAGTATTTATTTATTCATGTATTAGATATTGTGTACAAATAGATTAGAATTCATGATAAAATGGAGTAGAATATGATCATAAATAGAGTAGAATACACATCTAAATGCAGTAGAACTCATTAGATCATGCTGCCGCCCTCAATTCAAGTTCACCTCCCATGATTATAGATCGCCTCCCTCGATCGTTCACCGCCGAAGGGCAGCCGTGATCGTTCGCCTCCCACGATTATTGTTGCCTCCCTCGATTATTGTTGCCACTTCGATACAAGACCTTTCGATACAAGACCTTTCGATACAAGACCCCCCTTTATCCCTTTATTAAAATTCTGAAGCCGCCGAAGGTGGCCGTAATCATTGTTTGCCTCCCTCGATTATTGTTGCCTCCCTCGATTATTGTTGCCTCCCTCCATTATTGTTGTAGAATGCATTAATAAATGGAGTAGAATATGATACAGATTAGAGTAGAATGCACTACTAAATGCAGTAGAACTCATTACAACAACATAATGACCTCGATTATTGTTTGCCTCCCTCGATTATTGTTGCCTCCCTCGATTAATGTTCGCCTCCCACGATTATTGTTGCCACTTCGATTATTGTTGCCACTTCGATACAAGACCTTTCGATACATGACCTTTCGATACAAGACCCCCCCTTTATCCCTTTATTAAAATTTTGAAGCCGCCGAAGGTGGCCGTAATCATTGTTTGCCTCTCTCGATTATTGTTGCCTCCCTCGATTATTATTGCCACTTCGATACAAGACCTTTCGATACAAGACCCCCCCTTTATCCCTTTATTAAAATTCTTAAGCCGCCGAAGGTGGCTGTAATCATTGTTTGTCTCCCTCGATTATTGTTGCCTCCCTCGATTATTGTTGTAGAATTCATCAATAAATGGAGTAGAATATGATACAAAATAGAGTAGAATACACTACTAAATGCAGTAGACCTCATTACAACAACATAATGACCTCGATTATTGTTTGCCTTCCTCGATTATAATTGCTCATAACAAGGAAACTAGAAATTATATCAACAATCCTTCTTTTTGGAGGAATACAGAAACCGACCAACAGTTAATTACACTGATCCATGGGTTTATGAGTTCCTCGATCCTCTCCTTCTCAATTCTCTCCTGAGTACCTAATAATTAACAGGACATGACCATCATCCTCTCTTTTTAATCATAATTTATCAAGAATAAAAAAAATTGAAAAATACATTGAATATAAACCTAACATGGAAATACACAAATTCAAAAATAAACGAAATAAATGAAGCTTGCCTCGTCGGAGTGAGATCAGGGGAATTGATTATGTCGAAGGTTGTTTGATTGGGGAGAGGCAGATGGCGATGTCGACGGCGTTGGGGGATAGAGGCGGCGTCGTCCTTGGCGATGAAGCTAATGGAGGCTGCGACGGTGCGGCGGAGGGAGATTGCGCCGCGGCGAGACTACACGAAGCTAGGGTTTTGCGTGGTGCGCGGTTGTTGCGGCGAACGGTGGTTCCGCGATTCTTCGATGTGCTAGCGGCGACGATGGTTATCTCGGTGGTTGCTGCGGATTGTTGTTGCGGTGGCCATGTTGAGAGATGAGAGCTTTGGTGTTAGCGGCGATTTCGTGCGTTTTTGTCGTTCAACTATGAGAAGAGAGCGATTTCTCGTGAATCGTCTGAACAGAGAAGAGAGCGAATTAGTGCGGGTAAGGGCTGGACTGTGTGAAAATATTTTGACCAATTTGGGTTGACCAATTTGGTTTTGTTTACCAGCAGGGACCATACATATCGTATGGGCCCCTACCCCATGGTATAGGGTCCCTTCTTTTACTTGTAGTTTTGATTTTTTAATTATTTATTTTTTAATTTCGTTTTAATTTTATATTCCATAATTGCCCTCATTCATTCTATTATAATTGATTATAATTAATTAAAATATTAAAAGCAGTCGGACTCTCTCCTATTTTCTTGTTCATTAAATTAGCATTAAATAAGGCTATAATTGGTAGAAAATAAATTTATTAATTTGTCTGTAAAACATCAAAACGACAAATATTAAAAATACGAGGATTATATTTATGTAATACGTTTGTTGAAATAACGAAAATAAACTTTTTATCCAATATAGCATATTTTTAAACGTTTACCGTTAGTTTCTTATTATTATTATTATTATTATTATTATTATTATTATTATTATTATTTATAATTATATTTATGTAGTACATTTGTTGAAATAACGAAAATATGTATTTTTTTTCGTATTAGAGTTTTTTGTTAGAATTCATACAAATCTCAACTTCTAACCAAAGATTTTATATAGTCAAACGTCTTTATATATATTTTAAGGTAATTTATTAAAATCCATACACTATTAATATATATAATTTTTTGAATACCTATAGATTTTTTAAAATTTATAAAATTTGAATCGAATACCTCGAGTTTTAAATTTTTTTTAAAAATTAGCATTGAATAAACTTAAACTTTAAAAATTCATTAAAATTCTACATACAGTACTCTCAATTAGGGGTGGGCGTTTGAGCTCGAAAACCCGAGCTCGAACCGAAAACCCGTCAAAAAAGCTCATCACGGGTCGAGCCCAATTTTTTTAAGAATGGCCCGCCATAGGACCGACCCGTGAAGTGTATATGCGGTCCGAGCCCAAGCCTAAAAATATTTAGGACCGAAAGCTCGGCTCGGACCGTCAATTTGATATTTTATATTATATATATATAAAGTAAAAAAAATTATTGTACGTCATTATTATTACTATTAAGGTTTTCACTTCAAGTTTTTCAATTTACACCATCTATTTTCGAGTTAAAACTTCACAATGCACATATTTGTAAAAAGATAAAAAAAAAAATAAATAAACAACACCTCAAATAAGAGGAAAATAATAATTGAAAGTATACTTGATTTTTCTAATACTAATTTGGTGTATATATATATTTTTTAAATCATTTATGAATTAGTGATATTAATTAATTATTACTCTTATTTGTTTTTTAAATTTTGACTAGTTAAAAGATAGACTTTATTTTTATTTTTATTCTTAGATTTTTATTTGGGCAAACAATTAAAAAAATTATTTTTTGTTTTTATTTTTAAAATTTCAATTTATTATCATTTTATTTAAATATTTGAAATTTTTATTGAATTATAAATTGAATAAAATTTATAATATAAACTTTATAAAATTTGGGACCGAAAACCCGGCTCGGGCTCGTCATGCTCGGTCCCGAGCCGGGCCCCAACCTCAAAAAAACCCGGCTCGACTCGGACCGCAGAGGTCGGGTTTTGAGCCGAGTTTTAATATTTTCGGGCTCGGCTCGACTCGCGTCCACCTCTACTCTCAATTGAATACACATCCTTTAATTTGACAAATGAAAATTCAATATGTAAAATATATAGAACAGAACAATAATCATATTTTGTAAAACACTCTCCAAGTAGAGATTTTGATCTTTTTTCTTGGTTATTTAAATTTTATTTAAATTTTAATATACATCATTATATTAGGTGTATATGTAATACTATGAAATTAAATAAAAAGTTAAAAATATTGAATTTATATATTTTATTTTGAAACTGTGCGTTACAATTTATGTAAACATTATTTACTTTTATTAGTTACTATTGTATTGTTTGCTTCGAATTCGATACAAATTGGACCGAGACACTAGTGGTGAAGGCAACACAGTTCGGCTAACGAGATTTATCATCTTTAGTTGCTTCCAGCAAATAACTCGTAATTGTCGTGATTAATAAGAGCATTTTTAATCGCGCTCATTAATTTGAACACATTGAGCCACAAAGTAAAGTTAATTGGGTCAAACCCATTTTTATTATGCGTATCAATTTTTTTAAATTTTTGGTTGGTTATTTGTATTTAATTATTCCACACTCCTTTAAATTAGTATTTATCTTTTATTCATATTTTAATTTATTGTATATAAAATTTCATTCTAACATTAATAAATATAAAGCTTGTTTTCAATTCTATGGTTATCAAATTTAACAATACAATAATACTATATTCATTAATTACTTTTGTCACACTTTCTTCTCTTGTAAAAATTAATCTTACAATTTGTTTTTAGAAAAAAATAAATTCAAATAATTTTCTATCTTCAAATTTTCAAAATTAAAACTTTTATCAATATTCATATCAAAATTCTAAATTTTCAAATCAACAAAATTTTAATTTAACTCTAAATTTTCTATAAAATTTTCCACATTCTAAAAATTTTCAATTTCATTGATATTAATTTCATTGTAATAATTTTTCTTGAACTTTTGTAATGTAGTAATATTTTTCATTGAATTTATTTTAATAATACTGTATATGATTTTACGAGATATAAATTTTTTATTTTAATAATATTCTGTAAAAAATTAATCACTTTAAATTGATTATTATTATACAAATATAAATTTATTTAATTAAACTACAATTATTATTTTATTATAAATATAATATAATAAAAATAAAATTAATTTTTAAACGGAGTGTCTTTCCCAAAGGAAGTGAATTTGCAACTTCCTGTCTTACTTCTCTAGTATTTTAGAGGAAATATCATAAGAGATGGAAGATTATTCACACACGGAGGTATAAGAAAGAAAAGAAGGGAATGCTCCCTTTCAGTGTGTATCATATGATCATGTATCTTTGCAATTCATACATATATAATAAAACAAAAAAAGAAAAAAGAATGCTGGCCGGGAGCATGCATCATCCCTCCCTAAAGAATCAATCGTTACAGTTCTTCGAATTGAAATCGATTTTACTCCTGTTGTGTTTATACACTACACGTTGAAATGCATAACCTGAGGTGCAAACCTCAACAACCTTTCCAAGGCATGTAACGTGAACTTCCTCGCAAACAAGTAACAAACTTTAGTTCTCACCCCATTGTACTCACACTCCTTATTACCGCCCCTCAACCACTCCAAGAACTGCGGGGTCACATGCGGCCTAATAAACTTAGCCGGGTGGGGCCCACCCTTCGACCAGTCAACCCAAGTCAAAGTCCGGTTCGAGTTCCTACTCCCGAAATTCTTGTACACAAACGTCGGAAGGTAATGCTCGTCCGCATAGCACGACCCCTTGCAGTGCCTCTGGAAAACCGGGAAGTATTTACCGTCCGATATCACCTCCACCGCAAGAGCCCTGTCCATCGCGAACCACTGGGACCCTTTCCTCCACTCTCTGAGATTTATGGTGGGGGCCATCTTTCGGCTGTACCGGCCCCTCCCGACGGGCCCCGGCTGATCGTACGCCTCCACAAAGTTTTGGGATGAGTTTATGAGGTAGTTGTAGACAGTGGTGAAATTGTGGAGAGGGATGCACGACTCGGAGAGGAGCACGAATCGCTCGTTGGAAAAATCGAGAAGCGCGTGAGCGAGAAGTCTCCGCTCGGCCTCGACCATGTTAACGTCTCCCCATTTCACTTCCTGTTGATGATTAGAATTTTTCCAATTAATTTTCTATTCGTGGTGTAGTGTAATTAATCTAAATTTAAAAGGTAGATTTGCAATTAGGTAAATAGTAAGGAAAATAAAATCTACCCCTTCCGAAAAAAACAAGTAGCGGATCCCACGAGATTCGCCTAAACTAATAAATTCAAAAAACGAAAAAAGGAATAATGACTGACCTTGCTATCAATCCGTCGGGCGTGGAAAACGGACCCCTCGGGCTCCGACCCGGTGAAATTCGGATCCGAGTGCACGTACACCGAATACAACCCGCTGTGCCCCTTGAAGAACTTCTCCCAGAGCGGCGCTAGAATCACCGGGCCCCGCGTGAGGAACATGAACGCGACTTTCGGGACCCGCCGGAACGGGAACTCTCGAATCTTCGGATCCATCGATGCTCGCCACAACAGTTCTCGATCGTCGATCCCATGCACTATCCCGCCGTCGTCTCGGCCAGCCGGTGGCGTTGCTTTTTCCGTCGAGTTATTAGTCGTGTTCGACGATCGGGGCGGCGCGGGATGCGGCGGCGGCGGATCGACGAGCGATTGGGAAGTGAAGAAGGAAATCTGGCCGTTGGTGACCTGGAGATTGAAGGAGAAGCTGCTGTAATGGAAGCAGCAGATTACTCCGATGGTGAGGCCGAAGAGGAATAAGATTATGTGGGAGAGGAGGCCTATGAGAGGGAACGAGCCACCGCCGCCGCCGCCGCTTGAAACTTTACCAGCCGCCGAGAATTGGCCGTGGCTCTTCATATTGGAGATTTGAATTTCCTTCTGGAATAGGGAAAGTTTAGGGCATTTTAATTGAAATTAATCTCACGAAATTCCTAAAGGCCGAAAAGAATTTGATTTAACGTTAGAATAGAGACAACTATATATACGCATATACCTGAATTAGGGGTTAAGGCGGTAACAAACTCACAATCGTCATAGGAATTAGGAACCAGTTATTAAATAGGAGTAAGTGCAATAATTATTTTATGTGATTTTGAATTGTGCCCATATAATGTTTTTTGCTAAAATTGGGAATGCTGACAATTAATTTATGAGTGATACACTTATTACTGTCACTCGTTAATTTTATTTAGTTATAGAAATATAATTTTAGAGAATCAAGAAAATAGATGGACTAATATTCAATGTGACATTTTAATTGTTTTGACTCGATTTTTTTCTTTTTTTGTACACATACTAAATATTTTAGATTTTAATATTTTAACATACTAAATAGAAACAGTACTACATTAGATCCCTATAAAATGAAGTGGTAGAGATAAACAAATCCTCAAGCAACTAATTTATACTCCTACGTACAAAAAAAATAGATGACTTTTTTTTTATCATATGAGTTAGACGTGTACTCTATAAATAAAGATTCCTATCAGTATATTTTATGATAATTGAAATATTTTATCATAGTTGAGGTTTGTGACTAGGGACGTCAATCCTACCAAAACAAACAAACTATGAGTCTAGAGTTGAATATTTTCAATCTGAATCACCAGAATAGATACAATACCTATATTATGCACCTAAGGAGAGTGTATTCAATCAGGATTTTATTGGATTTGTTTGGACTTTAAAAAGTCCGTAGACTTAAGAAATCCATAGATTTCTTAAAGAGTTTGACTGATTTTTTTATGGATTTATATAGATTTTCATAGACTTTATTTTATTACGTAATAATTTTTTTATGAAGTTATAATAATTTTTATTGATTTTTGCGCTATAACTAGTTATACAAATATACTTGTTGATTAATTTTTGCGCTAATAATACAAATATTCTGTATAAAAAAAATATTAAACAATCTCTTCATTTTTATTTTTTTTTATATCTAATCTTTCAAATTTTATTATTTTTTTAATAATAATTTACTAATATAATTTTTTAATAAAAGAAAAAACAAGTATAATTTTTTTATATAATTTTTTAATTTTTTTTATTTTTAATAATAATATAGTTTATTAGAAAATAAATAAATATAAAATGTAATTTTTTATAAAATATTTAAAGTTTTATTTTTAATAATAATTTAATACGTTAAAGTGAAATCCATGTAAATCTCTCCTCTTTACGAGAGATTTTAAAGAGTTAGATTCCTTCATATTTTTAAGACAAACTCTAATAAAATCTATTGAGTTTTAAAATCTATTGAGTTTTGAATACCGGTAGATTTTTAAAGACTTTTTAAAATCCGTATTGAATACATCAAGATTTTTATGGACTTTTGAAAATCCAAATTGAATACCGTTAGATTTTAAAAGTCTTAAAAAATCCTATAGACTCTCTAACCAATACACCCTCCTAAGTGTATGATTTATTATACACCTAATTCAAATTTTTATTATAAATATACAAAAATATCATCGAAAATAAATAAATCATCATTAAAAATATTTTAAGAAAATATTTAGTAACACTAAAATCATCATTATAAAATATTTTAAAAAATATTTATTAAATAACACTAAAATCATCATTATAATTGAAATCAGGAAAAAGTGGTACACAACCGTTTTACTCCTGAGTGTAAGTTATAAATTGTCAATAGATCATCAACACGAGTGGGATAGCATTTCATTACATAGAATTCAATTTTAATATTGATACAAATATTTTGATTAAATAAGAATATATATTAAAATTGAAGGGTGTAAGTTATAAATTGTCAAATAGATCATCAACACGAGTGAGAGTGGGATAGCCAAACTAGACCAATTAATTTCATTACATAGAATTTAATTTAATATTGATACAAATATTTTGATTAAATAAGAATATATATTTAAATTTAAATATATATAAAAAAAATTAAATATCACTCTCTCTATTTCAAAGTGGATGAATCACTTCTTTTTGTAATTTACAAAAAAGTGAATCATTTTTTTATAAAATAAAGATAATATAACTTTGGGCTAGTTCCAAACCAAAAAAAATAGTTACAACTATTAATTTACAATTACAAGAAATTATTTCAAACCTACTCCAGCCCGATATAGTCCGATGGCCCAAGTGAGACTGAAACCAAGTGGACTAAAGGGATTGATATACATAGTTGTGTTACAAAACAAAAGGAAAATTTTATTAAATTTTTTAAGCGTGCTAAAAAGAAGGGACACACAATTGTTTTTTTGTAAATGAGTAATGGTTAACTCGTTAAACTTCCATAGTCGATTATTAATTTGTGAAATGTGCAACAACAATAATAGACGTAACCTTCGTTAACGAGTTCATTAACAAAAAATCATTCTCTTCTTGATAGCTTCTATGGATCTTGTTGAACTACTTTGCCCTGCAATTTTTTGAAGTGAACATTAGATTTAATTAAAAAATATACAATAAGTTGTACAATATAAAAACTTAATTTACCTTGTGACGTCGGTGAATGTCATCGAGAGTCAACATCATTACATGCACAAACTCTTGCATTGTCATTTGATTCAGCGGGTGATCATCCGAAAGATCTTAGGCTCCTTGTGCCACTGAGTTCGCAATCGTGATAATTTGCTCGATGCTCAGACCAAATACACCCGGGTTGGCTCGAGCATATGATAAGATACGATCTACCACACTCACAAGTCAATATCATCAGTCATGGCTTTAACAGTAGTACGACTGAAAGACTTTGCCACGAAAGACTTTGTCACGTCTACGAGTCCTAGAAAATTTCTTTTCAGAGGTTGCAATTAAATTTAAAATTAACTTCAAGCAAAATAACAAGTCTATTAACATTTGAGAACACCGGAGAACAAAAACATCTGAAAGCAAAAAAAGTTCAAAAGCAAAAAATTATAAATAACAGTAATTTATGCTCTTCAGGTAACACGTCTCCAATGAGACTCAATAACTCATGAAATCTCTTTTTCACTACAACCGTGCATACTCTTAAAGTCCAACAATTTAGTAACTTTGTATACTTGGTATTCCTTTGATATATCGGGACTCCCGCATCGTTTACTAGATTGTAAAACATAGATGCATCATCGTTTGGCTCTGAATCATCCAAATCGATCGTTATCCTCATTGTTCTCCATATTGTATCCTCTTGCATCCTGCAACATTTCATACGAGTCAAAAACATTTTCACGATCCTCTATCATATTACATTTCTTGAACAAGTAGCATACGAGTCTCTTAGAACTTCTCCATACAAATTTCACATAATATAGTTTGGATTAAAGCTATTCGCTACGATGTCAAATCTAACATCCTTGACACTCTTGAAAGAAGTATTACGACAATGACAACACGAGCATCTAATCATTTTATTCGGCTCTGTAGAATGACACTTTACAAAACTAATAAAATCATCAATGTCATTCAAAAATTCAAGGGTAAAGCATATTTCACCAGCTACAAAACGACGATTTATCCAACTACAATCGCTTGACATATACAAATATAATATAAATCTCATACACAGTAATTGAATTTTTTGAAATAAAAATTAAATCAATATAAACTAATTCAATGCGAAAATTAAACTTACATTGAGGAATGTGTTTAATGAAATAAACTTTCTTGTTGTAATCGTGTTTTCGTATCACATTTTGTAGTTTTTTAAGAGAAAAGAAGATAATAGGGTAAATGAAAAAAAAAAAAGGAAAACAAAAAAAGTAAAAAAAAAAAAGGGAGAAACATAGTGGTGGACATAATTTTATTCAACAATTGTGAATAGTGAACATTAAATATTGGTAGGTAATTATTTATTTTGGTCACTCAACTTGTGACAGATTTTATACAGTTTGTCGCAAATCCACATTTAAATATTAAGCGACACAACACACAAAAATTATCGTAAAATTTTATGTTGTCCATATTGGGACGAAATGAGTATTTGAGTTGTCGCAAAGAATATTTTTTTTGTAACGGGCGTGTGTGATGTATTATGTCGCAATATGAAATAAGAACATGCAGAAATTCATGACATAGATATATTACTTGTTTGGTTGCCTAAGATTAGTTATCTTAAGATAAGGGAGATAATTTTTTTTTATTGTTACACAAAGATTATACATCATATGCAAGTGGGCGGATACATTCTCTAAAGCAGAACAGTAATTAGGAACGGGCCTGCTTATCTGACACAGACCCATTAATAGACCCATTAATAAGACTATGTGCAGCAGGGGATCAAACGAGGTGTCAATAGTGTGTCAAGTGCTCCAGTAGAGGGTGTCAAATGTGTCAAATTTGACACCCTGTGGGCCCAGAACCAAATTTTGATCCAGGGATCAAATTTCATTCTCTTCCTTGTGCGGCCCCACCCATATAATTGAATAAATAACCAAATGACATGTGTCATTTCTACTTTTTATTTTTCTCCTTCATTTTAGTTTTTCTTTTAAGCAAATATTATTCAAAATAAAAATAAAATAAAAATATCATTGTTTTTAATTTTTTGTCCTCTTTAAATAGAGTATAAGTTTGTATGATTTGGACAAAAAAAAAAGTTCACTCGTTTTTTACTCTTTGTGGATTTTTCAAAATTATTTTTTGATAAATTTTAATAATTTTCTTTGATAAATTAATTATATGATAATAATTTTAAATTTAATAATTATATATATGAAAAATATTGTGGGGTATATGATATGGTGATGTAGAAGAAAGAGAAAATAATTGACACTTTGAATAACACTCTACTGGAGCTACTACTGAAAAAAAGTGTTAATTGAGAGTGTCAAGCTGACGTGGCAGGAGAAAAGTGTCAAATTTGACACCCGCTGTTGTAGATAGTCTAAGCAACCAAACAGCTGCTTATTGAGATAACTTACTTATGTGACATTTATCAAAGTTACCAAACGGCCATTGATGCCCGAAATCTTGTGTCATATCTATGGCTATCAAATGGGCCGGGTTGGACCAACTCAACCCAAGCCCATGGGCCAATTGAATTTCAACTTCAGATGGGCCGAAAATTACCTTGGCCCTACCCAGTCCTAGAGAGGCCATAGGGCAAGCCCAATAATTTATACTTCCACTTTTATTTTGTACACTTCTATTTTTGTTTTTGTTTTATGAACTTGTGAAATATCTATATTACCTTTATATATATATTTATACTAAGTTCACCTTTTTTTCATAATAATCAAATTATATTATTATATATTTTATAACTCTCATAATTGTCACGCCCCAACCCCAAAGTACCCTAATTTAAATGGTTATTAGTAGAAATTGTAATTATAATATTAAACACTAGGCACGAACTATGTACAAACTACTACAAACTTTTTCCGTTTATAATATTCAGACAAATACATATAAGGTTCAATGTTCTACTACAACCTACATAAACTCCCCGAGGACCCCAGAGACTAACTGAACGCCAAACGTGACAGTAACTCCAAGCTCCTGAGTACCTGCAAAACTAAACCCTGTGTGGAGGTGAGTACGCCACACCGACTCACCGATAAACAACAACATATAACAAAATCTATATCAAGTAATAATATTCTCAATCAAATAATATCACATCTTCATCAATTTATACACATCACATTTCCAATTAGATCATCACATCAATCACCTAAATTATATCACCACAATTGCAATCATCCATATCCCAAAACATATAAATCACCCAAATATAGAATGCATAATCCATACATAATAGCGAACCTTAACATCAAGCTGAAGTTTAGCCATCTCGGCTACTGGGCCATCTCAGCCTCTGAACCATCAATCCCCTATGCACATGTCATGTCATAATAATGCATGCTATGCATACTCCACATCAACACAATATCAATCACATCAATAATAATATTCCAAATCACATGAGTCATCACAATCATAATAACAATAATATCCGTATCACAT
The DNA here is from genome assembly GCA_954870475.1 of Euphrasia confusa. NCBI lineage: Eukaryota > Viridiplantae > Streptophyta > Magnoliopsida > Lamiales > Orobanchaceae > Euphrasia > Euphrasia confusa. The sequence goes on from OX940950.1 coordinate 18,622,141, forward strand.
ACACTAGTAATATATATACGTCACATAATACATAATCACACAATATTTAAATCATAAACGTTTAACTTATACTTGTACCCACCTCTCAATAACAAACACGTCTCAATCACATAGACCACCATAATCATGTACAACTCGATAAATCAATCCATACATATTATGACATATCACATGTCCAATCATAGCATATAATCATCATATACCCTCTACCAGAATCAAATCACATCATCTAATTAAATAATTCACTTACATCACACTTTAAATAAAATCATCATATCAATCACATAATTAACACACAACATCAATCGCAGTCACATATGCAATGGACAATCAATGCAAGTTACTGTGCAACTCATACATGCCATTACTCACACACTCTGAGCACATTTGTCGTCAAATGTGACCCCGGCGCTTAACCCAGCCGGAAAGGGTTGTCGTCAAGCGACCCCGGCGCTTTACCCAGCCAAAAAGGGTTGTCATCAAGTGACCCCGGCGCTTTACCCAACCGAAAAGGGTTGTCATCGAGTGACCTCGGCAAGGTTATCAAGGCGCCAAGTCGAGATTAGGCGAGTGACCTCGGCAAGGTTATCAAGGCGCCAAGTCGAGATTAGGCGAGTGACTACCGTGGAATCGATTAATCGATTAATCGCTCTGAATAATCGATCGACTTAGGCTACAATACATTTTTTATATATATTTACTAATTTAATGTCTAAAAATGTATAAAATATATTATTAATAGATTATAATCACTAAACTTCATAATAATATCCAATAGATAATCAAATTCATCATTTATTGACCAAAGTCAAGAAAAATAATTATATATTTATATTTAATAATTATAAATATAAATAAGATATCAATAAATAGCTCTTTCCTTTAGATATTTATATTTAATAATTTATAAATATATTGCGGTAACAACATATTTTCAATTCACCAGCCCGTAAAGAAAAGGAAGAGAAAGAAACTTTAGATATTTATATTTAATAATTTATAAATATATTGCGGTAACAACATATTTTCAATTCACCAGCCCGTAAAGAAAAGGAAGAGAAAGAAACTTGAAGCGTGGCCGATTTTCCCTTGAGAATCTCCGTTCACCTTCTCCGGATTTCGCTGCCCCTGCGCTGCCGGATTTCGCTGCCGCTGAAGACATGAATTGCGGTCTCTGGATTTAGGGTTTGGGAGTTGCGGGTACGGATACAGAAGTGAGGGGAGAAAGATTTATTTTTTAATAAATATTTTTTTTAAGTATTGGGTTGGACTAGGGTTGGAGTTTGGGCTGGGTTTGAGCGGATCTCGGATTTGGACCCGGGTAAACAAATTTACCGCAGAATCCAATTGTTCGTGCATCGTGGAATTGAGAAAAGCGATTGGGCGCTTAATCGTCGCTTAATCGACGATTAAGCGTCGCCTTGATAACCATGGACCTCGGCGCTTTACCCAGCCGGAAAGGGTTGTCATCAAGTGACCCCGGCGCTTAGCCCAGCCGGAAAGGGTTATAAATGTGTATGCATATATGTCATGCCATGCATGTATCACACCCAATCTCATCATGATATTAAAGATAATATACATGATACACACCACCCAATCATATCATCTAATCACATAATCACCGAATTGCATATAATCACATAATATCAAACAAAATGCAATTGCCACATATAACACATAATCAGTTCAAGTGTCGCCCACCTCACCAATCTACAAGTCAAACAAGGACAAATCAATTAATCACATTCTCATATCACAAAACCAAATACATACTTATACCACATTTAATATTCAGGTAATTTAAGTTATAAATAAGACCCAATAAATAAGACCCAGTTAACTCAATCAGAACCACGTCACAATTTACACATTAATAATCAATAATATAAATCAATCCAACTCACAGCATCAAGTCAAATCATATAATCAATTAATCACATATTTGATTGTATTTAGTATCCATATATTTTAAGTTATAGTGGACCACATGATATGCTGCAAAGTGCAAACACTAATTCTCGTGCCCTTCATATGTCTTGCGCATCCCATCACATAGGTATCCTTACTTAAACAAGTCACCCATATAAAATAACTCATTCATAAGGCATTCATAAGGCTCATTGGTAACACAAAAATCAAACAAGGACAACTAAAATATGTCAGAACATAACCTCTTTCTCACTTCAGTCTACTTCTATGGCATACCATCCCCAAAATATACAAAATTAGCCTTCACATATAACTATGAAGATATAACCATCTCAGTTAGGTTCCATTAAAAACAAACGGATCACAAAAACGATCAACGAGCTATAAGATACACCAACTTTTCTTTAGAACCACCTAAAGCTGATTCTTTACGCAGAAAACTGAACCACCCATACTCTATGATTTTTCATAAATTCTAGAGAAGACATCAAGCCTTTAAATTTTACAGACATACCACCACCCTCAAACATAAAATATCCAGAAAATAATTCACATTTAGCTAACCAACATAGGTTCATCAAACCATCACATAAACAGCCATGCACTCAAGCAGTTTTGAACTTCCAGAACACTTATTACTGATTCCAAGACCCATAAAAGCCCTATTTTACACATAACACCTATTGGAAATAGGTACCAAAATGACCCTATAACAATCTAATTTCTTAAATAATTAACCAAACCCTTCATAAGATACAAAGAACTTCAGATATAGACTCAACACTATAACTTACCCCAAACTGTCAAAATTAATTCAACCTGAAAATCATAAGTTCTAAGAATTTTCTCAACCAAAACACTTCTTCTCTGAACCTGTCATTTAAACCTCAATTCAAGCACTTCAACCTCTATATTCAAAAATTGTTTTACAAATTTATTCCAATTATAAGCTGTCAAGTCACAATTCTCAACACAGCACATCAAACTCGGATTTTAAAACCTGGACAGCAGCGCTTTTATTTTCTAACCCAAAACGACACTTTTCTGAAAATAAACTATATCAAAATTGGTACCAAAATGAAGCTATATCAGTCTAGTATTCCAAAATATCAAGAAAAATTCAATTTGGATAATTTATCTATCAATTACTACTACAACACTACAAACTACAGCAAATTCGTTGTTGATAGACAGCTTTGCCTTTTCATCTTCTAAAATTCATAACTAAATCTAGGGTTTCTCAAAAATCCTAAAATTTAAACCACAATACCAATACTCAACTTAAAATCACAGAAAATTCACAAACCACCATCTACCCCCTCCGAAGACCTCCAAATCAGACCCAAAACAACCTGCAAACCAAAATTCCAGCCCAAACCAAACCCTACACACAAGTTCATGATCATCTTCCACTCCGATTCTCAACCCCGAACAAGAACACAAATATGATGATTGTAGAATAACTCACCTGGGATTAGAAAGATGATTTGACAGGAATAATTGAATTTGAATCCCGTTCCTTCCTAGCTCTCCTCTTCGTTTGATCGATCTATCTTTTTGATTTCTCGCTCCCTCTCTCTCTTTTTCTTCTCTTTCTATTTTCTTTCTTTCTTCCGTTTTTTTCCTCTTTTATCTTTATCTCAATTCTCTTCCCGTAAATACTCTTTATAATAATAAAAATGGGTTGGTCCAATTTGATAGTTTAATTATCTAGCCCATAGGCTTTTTAATCCCAAGCCCAAGCCCAAGATTTTAATTAAGCCAAGATTTTAATTAAGTAACAAGTTGCAAGTCCAACACTCTCAAGTCCATTATTAAGTGTACATTAGAAACTCTATATAGTAATACTCTCTATTCTCTATAAGAATAAACTCCCTAGTAATAAAAATTTTAAGTTCCAACTTGGGACCAGTTATAAATAAGAATAAACTCCACATTGTCATAAGTCATACATTTTACGAGTCCCGTCTTAAGGATTTACACCTCTGTATATGAATAAATAATTAATATATAATAAAATATTTATTAATAATATTTTTATTTATCAAAATTAATAAAATGGTTAAAATAATTTAATATATATATATCAAAATCAATAACATATAATTTATAGTCAAAGTTTATAGTCCTTGTATTCTTTAGTATTTTATTCGATATATATGTTGAACACAATTTTTACACATATATTATCAAATTTTCTTAGTCAAAACTATTAAATTTGTTACGTGAACTTAAAAGATAGAAATATACAATGTATGTTATTTTTTATTAAAAAAATTATTTTTATTTTGTAAAACTCTATATAAAAATGACTCTCTATAGTAATATTTTTAACCGGTCCCAACGATATTACTGTATAGAGTTTTTATTGTAATAAGAAATATTGTATATTCGTGATTTTCTACACTAATATTGATATGAATATTCTCAAATCAACGGTCAATACAACAAAATAAAATTTACTCACCTCACAATTTATTATTAAATTATTAATGACCTTTTAATATTTAACGAGTCTCACAATAATAATCATATTAATTATCATATGATTTAATGACTTAAAAGCTTTTTTAAACAAAGACGTTAACCATTCAACGAAAATATAAATATTGCATTTTTTTCCTTTTTTTAATTCTCAGTATAGAAACATTAAGCATTCCTGTATAAAACATAAACTCTAAAAATAATATAACTCATAAGAATGATAATCCATCCAAATGTTACACAAATAATAATCATTCAAATCCAACAACAAATATGTAAATAAAATCACTATAAAAATAACAAAATAATCACAAACAGAAACAAGGATCTAGACCATCTCAAATGAGAATAGCAGCGGCACGAGCTGACGACAGCCATGGGCCATGCACCACCTATCTTTCCAACACACTCTTCCTGTGTCGCCATGGAGGGAGTTTTCCACACCTGCCCATTTCAAGAAAACCACTACCCAAACAGAAACAAGAAAAATCCAAACAAGTCCATCAATTTCCGAGTAATTCCATTTTTCACATTTGCTCAAATTCCTCTCGATTTTTTCTCATCTGATGATCACGCCGGCTTCTTCGGGCGCCTCTTCAGACGGGGACGACATTATCGTGTCCCAAGCGGATAACCAAGCCCTCGATCGGGTCGGCCAATATTTTTCGAACGGAAGCCAAATTTTATATGAATCAGTCTCGAAACATAAAAATCCTAAATCTCAATTTGTATCTCGTTTAAATCAATTTTAGTTAATTTATCCCAAATCATAAATAAAAACCTAAACCAACACATAAACATCAAAATAAAATAATTCGGTACAAAAATAACTAAAAAAAATACTTATGTGAAGAAAAAGAATTTGCAGCTATGACTTTGGAGGGAAATGCAGTTTTAAATACTGCCTTTTAAATTATAACTAACGGGTAACTCTTTAGAAAATATCTCGGTGCAGTCAAAGAATTTTAGATATGTATGTTTAAAAATAAACTTATATTAAGTTAAACTCTTCAGAAAATATCTGTGCAGTCAAAGAATTTTAGATATGTATGTTTAAAAATAAACTTATATTAAGTTAAATATAACGGGTAAAACTTCAAAGAATATTGTTTAAAAAGAGGTGTTCAGAAATTTGCGAACTGTAAAATCTTTATTAATTGTTTTTTTTATCTATGTTTAGGTAGAGATATGTTTCCGGTCATTGTGGGGCTTTAAACGATAAGAATATTTTCATTTTTTAAAAATTTAATAATATTAAGGTAAATTTGAATAAAAGGTAAATGTTTAAATTTGATTATAATTAAATAATTCAGTTTTTCTTAATTATAAAAACGAGTCATGTGCCTATTTTACCCTTTAGAATTCATTGGGTAGTTATTTATAACAAAAGTAAAATAGTCTTTTTCAATACCCTTCATTTTAATTAAAAACATGATTATTCTCCTTTTTTAAACAAATTAAAAAATATATTATCCTTCTTAATGAAGCGAAAAAAATGAAAATTTATTTCTAATCTATTTAATATATAAATTCAGACTTTTCTGATCTCACGTGGCCAGTGTGAACACAAAAAATTACACTAAAAAAAATGAGAATGTTCACACTACGTGGCACAAACAATGCTTTGATTGGTCAAGACATTCTTATGTGTCTTTATAATTCTTATGTGGCTTTTAATTCAATTAATTACATAATAATTCCATATTCAATACATTTTCCAAATTCCATAAATACTTTTTTGAATTATTTTTGGTGTAATTACGATAATTTATAGAATTGATTAAAATTTTAAATTATTTTATACTTCTATATATATTTAATTGACCGTGTACTATATTTAACCCTATTTCAAATTACATAATAATTCCATTTAACAAATATATTATATAACCGAATATATATACTAATCAATTCCTTAATTTTCTCAATTATAACTATAAATAATTTATTTATTACTTAATTCATCAATTTTATTACATCTCCTGCCGTATATATCAAAATAATAATATAGAAAATATATTATATAACCGAAATATATATACTAATCAATTCCTTAATTTTCTCAATTATAACTATAAATAATTTATTTATTACTTAGTTCATCAATTTTATTACATCTCTTACCATATATATCAAAATAACACTATAGAAAAAATCATTTGTACTTAATAGGTGTGATTAATTAAATCACACATAATTACCAATTATTATTCTACATCATACGTACTATCTCCCTAATTATAGAAAAAATTGCATAATACATTTTATATCTACTATAAATAATAATATTAATTATATTTTATATAAATCAATTCATTCATTGTAGCAAGAAATTAGTAATTGATATTAACTATGATTAATTGCACCAAATTCAAGCATTATTTTGATTAATTTACCATAATTTATTTCAAATCATTCGTTGACTAAAACAATGTACACGTTTATTGTTTAATTATTATTTAAAAAATAAATAAACCTTAATTCAAATCTTTATGTATAAATAGAGCTTCTTTTTCACTCAATTTTTACTTCTTCCTTCGGTCTCTACCTTTTACTATTCAATTTTTTTGTTTTTTTATTTACGTTGTTATATTTATTTTGTTTCATAACAATTAATAACTATTCTTAATTTGTTATTTTTTTGCAGGTAAAGAGGTAAATATTAATTTATTGTTATATTTATTTTGTTTCATATCAATTAATAATTATTCATAATTTGTTTTTTTTTGCAGGTAAAGAGGTAAGTATTAATTTATTATTTTTGTATTTATATATTTTGTTTTGATTCTTTACATTTATAATTTTTATTGATTTCTATTGTAATATTTTGTTTCATAACAATGGATAATGATTCTTAACACTATTTTTTTTTTAAGGACTAATGGTAAGCATTAATTTAATGGTTATATTTAAATAGTTTGTTTCATCTTTTATTATATAATTATCAATTGTTTGTATTTTTTTGTAAGTTACATATTTATTTTTATAATTTTTATTGATTTTTATTATTATTTGTAGATTAAAAGGTAATTACATTGTTTTTATATTTATTTTTCAATTAGTGTCATATATATATATATATATATATATATATATATATATATATATATATATATATATATATATATATATATATATATATATATATATATATTGCATTTTTTTGACCGGGTTGATATTTGCTCTTTTCTTTGATGTTGATGGCATACCACATGAAACAATTAATGGAAGATTCTATCTCCTTTGGAATACTAGCCAGCTTGGGTTCTCGATTTTCTTTCACGTTCTCTTGCTGAGAAAAAACAATTAGCGGGATTGCTTGAATTTTTCTTTTCTTTTTAATTATTGTAATATAACAATGATGATATGCTTTTTTGGAATGTAGGTTTGTGATACCACACAATATATTATTTATTTATTTTTTAATAATTTTTGGAGAGAGAAGCAATAATATTTTGGAAATTTATATATTTACATTGTACTCAATTATTACCTAAATCCTAAAGAGAATTTTGGGGTATATATTAAATAATAATTTAATACTTGAGTATTTTGTTTATTTATTTTATTGTAATCAAGTCAAAGTTTCAAATATTTAGTATGTACGTGTATAATTTTCTTTTTTGATTTTATTTTATTAGATTCAAAGTTTGACCAATTATATTGCAATCAAATAAAATTTACAAATACTATTTTAAGGGATTTAAGGGTGATGGATAGTTTGATTAGTACACCACTATTAAAATACCATTAAGAGCATCTCCAACCGATACCAAAAACCTATTTTGGAGTAGGGGAGATGCTCCAAGCGATACCAAAACATAAACCTATTATAGGTTTTAAGGTGGGACCCACAGAAAAAATACTTAAATTTACGTTTACCTTAAACTCAAACCAAAAACTTTATTATTTATAAAATGATCCTTTTTATATAAATTAATAAAAATAATCTATCTACATTTTTTTAGTTTCTTATTTAATATTTTTTATAATGTAATTTTTTTTAATAAACATATAATTAACAATTAAAATAAATTTTAATAAAAATAAAATAACCGTATGGGATATCACAATATTTTTTTATTATGTTTAAAATTTTAAATTAAAAATAATAACTATTAAATTTTTTTAATATCAAAAGTTACGAGGTTAAATTACAAATTTGTAAAGATTTTGGTTATTTATAAAAAAATTGTATAAGAAGAATATTTTGAGAATATTCTTTTAAGTTTAAGTATTGGAATCTCGGTTGGAGTCAAATTACTGTAAACTTAAAATAAAACATATATTTGAGTTTAAGTTTTTGTGTTCGGTTGGAGATGGCCTAAGGTTCATTAGTTAATATTAAAAATCCTTTGTATCTATGCTACTTCAGAGAGAGAGAAATGATTTGGTTATTCATCTTTTATCATTTTAATGTTTTTAGCGTGTTTATCTTATTAATTAATTTGTATTGTTTAATTATTATTATAATATTTATTCATTTTTATAATATAATCAATTTGTGTTTATCTTATTAATTAATTTGTATTGTTTAATTATTCTTATAATATTTATTCGTTTTTTATAATATAATTAATTTTTCTTTATTTCACATATTTAAATTTAATCAATTTTTTATTTGAATTTAAGTTTATGATCTCAATTTATAGTTCATCTTTTTTTATAAATAATGTGTAATTTGAATTATAAGATTGATATTTATTTATCAGATTGAATTAATAATAGATAAGAAGTCTTTTATTTATTTGTTTTTTCCACCATAACTATATAATAATAATATCAAAAATAATATTAACATTAATATTAATATTAATAATTAGTGCTAAAAATATTATTAATATATATTTTTTATTTTTTTAACAAGTTATAAAAAATATTATTATTTTTATTAATTCATTAAATAATTTAATAATAACTAGGAAATATAAAAATTAATTTTATAGAATTGTAATTATCTCAAACAGATAAAATTTTAGAAATATATCACGTGACAATAATAATGTTACAAAATATGATCACTCAACCGGATAATAAAAATTCATTAGAATTGTTACACAAATTTAATGAACAATTAATTAGGATTGTTATACAAATGATGTTATATTTTTTTCTTAAAATTTATATATCCCGCAGAATAATAAAAATTCATCAGGATTGTTACACAAATCCTAATGAACAATTAATTAAATTGTTATACAAATAATATTATATTTTTTTTCTTAGAATTTATATATCCCGCGCATCTGCGCGGGCAGGTGTTACTAGTTATTAAAATCATACTCTCTTCTTCCTTAAATATTTCTAATATTAAATTACGATATCCGAATAGATTAGAAGTTTGTAACATTTTTTTTTCAAATCTATTACAATCAAATTTATACATATATAAATATTTAAATAAATTAATAAAATAGTGTTATTCAGATTTTGTTTAATTGAAATATAAACCAAATTTTCATTCAATACAATGTTAATATAAAGATTTACACAAATTACAACTTTTGCTTAATAATATTGGTAGTACCAAATCAAAATTGGTAATAGTATATTAAATATTATTTTTCACTTTTGATTTGAATCTCATTGTAATATTGAAAATTATTACCAAAATTATTTTTCAATAATATTTCATATAGTATTACCAATTTTGATTTGGTATTTCTTTTGAATATATAAAATTAATTAATAAAACTTAATAAAGTAAATAATATTAAAAAATAATAATTGAATTTATTATTTTATTCTATAATTTGATAAAAATTTTAAGACATTTTTATTTATTGAAAAACACTTTAAGGGATTTTTATTTATTTTATTTATCACAACAAATATTAATTACTTAATATTACAAATTTTGCACTTAAACATTATTGGAACATAAGCACAATAATTATTTAAAAATTGAATTTTATTAACTATTTAATCATACACTTTTATAATTTATACGGTTCTTTGAATCAAGCGACCAATGAAAACAATTGGAATTATTTTTAATGCAACACTTTCAAGTCATCTTTTTTTTTCTTTATGTTTAGGAATACAAATTAAGTAATAAAACATTGTTATTGAAAAAAGAGATGGTTGATATATAAACAAAACATATATTCAATAATTTTATTTTATTACTTATACAATCATCCAACATTATTAATCCACAAGAGGTATATGTTAGAAGAAAAAAACATTTTAAAAATAATATATTTATTTTTTGGTTTGTTATGTTTCACAAAAACTTTCTATTTAATTATATATTTATTTTTTGCTTTGTTATTGATTTTATTCTTTTTAATACTCTTAATATACATTAATAGATTAATTGATCACTTATTCATAAATGAGAATATTAATGATACCAAATAATATTACACATAAAATATTTTAATAATAATCTTAAATGATTCTTTAAAATTCTTTTATTACACATAAGTATTTTAATATTAATTTGTAATGATACATAATACACTGTATGACATGATCTTTTAAAATTATTTTAAAAAATGAAAATATTCTAAATTTTAATTAATGTAAAAAATTATGTAGTCTTTCTATTTTTTATATTATTATATATTAATAAATATGTTTTTTTAAATTAGAATATAAAATTATTCCTTCATTTAGTAGATTTCAATTTTTTATTTCTTAAGAAAAAATAAATAAATTAAATGGTTTTTAAAATAATAAGAATAATAAAACATATAAGAAATGTTTAAAATATCAAATATTTTTAGTAATAGCTAAAAAGGCTTTTATTGATGTTATGCGGGTGTGATTTTTCTCGGTGTCTTGAGAACGATCAATTTGTCGCTTGATGTTTGTGAAAGATAAATTAAATATGATATTACACTCTTCAATTGTATCTGCGGTCTTTGGTTCTTTACGACGATGCAGTGTTAGTATAATAAATTTTTTTATTTTCAGGCGATCGGGAGTTTGCAGTGGAAATTTCTTGGGCCCATTTCTTAGTAGTGTTAGCTGGAGGCGGTTTATATATATTGTTGTAGTGGTGTGTTGATGATAGTTGTTTTGGATTGTGTATCTGAACTTTATGATACTGGATGATTTGTTGGCTCTTTGGGCATATTTTATTATTACATTATTTTATACTTATAAAAAGAACTTGACAACGATATATGTTTAGATTTTTTTCATCATGGCTCTCTATTTTTTTAAATATATAAATAATTCTTTTAAGTTTAAGGCAGTTTTCGTAATTAACTTTTACAATTGTCCATGTTTTATGTTTGGTCTAACTTTATCAAATGAATAAACATTGATAATAATAATCTTTAACTTTTGAATAATTTTTGAATCTAAAATTCTCTATACGATAAATATGAATTTATTTCATAATAAATTAATATTTGAAATATTTAAATATATAATACTAATATAATGTGATGCATATTTTCAAAGTATTTTTTTTAATTTTGTGTAATATTATAAAATAAAAATTGTTAGGAAGATAGTTAAAATATAAATGAAACAATTATTTAAAATTTTAATTTTATTAGCAATACAACGATTCAACCATTATAATTCACACTAGATATATGATTAAAGAGAATAATGAAAATGTTTTCAATTATTATTGAATTTTTTATCAAATCATTCAAAAATATAAAATTGAGATTTATCATATTTCATTCAGTTTAATAACTATAGTAAATTCTTCATAACCCTTTTCTCCTGAAAAAATATAGAGCGGATATGAACGTGGAGTGGTGCAATTGTTCGCGGTCTATTAAATATTTGTTCAAATACGTTCACAAAGGACACGATCGAGCAACTGCCGTTTTTTATCAGTCTCACAATGACGCTGATGGAAATAAAATTGTTGATGAAATAAAGCAATATTTAGATTGCAGATACGTATCGGCGTCGGAAGCGGTGTGACAGTTATATGGATATGAAATTCATTTCAACCAGCCTAACATTGTGAGATTGAAATTTCATCTGCCTGACGAGCAGATTGTTGTATTTAAGGAAGGGTCGTCTGTTACGAATGTTGTGTCCAGAGCAGTGGGTAAAGAGAGTTAGTAAATCTGCAAAATCTTAAACTCGATTCATTGATTTTGTACTCCTCTCGCTAATCAGGTTTGAATCAATAACCCTAAATATATGTCTATTTTCAAATATTCAGTGACATGTTTTTTTAATTTGTTCCTATTGATCACAAAATTTTATTTGTAATACAGGTATGAATTGCATGATCAACACCGGTTAGTCTTCGAAAGAAGGTCGTCGCAAGATCAATACTGTTGTATATAATTGTGAGTCTTTTATCCTGTTAATACTTTGATAAATCATGTGTTGCTGATTATGCTAAGACACAGACATGTATTATATAACTTATTCTGGATGTTATTGTACATACATTAGTATGTGTCATTGTGTTCAACTTTTTATGTTTTTTTACTAATTGTTTTGTATATGTTTCTTGATAAATTTAGTTTGATTGTTATTTTAAATGTTGAACTACATATCTCAATGAATTTTAAATTGGGATACACAATCATTTACATGTTCTCGATTAAACAAGTTAAATTATTCATTAATGTTTAACAATTTTTTAATCATTGATAATTTTGGACGCTTAATCCAACTACACCATGTTTTCACAAATTTTTGGGCTTATCTAACATGTTTTAATTTTTTAGCAATTTATTGGGCTTATCTTAAAAGACTATCCAACATTGTTTTTTCTTAATATAATATTTTTATTTTAGAAAGATTTATATTTTATTTTATTTTTATATTACTAAACTAATTACTAAAAAATACCAATTAAACTTAATAAAAATCTGAACACAAATATGTATCGAATATATGTACCAGTATAACAGTATACGTATGGAATTTATTTTTAATTTATATTGGTTACTATAATTTTTTTTCATAATCAAGTAACTTAAAACTGACGTTGCAGTTCTAAAAACGTCATATTTGTCCATTTCGCTCCTTTCTCGAGCGATATTAAAAATATTGTTGAGATGGCTGCGGATAAAAGATTGGGTCGTGTCGTTATCATTGTTCAACTTGCGACCACTATGATGTTCAACGGTAAGTTGTCTACTAAATATTATATTATATTTACTGTTTAATTACTTTTTGCTTCTATGTAATTAATTTAAACGCATATTAATATTAACTCATTCATGTAGAGGAGTTTGTATTGCACAACACTGATGGTGCTACTAAAGTTATTATTTATCATCATGTTTGCGAGGCAGTTGAATACTTACAAAGGTATGCAAAGTTTTACGTCTATCAATAAATAAAATTCTACATTCACAAAGGTTAAGCATCGTGCATATAAATCTAATGACCTGGTCATATTATTTTTACAGGTTTGACCAAAAGAAGCGAAAATCTTCCAACGTAATCAACATCTCCTGAATTTTCCAGAAGCTTTGTTTATTATGAAGGATCGTTATTTTTTAATGTTTTTTTCTTATTTTTAAATCTTATTTATAATAAGAAGATTGTCTTTTATTAATATTATTTTATATTATATTCAATTTAATAAGAAGACTGGCGATTGAATCATTTTATAATAATGGTGTTTGAGTTAGATCTTTAACCGCGTTGGTTGTTTGTGTTTCAAAATTTTTTGTTTTCATTATTTATTAGTGAATTCAATGTAATTTCAAATGACATCTAGCATGAACGTCTAATTATAATAAGTTTATCTTTATCATATTCACTTTATTTACATCTCTTACTTTGTCTGTTTTTACTTTACTGATGTATTCATCTCAACAGCTTAGATGATTGGAACTCGGGGACTTATCAAGTTCTTCACGATTTTAAAATGTTTTTTTTCAATTTTCAGCCGATTAATGAAATGAATCCTCGAGTAAAATAAAATACGCAGTTGATAAACGTTTATATGCCGAGGAATGTTATTATTATAAGTACTTATTTCCCTTATCATGGTCTCTTCACCAATGTTTTTGTGTGTTGTTTAATAATTGGAATCGTGTATACAATAAATTCATAAATTTATGTTGACATATAATCGTACTTAATTATTAGAACTATTTAATGATATATTGTATCAGTAAATTGTACAATTCCAAGTATGAAAATAATTCGAACTAAAATTCTTAACATAAAATATATTAAATATTAATACTATAAGAATCCTACTATTTTTTGAATTGTAAATCATATGGATTCTCGTATCTTTCTTTAACCCTAATTTTCGGATTTTTGCTATAAAAGAGGTAAACATACTTCAGTAGTTTTCAAATCAATCATAGTCTTATTCATAATAAAAAAATGTGTAATTTTTATTCATCTTTGGCTGAAATAGACCCATCCAACTCAGAACCGATTTTAGCTATTCGGATATGTAGGAAATGGTAAACCTGCGGAGAAGATAAAATTGCAAAGTCCTTTGAAATTCTATTGGTGGATTTTTATGTAAGTCGTCCAGTATGATTCAACCTTATTAACAATTTTTTTTTTCTTTGTTCTTATTTGTTTTTACTCTAAATTTCTCATGAAAGGGCAATCGTATACAAGCCTCTGTACAAGAATCCTTTTTTGGATATTTTGACAGCCAGATTAAAGAAGGGATTATGTGCAATATTCGACATTTTGATGTTGTAGAGAAACCTATTGCAAACTGCATATGTGATCATAAGTACATGATACTATTTAAGTGTCTTACTTATATTCAGAAATCTGATTATCCTTTCTTATATCATAAAGTATTCGGTTTCAAGAGTTTCGCAGACGTTAAAGATCCTTCAACTGTCGATGACGATCCTTTATTTGGTAATATTAAATTTCCAAAGTATTTATGTTTGTCTATGTTTCATGTTATTTTTTCATAATATTCCTTTTGCGTAGATGTCATTGGCCATGTAATTGTTCTCAAGGAAAATACGTATGCCGATCGATTGCACATTATGCTTCAAGATTTAAAGTACGTTTGTTATATTAATGCATGACTATCTCACTGTTCTTAATAATCGATTATTTTTCTTTTTATACAGCGGTGACCGTTTGCGTTGCATTTTTTTCCATCCTCTTTCTCCCGAGATATCCAAATTAATTCAATATTTGAAAAGTGATAAAATGTCTGAAATCGTTTTGATTGTGCATCTCTGTAAGAAAGCAATCATCCGTGGTATATTTTGGGAATTATTAATACTTACTACTTTTTTAAACACGCAAAATTTTAAGTGTACTCTTTTAATTGTGTTAATGTATTTTTTTGTAGGTGAAATTTGTGTTTCAAATCACGGCAATGCAACTACCATAATAGTGAACCAAGATTTGCCTGATATTCTTTTTTTTAAAGCAAGGTAAAAGTGTATTTGAATTTTAATCATTAAATAAATACTGGCACAATTTGGAAAAAACTACTTAATAATCTTCCCATTTATATAATATTTGACTATATATTTTTTTGTTTAAATTACTTATTCATTGTCCCTTACTTATACTCAAAATTAGGATGCCTATCATTATAGAATCTCTTTCATTGGATGAATCTGAATTGAAGTCACCGTGTGTGATTACTGCCGAAAAGGAATTGCAGAGCAACTCAGCAAATGTCTTATCTCTATTCCGTCTTAAACTTTGTCGGAAGGTATGTTACTATAATAATTTTTATTCAGATTTTAATTCCAATTTTATTTTTGCCTGAAATATAAATATATAATATTTTAATTTATTACTTTTCTGTATAATACAAGTTCAGAAAATATGGACAGTTGTTAAAGTAACTGAAATTACTTTGAATAATGGTTGGTTTTACACCACTTGCCCAATTTGCAATGATTCCGAAGACGTCTCCTCTTTCAGTTTGTTGTGCTATTCATGTGGTCAAGATCTTATTCCTCACTCAAAATATAAAATTCATGTGCGTGTTAACGACGGAAATGACTCTGCAAATTTTATCTTGATGAATGACCTTGCTTTCTTTCTAATTCGCAAATCAGCTCCTGAAGTTATTCATTCAATTATCACGGTAAGTAATTTGATCATTCACATATAAATGGTTTTAATTTAACTATTAATTTTACTTTATTTCAGTTTTCTAACTACATTTTTATTGTATTGTTATAAGGATTCTCCCCTCAATTCGTTTGTTACTTTGGGCAATGAAAGTATAAACAAAATAATCCCTGACGTTGTATCTTCACTTCTTGGAAAAGAATTGATATTAAAGGTCAGAGTTGATCCAGGCCATCTACTTGGAAGATTGTCGGAGTACATTGTGGATATGGGTAGCGATAATTCTCACCTTCTCCCGCAGCTCAAAGAAGAATTATTTCGGAATAAATATTACCTTAAATAATATTATGGAAATTCCAAGAAGCAGTAGCAAGTTCAACGGTGATTCGTTCTATAGTGGTTACCTTTCAGCTACAATAATAGTTTTATTAAACATAGATTTAATTCTATTGGCATTTTAATTTACGCTTGAATTCGTTTTATTTTTAAGACTGATCCAACGTTCTTGCGTGTGTTTGGATCATTGAATAAATTCTTCATTTATTATTATATATTTATTTTTATGTTTTCTACTAATAAATCAAAAATCTAATGAAAAAGCTGATATCTATAGTCTGCATATTTATAGTACTGTGCAATGTGTATAATTTTTCATATTTAAATTTGATTCAATAGTAAGTATCAGTTTGTGAAATCATCATTTATATTGCACAATACGAAATGATAAATGTATTAGTAAACTTTTATTCGGTAATTATGTAATATTATTAATATATAATATTTTAAATAATTAAATACGTAGTATTAATATATTTCTCTTATTAATTTTCATATTTTTATCATAAACATAAAAACGGCATTTTATAAACTATACCCGTAAACATCTTATTACTTTTTATAATAATGAGACAAAATATATGTCAAGTAGGGTTTGTTAACTATATAGGAAATGAATTCTCATATCTATCAACATCTTAAATGTCGTGCTCTTTTGATTTTCACAAACTTATTATTAGTAAAGATAATTATTAACCGGTTAGCTATACTTATCACAATAATTAAATATTAAGATGTCGTGCTCTTTTGATTTTCACAAACTTATTATTAGTAAAGATAATTATTAACCGGTTATCTATACTTATCACAATAATTAAATATTTTAAAAGATTGCTATATACTTATTATATATGGAAAATATGTCAATCGAACAACTTAGATAAATTTAAAATACCTAAACATCCCCACTCTTTTCTATTCAATACATATATTAAATATATTTATATGCATCACTGATTCGCTTCCTATTCAAGACACAATCTTTGGTACATAAAACGACTTTTTCTTTTACAACGGTTCATATTTCTTTAAGGGTATCCAGACTATCTCCTTCTTCCTTTATATTGAACGCCTTTATCTTTTGCAGTTCTTAATTTAAGATATTAATGGGCTGGACACGATATTCTACGCGGTCTGACTACGTCCAGTACTAATTGGAATATCGTTGTGAGAGTGTGCAGAACATGGATCTCTCCGGGTGTACAGCAAGGAACTTACTCGATGGAAATTGTTTTGATAGATCTCATGGTTAGATAACTAAATTCTTTTTTAATCCTTTCTATATTTATCTAATCTTTGAATTCATACTTATTTGATGAAACTGCCTTCTTATTATTATTACTTTATTATTAAATCTGATAATGTTGTTTCTTACAGTTACTGACATGAACAACTCATTTTAAATATTTTTTTTGTTAATTTAAGTTAATTTCTGCTTGAATATATGTAGTTATTTATTCATGTTTTTAAATTATGCATCCGCACATAAATTGAAACTGATATTCGAAGTGTTTGTTGATCAGCGCGATCAGATTTATGCATCGGTGAAGAAGGAATTGATTAATAAGTTTTACGATAAGATCATCGTAGGTGATCTGATCAATGTGAAAAATTTCACTGTGCTGCCCTCCAGCGAGACAACTATGATCGTCGATAATCCTTATACTATCTGTTTCTTAAAAGAAACAATTGTTGAATCGACATTGTATCAAGATTTTCCTAAATCGATTTACAATTTCCGTCCGTTTTTTTGTGTGAATCAGTACAACTTTCCAGCATGTGGTCCTCTCCTCGGTGAGTAGATTGTTTGTTTTACAAAGAATTCTTCTTGAATCAACAGTTTTTTTTAGTTAATCAAAGTTTAAATCCGTTAGCTCTAACGTGTATCGTATTTAATTCATTTTATTTCATACTTTACTTTACAAGACATCATTGGCCACGTTATTGGTGTTGATTATACAATGGTGAATGGAGTTGCCGGTGAAGGAACAAAGTATATTCGTCTTCGTGTTGCAGATCTAAAGTAAGTTTTACTACTTTTAATTGAATGTTTTTTTATATAATCTATGTTATATAATCGTCAAATTATCTAATATTGAATTCAATAGTTTTGGGGCTTTGGACTTCATATATTTCGGCCCATTCTCAACCGAAATTATGAGAGTTCTCGACATGTCTATGAAAGAAACGTTTGGGCGTGCTGTTATAATCATTCAACTTGCCAGAACCATGTTATTCAACGGTAATGTAGTA
This sequence comes from Euphrasia confusa, assembly GCA_954870475.1. Classification (NCBI taxonomy): domain Eukaryota; kingdom Viridiplantae; phylum Streptophyta; class Magnoliopsida; order Lamiales; family Orobanchaceae; genus Euphrasia; species Euphrasia confusa. Next base: position 18,641,119 of record OX940950.1, read on the forward strand.
TGTATCTTGATATTATCTATTAGCCTGCTAAAATTTATTTTTATTTTGTACACATTTTGGTATTAGCCTGCTAAAATTTATTTTTATTTTGTACACATTTTGTAGGTGATTTTGTCTTGCACAATACTGATGGTGCCACTAATGTTCTTATCTATTATAATATTGATGAGGCGGTTGAATACAATAAGCGGTAAAGTTTTAATTTAAATGTTGAATATTTCTTTATGTATTCTCGGTATTTATGTAATCACACGCGAAGAATTCTAAATTAATATTCTTTTTAATGTGTAATAGGTTTGAAGAACAATGGGAAGAAGATATAAAGCAGCGCAACATCCCTACTTTAGTTTAATTCATTTTGTTGTTGTTTGTTTTATTATTCTTCTACTTACCGCTTTAACTAAAAAACAATTGAAATTGCCTTGCTAAAGTATGATTAAAAAATTTATTTTCTTGCATAATTCTTCATTTCATGCATGTTTTGAATTGATTATGTATGAATGACTTATTTTTCAATTTTTGTACCATTATATGACTTTTATTATATAAAGATACCTGGACTGATATAATAAAAATATTGTATATTGATTATCATAATAGTTCAATTTATGTAAAGATATATAGACTTACATAATATATAATGAATAATAAGTATTGGGCAGTGTTTATATAATGATAAGTTTGACCAAATATTAAATTTACCTTATTAATTACATAATTATTATTTTGACTATATTCCAATTTTGATTTGTCCCGGATCCTTTGAATTCTATTGAATTTATTATCATTATCATCAACTACAATTTAAATACTTACAAATTGCTAAAACGTAGGTTTTTAAGAAGTTACTTATTATTTAATAAGTGAATTTATTAAACTATTCAATTATTCAATTAATTTAATATAATAAATAAATATTTGCATTTTGTGTATCTTTACTGAAAATAAAGAATCATTCCAGAATAATTATACTATCTTTATTCCTTTTACGATTAGGTACGAAATATATACTATTCAGAATCCCTATATTATCTTTAAATAAAAGATTTAGATATATACTAAATAATTGTGTATATATCTTTTACCATGTATATTGAAAAAATACTTATCACTCGGCCCCTTATAAAAAGTCGTAGAGAGTCTTAATTTTTATATCGCAACGTCCACCATTAAGAAACATGGCGAGTGAATTCGAATCATCCCACCCATACACTCCTCTTTCTGCAATAAGTAAAAATAGAATTGATTGGAATATTCGCGTTAGAGTTTGTAGAAAGTGGCGGACTACTGCAGTCGGCAAGATACAAGAAACCCTTGAGTTCTTATTTATGGATAAAGATGTAAGTCAAAATATTTATCCTTACTTTAATTTTAGAAATTGTGTGTAGATTATTCATTAGTATTATATAGCTATAAATGTGATTTCGATAATATCATATATTTACAAATTAATAATCAATGATAAATTTTTATTTGTCGTTTTTGAAGGGTACCAGAATTCAAGCTACGGCCAGAAAATGGCTTATGGAACTATTTGAACACAACACCAATGAAGGTGATCTGATATCCGTGAGGCAATTTTCTGTTTCTGAACGACAAAAGAATTTTGCAATAGCGGACCATTCCTACAGAATCTATCTACAGAGGAACACTTTGATTGCTCCTGTTGTTTATCCCAGATTTCCAAAATCGGTTTTCGATTTCAAGAGTTTCACTCATATCAAAAACAATATCCCCAATGATGAAGGACCTCTTTTTGGTATTATCTTACCTAATTTCTATTTTTTTTATAGAAATTGTTAGTAGATATTGTTATCGATAAATTATCGTGTTTTGTTTTTAATGTTCTATGACTAAATTTATTTCAAGACGTTATTGGGCGTGTTATTGACGTTAATGACTCTAAGATGAAAGATGACCCTTCTATTATCGGCGCAAAGAGTATCCAACTTTTTCTTGAAGATTTGGAGTAAGTTTGATCAAATTTGTAATAATAATTTATTTTATATATGATTGTTTAGAAAGTGACTAAAAAATATATTTCGTGATGCAGACAAAATACCATATATTGTACGCTTTGGGAGCCGTATTGCCATGAGCTGAGAGATTTTGTCGAACGAGCGCATGAAAAAAATCTTCTCGATGACAACTGTATCGTTGTTCAGATGTGTCGTCGTAAAACCTTTCGAAGTAAAAATTTATAGTACATGTTTATGTTACTCTTACATTTTATACTTATTTATTTATATCATCATGACCTTTAACTTTTTTATTTATTAATGTCAAAAATAAATTACAGATTTGGTTTCTGTCACAAACACTTACCATGCTACAAAAGTCATTGTCGATCAGAATCTTGATGAGATTGTTGAGTTCTCGGCCAAGTAATGTTCATCTGAACTCTAAAATGTTAACAACAAACTTTAAATTTTTCTGCACATAAATTACGTAACTTTTCCATGACTCATTTTATTCTTGCAGGTTACCCTTAAATGACAACAGCTCTAGATCCTTTGATGGTTCGTTGATGTCCGGTTCCTCTTTTGTTAGCATTAAAGATGAGTTGCAAAATTCTGCTACTGTTTTTCTGAGTTTGAAAGATCTCAAATCTACCAACGTGGTGAGTACTTTGTAATTTATTTTATGTTTTTATATTAATTTAGTGTCTATAATTTCAGATTATATAGATGTATAAACATGAATACCAACTTCCAATTTTCATTAACACTCTATTTCATCACAAACACATGTGTAGGTCGGTAAATATTGGATAGTTGCTTCAATATCTGAAATTTTGTACGAAAGGGGATGGTGCTACACCAGATGTAGTAGGTGCAAGAAGAAGGTTATCGAGCAAGAATCCAAAATGTATTATGAAACGTGTGCTGATTATGTCATTGCTGTTTCGAAATACAAGGTTCATGTGAAGGTTGTTGATGGTACGGATAATGCTGTTTTACTCCTTTGGAATGACACTATCACCAACCTGATCGGTAAAACTGTAACAACTCAAAATTTTATTTAGTAGAATCTTGAACTCACCTAAATAAAGTTACTAATTTATAAATTAAGATAATAAATTAAAATTTCAAAATAAAATATATTTTAATTAAACATTAAATTTGGTAAATAATAGTATAATGATAATTATATATTTAATATTTCGATTTAACCCAATATCATTAACATAATTTAAAGTTTAATTATTAAAAGATGTCTTAACAACCAAGAAATACTAATATTTAAAGTTTACTAAATTAAAACCCTAATAGAATCGGTCCTATAAATATACATCTACCCTCCTCCGCATACCACCGTCTACATTACAAACAATATACATTCTCTCCCATTATCAATTCGATCGTCTTTCTTCCTCCACTATCCAACATATATTATATATATACATAGAAAACTATTGCCCCGAGACTATCTCCAACTCCACAGAATTATCCCCGCTGCTCATGGTCCTTATTTCGATATCCTTGTGTTTAGCAACATCAATCCCTCACCAAGCAATTCTCGAAGCGCCACTTTATTAAATAAGAGGAAATTGCAAACATGTCACTGAACTTTGAGGTAACTATGGGAAGTTCCTTAATTAAATCTTCATAATATTATTCAGTCCATATATATTAAGTCTTAAAAATTATTAATTCAGCCCTGGAGATTTAGAATTTGCTAGTTCAGTCCTCTATGGCCTTAGACGCGTTTTGGATTTTCACGTTCACGTCCCAGCTCATCGAGGTAGGTGTCATGTTGTCGATTTACCTCTTCTATTACTTGTTTCACTATGTGTGTCTCTATGTGTGCATTTATGTGAATTTATTAAAAATATATTTTCCGTTGTAACCGGAGACCGGGGAAAAGGGTCGAAGGGGACCAACGCAATAGTTGGCGCAACTCGCAATATCCAGATTATTAAATGGATCTCATGTTTATTAAAATTACAATATTTTCATGTTATGTTCATTGGTTATACATGTATTTGATTCTGGTATTGGATGAGGTAATGACCCTATTGAGCGCGTTGAGCTCACCCTATCGACAACAACTATTTTTAGGTACACACGAGGATGCCGAGCGAGAGAGGTGATTAAGGATGGAGGAATAAATTAAACTAAATAAATGTTTTTATGCTTTATTTGTTTATATTATAAAATAGTCTACTGTTTCAAAACCTTCAAATATACTTTGTTTTATTTCTCTTATAATTGCTTCAAATTGATTAGTTGGGTCTTGTAGAATTAGCACGTGTGGTGATATATTATAATATTCAATAGTAACTTTATATTTATACCTATATGGTTAATTAGCTTGCTGGTTAGTATAAAACTAAAGAATTAGTACTTACTGTATAGTATAGGTGTGCATGCATGTATAACTCATCTGCTCATACTATGTTCATGTTATATACAAACGTTCATTAATTATTATATGTATGAATAGATTATTTATGTGCTAATGTAGTTAGTTTATTTTGGTATTTGAATTTTAAAATGATTTTACTTCTTCAAATAAAATTTTGTGACGCCCGCACTTTATTAAATGTTATTTTCAAAATTAACACATTTCGCTGTTATAAGAAAATCGGGTCGTTACAGTTGGTATCAGAGCATTACGATCCTGTCGGCTAGTTAAAATTTGTTTTTTTTTTTTTATGTGTAATAAATTAAAATTAATATTCACCTCTTCCATCCTCGTCATATCTCGTCGGCTCCTCAAGGTACGTCACACTTAAACCATTCACATGTTCATGTTAACTTTATTTAATATTTTAGGTTGCTAGAGCCTTTAGATTAGATGCTTAAAACTTACAGTAATATAAGTATTTTCAGATATCCTTAAATCTATTAAGTTATCAAATTTCGAGGACGAAATTAAAATTAAGGGGTGTAGATTGTAACAACTCAAAATTTTATTTAGTAGAATCTTGAACTCACCTAAATAAAGTTACTAATTTATAAATTAAGATAATAAATTAAAATTTCAAAATAAAATATATTTTAATTAAACATTAAATTTGGTAAATAATAGTATAATGATAATTATATATTTAATATTTTGATTTAACCCAATATCATTAACATAATTTAAAGTTTAATTATTAAAAGATGTCTTAACAACCAAGAAATACTAATATTTAAAGTTTACTAAATTAAAACCCTAATAGAATCTGTCCTACAAATATACATCTACCCTCCTCCGCATACCACCGTCTACATTACAAACAATATACATTCTCTCCCATTATCAATTCGATCGTCTTTCTTCCTCCACTATCCAACATATATTATATATATACATAGAAAACTATTGCCCCGAGACTATCTCCAACTCCACAGAATTATCCCCGCTGCTCATGGTCCTTATTTCGATATCCTTGTGTTTAGCAACATGAATCCATCACCAAGCAATTCTCGAAGCGCCACTTTATTAAATAAGAGGAAATTGCAAACATGTCACTGAACTTTGAGGTAACTATGGGAAGTTCCTTAATTAAATCTTCATAATATTATTCAGTCCATATATATTAAGTCTTAAAAATTATTAATTCAGCCCTGGAGATTTAGAATTTGCTAGTTCAGTCCTCTATGGCCTTAGACGCGTTTTGGATTTTCACGTTCACGTCCCAGCTCATCGAGGTAGGTGTCATGTTGTCGATTTACCTCTTCTATTACTTGTTTCACTATGTGTGTCTCTATGTGTGCATTTATGTGAATTTATTAAAAATATATTTTCCGTTGTAACCGGAGACCGGGGAAAAGGGTCGAAGGAGACCAACGCAATAGTTGGCGCAACTCGCAATATCCAGATTATTAAATGGATCTCATGTTTATTAAAATTACAATATTTTCATGTTATGTTCATTGGTTATACATGTATTTGATTCTGGTATTGGATGAGGTAATGACCCTATTGAGCGCGTTGAGCTCACCCTATCGACAACAACTATTTTTAGGTACACACGAGGATGCCGAGCGAGAGAGGTGATCAAGGATGGAGGAATAAATTAAACTAAATAAATGTTTTTATGCTTTATTTGTTTATATTATAAAATAGTCTACTGTTTCAAAACCTTCAAATATACTTTGTTTTATTTCTCTTATAATTGCTTCAAATTGATTAGTTGGGTCTTGTAGAATTAGCACGTGTGGTGATATATTATAATATTCAATAGTAACTTTATATTTATACCTATATGGTTAATTAGCTTGCTGGTTAGTATAAAACTAAAGAATTAGTACGTACTGTATAGTATAGGTGTGCATGCATGTATAGTTCATCTGCTCATACTATGTTCATGTTATATACAAACGTTCATTAATTATTATATGTATGAATAGATTATTTATGTGCTAATGTAGTTAGTTTATTTTGGTATTTGAATTTTAAAATGATTTTACTTCTTCAAATAAAATTTTGTGACGCCCGCACTTTATTAAATGTTATTTTCAAAATTAACACATTTCGCTGTTATAAGAAAATCGGGTCGTTACAAAAACAACGGGTGAATCATTATCCGAACTTATCCAGGTAATAACATATTATTTAGATTATACCTTATTCTGAACTCGACTATTAATTAATATATGAATTCCAATATGAAATGTCTTTTTATTCAACACTAATACATTACTGAAATAGGATTCAAGTGCTGATGCGGATGTGGAAGGATCCTTCAAGGATTCTTTTAAGCTTCCCGTTCCGCAATCATTGGATGACCTAATTGGACGAGAGTTAATGTTCAAAGTGAGCTCTGAGGCGATGCAAATCGAGGGTAGAGAGAAAGAGTTTGTGGTGGATAAATATTCTGATGATGATGAGCTTATCAAATCTCACAGGAAAACTGATCACAAACTATTGGGATTTCCATTGATGTCCTACAAAGATTTAGTTGAGGATAATGCATTCGATATTGAAAGAAATTTGGATAAGAATTTTGATGAAGACTTCAAATCACCAGAAATTCAGAAGGCTTGCAAGAGAGTTTTGGATAAGAGGTCTGACGAAGATGATCCTATTGACGGACAGGGATCCATTTCTTCAAAGTTAAAGTCTGATTAAAGATCTCCATTTGAATACTATTTATTTATCATAATTGTTTTTTTTCACTAATAAATTTGAATCATTATTTTTTTCTTTGGGATTATTTTTATATTCTTTAAATTTTATTGTGTTACATTTCATTTTTAATCATTTGATTTTGTTATTTGAACATTTTATTAATTCATTGTTTTCCGTGTTACATTCTATATATTCTATTTAAAGATCTAAAATTTCTTATATTTTAACATGCAATAATAAAATAAAACTATTTTTGATATATTATTGTAACTTACGTGAAAGTTAAGTTATTTTACAAAAATCTATATATATTTAACAAATATAAATAAATAATTTAATATTAATTATTATATATATGATGCATAATACATGGTATATAATAATATATAAAACATTTCCAAAAAATAAGAAATAACGGTTCTGATTTTTAGGAATTGTGTTTAATTATTGCTTATGTATTTCTGTTCCCGAATATTGTTTTCCTTAAATTGTGATGATCGTTGTTATCCAATAATATATTTTCAATCTTTTCCAAATTAATTACTTATCTCTGGCTATATACTAAACGCTTTATTTCTCCCGTGTTCGTTCATTCAATTGGAGTAAAATTCTGAATGTTATTCTTTTTGTAGATGTCTTAACGACACTTCTCATATTCCAATTTTCAACAATTGTGTAAGTGATTTATATATTTGTTCTGTTCTAAACGTGCTTATAAATTGCTTATGTTATAGGCAATAACTAATGTCTTATATTCTTGATTTTGTTATTCGCAATCTGAAATATTCGTGTTAGGAAGAATCTCATTTGATTCTTCTGGGTGATAACAATGTCGTCGAACAAAAATACAAGGAGCACAGGTAATAATATTTTTCCATACACTTTTTGTTGTACAATTGATTTCGCTATTTTGATGCACCTTTTCGATATATATGTCTTTTTATATTCGTTTTTCATATACAGATAAAGGAAAAGGCAAATGCACCTCACCGGTTGGAAATACGGAAAAGAGGATCGGCAATGATTACAGTTATTATTTCATACAAGCATATTTTGTTTAAAATGTTTTATAATGAAATATGTTTAGTTAATACATATTCACTGTCAATTGTAATTGCTTTTAAATTCTCAGATGCGTTTGTGTTGGAGTCTTATACTAACAATGTCAGCGCCGTAAAAAAGAAAGTTAATAGAGGCATCGTAATTTCACCCGAAGCACAATCCGCATCAAGTAATTTTTTTTCTGTATCTTATTGATATATTCGTATTTTCCTGTATAGCACTACGTTCTCAAATGTTATGCAGTAGGTAAGCTTCCAACGACCAATATTACGACTAATGCGGAAAATATATCTCCGTATCAAAGTTCGTGTGTCACCGATCAGCGCGGCAACAAACGAAAAGTCTTTGCCAGTGTTGTTGATACTACGAAAAGAAATAAACACGGAATGCCATTGAGGGACACGACAAACGGTTAGTTTTTGTACACTCGATCTTAGACATCCAATAATTAAATAATATATATTTTCAGTTCATTTACTAATTCAATATGTTTTTGCAATTATTATATCATTGATAATATGAGGGTCTGGGTGTTTAACTTGGCAGATCCTTTTGTGTTGGAGTCTTATACGAATAATATTAGCGCCGTCAATAACAATGTTGATGGAGGCAATTTTTTTTCACCCCAAGGAGTGTCCGGCTCATGTAATATCCGTTATGTATCTTATTACTATATTTATATTATAAAGTGAATTTATTACGTTGACAACTTTCATGCAGTTGTTCGAGTTCCAACGATCAATAATTTTACGGCTGCGGACAATATATCTCCTTATCAAATATCGTGTCTCACTGAGCAGCGCAACAACAAACGCATAATTAGTGGTAGTGACGTCCATACTGTGAAACGTAATAAAAACAGCATGCCATTGAGGGATATAACAAACGGTTCGCTTTTTATATTCAATGTTGTTTTAAGTTATTTAGATCATATTTGTTCTTACTTTATTTATATAAAATAATCCTTTAATATTTTTTTTTGGCTTAATAGTGACAACTCCCAGTCCGCTGTGTATCGTACAAATATTCCAACTTTTCCTATTTTGGAGTCAAGTGCTATACATGCTAACAGAAATAAAGAAAATATAATTACTCAAGCTGCGCGCAATTTGGATGTTGATTTCTCATCCGTTCAATCAACTGGTATTTTACTTACTAATTCTTTATATAGGTTTGGTTATCATCTTCTTATTGATGTTATCTCATATATTTTGTTTGCACGTATAATTAATGGAATTATTTTGGTTGATGTAAATTTCAGCACCGGTGGTACAAAATGACCGTATTGCGAATGTTACAAATCTCGCAAATCGTGTAAATGAGGGGTCGTCAAATGTTGCCAAACCACCCGAGAAGATATTAAATACATTTGTTGCCATCGATCCAAAAAATAAAATCCTTCCAAAATCCACGGATAAGAAGTACACATGTACGATGCTACGCATATTTAAATTGCTATTTATAAAAAATACTATGTTATTTGAGACATATTACTTGAACGGAAGTAATATTTATTTATAACTTCAACTTTTCAATACAAGGTTACCATGATATCGGTGATCTGGAGTGGACATGTAAACACTGTAAAGCTGTATTTTGGTTAGACGAAAGACTCGAAAAGGCCCGTAATCCACGCGGAAATCCTTTGTTTAATCTTTGTTGCATGCATGGTTGGTTTATCTTATTTTCGTCAAAATCTAAAACAATTAGCTCATTTTTTAGATAGTTTATTGATCTGATATTATTTAACGTTTTAATTTTCGACAGGAAAAATTAAATTAGCTGCTATGCAAGATCCGCCTGCCGACTACAAAAAATTATTATACGGGACCGACAAAATCAGTAAAAAATTCCAAACATCGATGAGATTCTACAATACGATTTTTTCCTTTACTTCTATGGGCGGGAAAGTTGATAATTCTTATAATACCGGAAGTTCGCCGCCAAACTACAGGATATATGGAGAGAACTTTCATCGCATTGGGTGTTTGATGCCAGATGATGATCAAAAACCAATGTTTGCTCAGTTATACATCTACGATACGGAAAATGAAGTAAAACATCGATTAAACATGATGAGGTCAGCCAACTCTTTTATGGAACTTAATTTTTTCGTTTGTATATAATAAATCACTCTTGATTCATTGTTGTTTGTACAGAAAAGAACCGGAACCGGTCGACGAAGAAGACAACGAAGATACTGATAGTGCGAATTCTCAAATAGTTACATCTCTAAAAAAAATTTAGATGATAACAACTTACTGGTGAGTTGTTTTCGTTCTTCCGGAGAAACGATTAAAAAGGATAAAACAACTGATATCAGGTTGAAATTAATTTCTAAACGTCAAAGTGATGGACGCACGCATAATTTGCCCCAAGCAAGTGAAGTTGCTGCATTGATAGTTGGAGACGTTGAGAATCTCAAAGACCGGAGAGATATAATTGTTACACATAAAGATGGAAAGTTGAAACGCATAAATGAATTGCACACATATTATTTGCCTCTCCAATATCCCTTGCTGTTTTTATTCGGAGAAGACGGTTTTAGAGATGACGTTGTTCACTGCCAAACTGATAGGAGCAATGAGCAGACAGAAAAATTTGTTACCATGAGAGAATACTTTGCGTACAGACTCATGGAGAGGTGCAACGAGTCTCCTCACTTATTATTCAGTCGTCGTTTGTTGCAGCAATTTATTGTCGACGCCTATACTATGGTTGAATCTTACAGAATTGCTTATATGAAACATCATCAACAAGATTTTCGGTGCGACTCTTACTCTACGCTAGATGATGCGTTAAATCGTGGAGAAGAGAACGCCGCCAATACTGGCAAGAGAATAATTTTGCCTTCTACTTTTGTTGGAGGCGCGCGCTTCATGATACAGAACTATCACGATGCTATGTCTATATGCAAATGGGTTGGATATCCGAATTTGTTCATCACTTTCACGTGCAATTCTAATTGGGATGAAATAACAAGATACGTTAAAAAAAGAGGTCTCACTGCCGCCGACCGACCAGGTATTGTTTCTCGGGTTTTCCACGCTAAGCTAGAGAATTTGTTGAGAGAAATTCGATTTGACAAGATTTTTGCGCAGGTAATATGTTTTTATATTATGTTGCAATATATGAAATTAATTTATTAACAGAAAAGAATAATAATTCAATAGTTTGTGTTTTTTACGATCAATTGATTAATGTTATCCAATTATGCTGTATTGCAGTTATATACACGGTGGAGTTCCAGAAACGTGGCTTGCCGCATGCGCACATTCTCCTTTTTCTCAAGGGTATTCCCGAGAACGTGAGTGCTAACGTTGTAGACGGAATAATAAAGGCCGAGATCCCTGATGAGAATGACGACAAGGCATATTACGAAGCAGTTAAACAACACATGCTTCACGGCCCTTGCGGAGTTGCCAATATGAAATCACCTTGCATGGTCGGAAATAAATGCATCAAGCATTTTCCCAAGAAGTTTGCTAGCAGAACTTCTGTAGATAATGATGGTTTCGTCGTGTACAGACGAAGGGATCTAGGTCGATACGTCAATAAAAATGGCATCAATCTTGACAATAGGTATTTTTTTATTTTTATCTCCATCTAATATACTACATGTTTAATTAATATGTAATTTAAATATTAAATGTGATATATTACACATTTCAATATATATATATTGAAATAGAGAGAGAGAGAGAGAGAGAGAGAGAGAGAGAGAGAATCATATATATTTAAATATATACATTCTTACTATATCTACATACGTAATACAGGTTTGTCGTTCCCCACAACCCTACACTGCTTAAAAAGTATGGCGCTCATGTTAACGTCGAATGGTGCAACCGATCACGCTCCATCAAATATTTGTTTAAATACGTCCACAAAGGGAATGATCGCACAACGACTGTATTTTATCAGTCTTACGTTCCGAGTCAGGGAACAAAAGTTATTGATGAAATCAAACATTACTTTGACTGTAGGTACATATCTGCTTCCGAAGCTGCATGGAGGTTGTTTGCATACGAAATGCATTTCAGAGAACCGAACGTCATTAGACTTGGTTACCATTGTCACAACGAACAGAATATTACGTTTAGAGCCTAAGATTCTACAAGGAAAGTTTTGTCCAAGGCTTCTTCTAAAGAAACAATGTTCACAGCTTGGCTCGACGCCAATTCTAAATATCCTGAAGCGAGGAGCTTGACTTATGCTGAATTTCCTCAAAAATTCGTATGGAATGAACAGCAAATGGAATGGCGACCGAGGCAACGAGGAATAGCTCTGGGAAAATTAGCTTATATGTATCCAGGAGCCGAAGAGCGGTACTATTTGAGAATTCTTCTGAATATCGTTCGTGGCTGCACATCTTTCGATGATGTTAAATCGTACGATGGAAAGACGTATGCTACCTTTAAAGAAGCCTGTTATGCACGTGGTTTGCTGGATGACGATAAAGAATACATCGATGCACTAAAAGAGGCTTCAAAGTGGGATACAAATTTCATGTTGCGAGCTCTTTTCGTCAACATGCTGACATGTTCAGCATTGACCAGCCCAGACAAAGTTTGGGAAGAATGCAAAGATGAGTTGTCGGTTGACGTGCTAAAAATATATCGTAACACCGTCAATAATCAAGGTATTTTATATGTAAATTGTTGTATGTATTAATATTATTATTTCAATTATTTTATTTGCTATTTTTTCAATATTTGGTCAGAGTTTTTAATATTTATGCATGTTTCTTATTTAGTTAGGATACACGCGTTTGTTATTTAATTTGACTTCTTAATATAGAGTTTGCATTTTAATTATATCCTGCAATAGTTTTGGATTACGATTGTAAATTATTGACGTGTTTTGTTTCATATTAATCTTAGATGTAACTCTCTCGCAAGATGAAATTTATAATTTGTGCTTGCAATTCATTGAAGAGATGATGAAGCGCCAAGGACAAACGCTGAAAGATATTCCAAATATGCCTTATCCACAATTTATTGACCTTACGGTTGGACAAAACAGCCTCTTAGCTGCCGAGCTTGCCTATGACAGAAATGCTCTCCGAGTTGAGTACGATCATTTGGTGTCCATGTTGAATGAGGATCAGCTGAAGGCTTATAAGACAATCGTTCGAACTCTCGACGATCCAAATGGACAGGTTTTCTTTTTGTATGGTTATGGTGGAACCGGTAAGACTTTTGTTTGGAGAACTCTGTCTGCAGCTGTTCGAGCTAGAGGCGACATTGTTCTGAATGTCGCATCGAGTGGTATAGCTTCTCTTCTTTTACCTGGAGGTAGAACGGCCCATTCCAGGTTAAAGATTCTTATATCGTTACACGAAAGCTCTACATGTAATATCAAGAAGCAAACAGATCTGGGAAAATTGATTATTAAGACGAAACTTATTATATGGGACGAGGCTCCCATGATGCATAGGTATGAACGATTAATATTATGTGCATTTGTTTATGGTTGTCTTATATTTATGTGTTTACAAATTAATTTTAAGTTCAATATGGTCAGATTTTAACATTTTGTTGTTTTCCTTTTTTCTAGGAATTGTTTTGAAGCACTCGATCGTACTATGCGTGATATCATTGTTGGAAATCGATATCCCGGGGTTAGCGGAATTGCGGAAACGTAACCCCGATCAAAATCCCTTCGCCGGAAACCACCGCGAACCACCACACGAACCGGGCCCGACCAAAGCAACACCGCCGCGGGATAAACCCGCGGCTAGCCCTAGCCGAGCCCCGCGTGGGGCTCGCGATTGCACACGGCAATCGCTGGGGATGCATCGTGCATCCCCCGGGGCTGCTCGTAGCAGCCCCCGGCGGTGAGTCCGGCGACTCACCGCCACCGTCGATCGGAGGAGGGGGCGCCTGCCGCGGCACCAGCCCGCGGCTGCCCCCAGCGATCGACCGAAGTCGATCGCTCGCCCCGGCGTCCAGCCGGGGCCCTTCGATGTGCACCGACGGTCGAAGCCCTAGGGCTCGACCGCCACCCTCGGCGTCCAGCCGAGGGTACTCACGCGATCCCGGCGGGGTTCGCTTGACCGCCCGCGGTCCGGTGATCTCGGATCACCACCGCGCGGTCAAACCCCATCCCCGAGTTCGTCCCTCAGATCTTCGTTCATGCGTATACCCGAATTAATAATTAAAATCATCGAGGGGGTTCGTGATTTTACCTTTGTTCTCGTTGTACGGAGAAACGAGATCTATGAAGACCTTGAGACCTTCCCACGTATTCCTTGCACTAGCTCGAACGTCGGGTGGGCGACGATCTTCCGAACTCCATGGATCTCCCTCTCTACTTTCTCACTCTAGAATTGTGATCTTCAAGTTATGAGAATAAAGAAGACCATGTAGTGCTTTTATAGGCTACGTAGGGGATCTTAAGGAGGTGGAATATTGGGCTTCCAATATTAATGATTAAATTGAGCCCAAGCCCAAATCTATTAATCCATTAATATTAATTAATTCTATTTTCCACTATATAAAATTAATTGCACTCCCAATATTAAACCATATTATATCAAATAATATTTCTCCGGTAGTATTATTTATTCCGTGTATTTAAGATATAAATATCCATGAATAAAATTAATTTATTGCTAATTAATTTATTCATCTCTTGTAACCGAGACTAGTACCATTCAACCTTAATTATTATGCGGAACAAATCCACCTGCATGGTTTACATAATAATTCCTTATGAACTCATCTCGGGGATATTATCAACCCTTACGGGATACACTTTCCCGTCAAGTATTCACGGCATGCCATATATAAAATATAGTGACCCAACTTAACCGGTAATTAACCCAATAATTAAATCGGTTAATTCCTTTGGAAAATTAAAGTCACTTATATTAAATATACACACCCGCAATAGTATCGGGGATTAAGAATAAAATACACTGAGATTTAAATCGATTATCCAAGGCAATCCTAATCGATAAATCTCAAACGATCCGCCCAATACACCAAGTGTACAAGTGTGATAAAATAATCAAGATAGATTATTTTCTCTCTCACACAACGACTATACCGATGGATTGGTCCGTGTCCATCTAGGTCGTGAGCAACTGTTCGATTAAATACGAGTAACCGATAGTATGATCTTCTGTGTGTCCATACAACACCATACTAACTACAACGTATAAAATCCAGGACTATAATTTGCATATATTTAATTATAAATAATTAAACGCAAATAATTGTTTATTTAATTAAATAGATTAGTGGCAATGGATCGTGAGTTTCCGTCACTTAAATCTAGACATTAAGTACACAACTCCAACAATCTCCCACTTGTACTAAGGTCTAGTCATTTCCTCCAAACTCCCGACTCCCATACTCATCATGTGCTTATGTTGTACTTCCAAGAAGTACTATGTGAATGAGCACTCTAGGTTGCCGCTCTGAAGTTATCTTGGTGACTACAGCGTCGTCTCCCTCGACGATGACTCGTATCAGGTGGTACTTGCTCTATGTGTTATCTTACACTTATGGACTTGTGATTTCTTACCTTTTGCCATTGCACCGCTATTTACATAGCCTTTGGCAAATTAAGAATCACATCTAACTCCCAGAGATTATCCCGGAGCTATACCAAAACTTCCGCTGCCTCTGAGGCCGCTATTTGGTTACCCATGGCAGAGTCCGAAAAGCATCGTGCTTATCACTCTTCCATGTTAAAACTCCTTCTCCTTCAATAGTGAAACACATAGCCTGATATCGACTTACACCGGTCCTCATTCGATTAGAAATCTAAGAGAATGTAATCCAAAGGAAATGCTCGTCTGCTCTGTAATCCAGAACATAGTTTCCAGTACTTTGAAAAATACCTAAAATGTTCATTACAGCAGTCGAGTATTCCTTTCCAGGATTACCTTGATATCCTCCCACTATACTAGCCGCATAGCAGATATCAGGTTCTCGTTTTCAACATCGCATTTATCAAGCTTTCCACACTCGAAGTGTCGGAAACCGCTTTCATTGCTTCTATCTCCTTTTGTGTTCCAAAACACATATCCTTAGATAGATGCATTCCGTATCTGAAAGGTAACACACCTTTCTCGGAATCTTGCATGTTAAAACGAACCATAATCATTTATATGTAAGATGTCCAGGAGAAGTACAATGTTCTTTTCTAGAGATCCAAGATCTCAAGAACAGGTCCAACTTCTTCCTATATCGTTCATAATGATTTATCCAGACAACCATCATTTCATGTCTGATTACATCTTTACATTGTTGCCAATGATAAAATGTTATCTACATAAAATCCGAGAAACACCACTTTGTTTCCATCACGTTTCCCATACACACGATTCGTCAATGCCTTTTGATGAATCCATCAAATGGACTTTCTCATCAATGCGCAAGTTCCACGAACTTAATGCTTTGTTCCAATCCATAGATGGATCAACTAAGCTTGTACTCTAAATGATCTTGCCTCTTAGCAATAATCCTTATTGCTTTCCAAGAAGGCAAATTTAGATCTAGTACTGCCTTCATGTAGATCCAGGGATCGATTTCATGTATACCAGGTCCAGAGTCTGAGAACTCTCCTAGCCTTATGAACATCTCCGGTTGTCATACAACCTCCCACTACAACGGCATTCCGGTGTATAAACAGTAATGACAGTAGGTGCAGTTAGTGGTGTACCGCTACTCGGTTCGGCTGGTTCCCAGTCCTTATCCCTTTCTCTCATTCAAAGTATTACGTCACTTTGGGCTTGTGGTTCATCTAATAGTCTTTCTCTAAGAACCGGGCGTTAGAACTTATAACGTCCTTCTGGTTCATAGTACTATTGAACACACATCTTTTGTTCTTTTAGGATATTCTACAACCGCATTAGAATGCGCTGTTGTTTCTAGACATATCCATAGAACATAGGTAGTTCCGTATAACTCATGCTTTTACTATTTCTATAAGAGTTCCATTTCTTGTTTACGACACACCATTTCTACACAAAAGTGTATGGTGTGTTCATTTGGGATCAAATCCCAATCTCTGATCAGTATGCCATGCATTCCTCAGACAGGCACTTGCCTCCGCGATCAAATCGCAGGCTACAAATGGATATACCTTGATGGTTCCCCACAATAGCTTTGTGTCCATTGACTTGTCAAAACACTTGCTTTTCTGGCACATCAGGTATTCTAATCCATTTCTCGAGTAATCATCAAATGAAGTACTCGTACCTTATTGTCTGAGTAGACATATGTCTGCATACATCAGAGTCAATCAATTCTTATACTTGTCCGGATCTTATATCTTATATCCATGAAAGATTGCTTAGTCATGTTATCTTCCAAATTAGATTCTTAGGTCGGAAGGTCCACTCCTTCAACCTAATTGATCAAATATCAATTTTCGACCTTTGAACTTCTTATTTGAATGACTTAGCATAAGAATCCACAAGTATAATTGATTAAAGAAATCTCTTATCAGTAAGACGAGTTATATGCTACGGTTCGTTGCATCGTGGTGGACTCAGGATTCATCATTTATATATTGCTAGCTAATGTACCAGAATAGATAATATCATTATTTCTTCTTATAACCATCAAATGATTAAAAGAAATAAAATATCCATTCATTAGAAATCCAGAACAAAGTTCTTTCTAAAATGAAAGGTACATAAAAGCAATAACTCAAAATGAAATCCTATAATAATGTCCTCCACTGCAACAACTGCCTCCTCCACAGCATTGCCCATGTAGACTATGATTTCTTCTTTTCCAAGTCGTCGGGTTTCCTGGAACCCTTGCATTTAAAATGCACATACCGTCAATGGTTCCATATCTACACACCAGGTTCTAGTAGATAATACCACTGACTACGTTTTACGACTAAAGAAGATTTCGTGCTTTCTTTGAGAGGATAGTCAGACTTCCAGTACCCAGACTGTTTGTATCGAGAACTCTTGCCTATTGGCTTTCTCGTCCCATCTCGTGATCCAAGAAACTTAGGACCACTGGGTTTCTTTGCTTGTTTTTCCTTTCCCCCGGTTTTTGCCCTTAGGTTCAAAACCTTTGGCATTGGCTACAAGAGCTTGCGATTTCCGTCTCAACTCGTCCAAAAGGTTCATCATCTTAGAAACGTGTTTTAAGCGTTTCCTCGAATCGACTGGCCTTTATGAGTATCCTCATCGCCTCTTGTCTAGCCTCTACATCATGTCTAAACATCTCCTTGAGTTTGAACATGATATCAAAATCAGTTCTTTTCTCATTAGTTAAGACATTGGTAGGCTCAGGAGGACAAAGCTCACTTGAGTACAAACTTGTACTCTTTAACAGTCTGGGCAATGTCCAGATCTCTTTTCCAATCAATACATTCAGGGACCAATGAGTTAAATTCCTCAAGTATTACATAAAGTGGGTTCAAAGCCATCCATAATCTATGAGCACATATAACAACAAACAATTGATTTAATCTCCGATATTATCTCCCTCAAATAATATCATTAAACCACTAATCACATCTAAAATCCCATCAGATATGGCAAGCCACGTGGTGTGGACGTTTACCTACCCAAACGATTTAGCAATTAGATTTGCTTCGGTCATACATCACTTATAACGTAACTTCGTGGGGAAGAATACTATAACGCGTATCTAAGTGTAAACCATTACTCAGTACTAAAGTAAATCGTTTGGAACCGCTACATCACCTCAAGCCACGTGGTGTGGACGTTTACGATGATTTCACAATTCTTCATAATTCCTTATAACTGTCTACATCAATTAATCCAAAATCCGTTAGTATAGCAAGCCACGTGGTGTGGACGTTTACTACACCAAGAGACTTTTATAATTGACTCCCAATTACTTGATCCATTCGATTTTTGTAAATCAGGACGCGGAGAATCATAAGTGAAACTCGAAGTTTCTTACCAGTGATTCACCATGCGAACAACCCTATCTCTCATAAATGAGGGAGCCGAGCAGACAATCGATCCATCTATAAAAGAATGGTACGAAGGTCTCTAATTTGTGTCCTCCACATGACCAAGTGGCTTTGGCTCCATTCCACTCCCCGGGGTGAGAATGAGTCGACTTGAAATCAGCTTTGGAAAGACAAATTAGGCATTGTTTGATAAACTTAATCAATGTTTCTCGTAAGAGGAATTACAAGAACTCTCATCCAATGACTTATCTATATAAACTTCAAAAGTTTATAAAAGTCACCAAGAGAGCAGCAATGGAGACCATGGGTATGTTTCCATACCCTCTCCCACTTAGCTTTTTACAATAAAGGGATACGCTATCTAATGCATAAATAAATACACATAAGCATGCATACATGAAATAAAGCACATAGAATATTATCACATAGTCAAAATAATACTAGAATATTATTTTCCGACTATTATGGCTTTATCGCATCTCCGTACGCATCTTCTAGTCTTTAGTCTTCGTTCTTGAATGCTCCATGTGACGAGAATATTAATCCCAATATTTAAATCTATTTATTTTCAATTAATCCAAAAGTTACTTAATTCGAAAATTAAGTCAATCGAATATATCAAAAATAAAATTAAATATTATTAATATTTTTATTTATTTTTACTTTCCTTTCTAATTCTATTAAATCTTTAGAATCCTATCCAAGTCAAACTTGGAACATTCTAAAAGACTTCTATAATAGAATAAGGAAATAAAATAAATTAGGACTCCTAATCCTTCCAAATTAATTCCTTTCCTAATCTATTAAAAATTCCATAAAGGAATAGATAAATAGGAAAAATTAATTAAGGACTTTCAAAACTTTCCAAATTAATTATTTTCCTAATCCATTAAAAATTCCATAAAGGAATAATTAATAGGAAAAATAAATTAATTCCAAATTAATTATTTTCCTAATCCATGAATATTCCAAAAAGAATAATCAATTAGGAAGACCAAATTAATTCTAAATTTATTCCTTCCTTATCCATGAAAATTCCCATACTAGGAATAATCAATAAGGAAATAAATTTATTCTAAATTTATTCTTTTCCTATTCCATGAGAGTTCCCAAAAATAGGAATACTCAAAATAGGAAAACCGAATAATTTAGGAAAGTTGGATCTTGGCGGGAGAGTACGAGATCACGAGGACCTCGCGCCCCCCACCACCATCGATCCCCGGCCAAGGAGGAGCGCCGCCGCCACCCCAGCCCACGCGCCACCACCACCGGTGGCCGGCGTGGCCGAGGAGTCCCGCGGGCAGCCCCCGCCTCTAGGGCTCGATCGATCCTTCATGGATCGATCATGATGATCGATCCCTCGTCCCATCGTTTCCTCCGTCACACGTCTTCTCCGGCGGTCGTTTCGGCATCGATCCAACGTAAAATAAATTACATGAATTTAATTACAATTATCCGGTATCGATTCTATATATGAAATCGACCTTATACATTTTCCGGAAAAATAGAACTTAATAATAAAACCTAAATTCGGTCAACCCCCGAATTTTTACTATTACAAGCATTCACCACACATAAAACGAATCTCGACATGTCCGAGAGTTTAATAAAATTATGACAATAATTAACGAAGAATTATATCTAGCCATAATAGTCGGAAACCCTGCAAGGTAGAACAATTTATCGCATATACACATGAACTAGAACCTCGCTCTGATACCAATTGTTGGAAATCGATATCCCGGGGTTAGCGGAATTGCGGAAACGTAACCCCGATCAAAATCCCTTCGCCGGAAACCACCGCGAACCACCACACGAACTGGGCCCGACCAAAGCAACACCGCCGCGGGATAAACCCGCGGCTAGCCCTAGCCGAGCCCCGCGTGGGGCTCGCGATTGCACACGGCAATCGCTGGGGATGCATCGTGCATCCCCCGGGGCTGCTCGTAGCAGCCCCCGGCGGTGAGTCCGGCGACTCACCGCCACCGTCGATCGGAGGAGGGGGCGCCTGCCGCGGCAGCCCCCAGCGATCGACCGAAGTCGATCGCTCGCCCCGGCGTCCAGCCGGGGCCCTTCGATGTGCACCGGCGGTCGAAGCCCTAGGGCTCGACCGCCACCCTCGGCGTCCAGCCGAGGGTACTCACGCGATCCCGGCGGGGTTCGCTTGACCGCCCGCGGTCCGGTGATCTCGGATCACCACCGCGCGGTCAAACCCCATCCCCGATTCCTTGCACTAGCTCGAACGTCGGGTGGGCGACGATCTTCCGAACTCCATGGATCTCCCTCTCTACTTTCTCTCTCTAGAATTGTGATCTTCAAGTTATGAGAATAGAGAAGACCATGTAGTGCTTTTATAGGCTACGTAGGGGATCTTAAGGAGGTGGAATATTGGGCTTCCAATATTAATGATTAAATTGAGCCCAAGCCCAAATCTATTAATCCATTAATATTAATTAATTCTATTTTCCACTATATAAAATTAATTGCACTCCCAATATTAAACCATATTATATCAAATAATATTTCTCCGGTAATATTATTTATTCCGTGTATTTAAGATATAAATATCCATGAATAAAATTAATTTATTGCTAATTAATTTATTCATCTCTTGTAACCGAGACTAGTACCATTCAACCTTAATTATTATGCGGAACAAATCCACCTGCAGGGTTTACATAATAATTCCTTATGAACTCATCTCGGGGATATTATCAACCCTTACGGGATACACTTTCCCGTCAAGTATTCACGGCATGCCATATATAAAATATAGTGACCCAACTTAACCGGTAATTAACCCAATAATTAAATCGGTTAATTCCTTTGGAAAATCAAAGTCACTTATATTAAATATACACACCCGCAATAGTATCGGGGATTAAGAATAAAATACACTGAGATTTAAATCGATTATCCAAGGCAATCCTAATCGATAAATCTCAAACGATCCGCCCAATACACCAAGTGTACAAGTGTGATAAAATAATCAAGATAGATTATTTTCTCTCTCACACAACGACTATACCGATGGATTGGTCCGTGTCCATCTAGGTCGTGAGCAACTGTTCGATTAAATACGAGTAACCGATAGTATGATCTTCTGTGTATCCATACAACACCATACTAACTACAACGTATAAAATCCAGGACTATAATTTGCATATATTTAATTATAAATAATTAAACGCAAATAATTGTTTATTTAATTAAATAGATTAGTGGCAATGGATCGTGAGTTTCCGTCACTTAAATCTAGACATTAAGTACACAACTCCAACAATCATGAGCTCACATCTACTTGAAGCCGAGCATTTGCCTTTCGGAGGCAAGGTTGTTATTTTCGGAGGATATTTTCGTCAAATTTTGCCGGTTATTCCTAAAGGTACGAGGCAGGATATTGTTCACGCCACTATTAATTCTTCCAATATATGGACAGATTGCAAAGTTTTGCGGTTGACCAAGAACATGAGGTTGCAAAATATCGGGGATCCAAATGATGGTCGTAGGTTGCGTGAGTTCTCCGATTGGCTGTCTTCTATAGGGGATGGTACTGCTGGCGGCGAGAACGATGGGGAAATAGATATAGAGATCCCGCATGAATATTTGATAACGCAATCGGATAACTATATTGAATCGATTGTTGATGCCGCGTACCCATCTTTCCATGAACACATTGGGGATATCAATTATCTAAAAGGACGAGCGATTCTTGCGCCGACACTGGATGACGTTTATGAAATCAATGATTACATGGTTGCGATGCATAATACGGACGAAAGAATTTACCTGAGTTCGGATAGTGTTGTGCCTTCCGAACGCGGAGATAATATGTTTGATCAAATGCATTCGGTTGAGTTCTTAAATACCATCAAGTGTTCCGTACCAAACCATGAGTTGAAGTTGAAGGTTGGTATTGTTATAACGTTTTTACTAAAATATAATTATATTTAAATAAAAGAAGGTATGAAATGCTGTTATGAGTAAATATATAGTTATTGATGTATCAATTGTTTCTTAATAGGTTGGGGTGCCCGTTATACTGTTGCGGAATATGGATGCCTCTGTCGGACTATGCAATGGTACCAGGATGGTTATAACGCAACTCGGTAATTATATTATCCAGGCCAAAGTATTAGGAGGAAATAATTCTGGGGAAATGGTTTTTATTCCTCGAATTGCCCTGACGCCCTCAGATACCAAATTCCCGTTTTCTTTCCAACGAAGACAATTTCCGATTATGATATCATATGCCATGACTATTAATAAGAGCCAAGGTCAGTCGTTGACAAATGTTGCAATATATTTGAAGAAACCAGTATTTACCCACGGTCAATTGTACGTTGCGTTATCTAGAGTAACCAACACGACCGGTTTGAGCTTCTGCTTTGTGATGAGCGTGGACGTCTTACGAATAGAATAACAAATGTAGTCTATAAAGAAGTATTCCAGAATTTGTAATATCATTCTAATAAATTATTTGTACTATTCACTTAGACTTAATCTTAATTTTTTCCATTATCAATATCTACATTTAAAATTAGTTTATGTTAAACATTAAGCTTAAGCAGTTTGTGCACTAATCCGAGTAACAGAAAGTTGAATTTAATAAGCGTGCATCGCACGAGCAAGAGGACTAGTTATCTCAATTCTCTTCCCGTAAATACTCTTTATAATAATAAAAATGGGTTGGTCCAATTTGATAGTTTAATTATCTAGCCCGTAGGCTTTTTAATCCCAAGCCCAAGATTTTAATTAAGTAACAAGTTGCAAGTCCAACACTCCCAAGTCCATTTTTAAGTGTACAGTAAAAACTCTATATAGTAATACTCTCTATAGAAATAAACTCACTATAGTAATAAAAAATTCAAGTCTCAACTTGGGACCAGTTATAAATAGGAATAAACTCCACATTGTCATAAGTCATACATTTTACGAGTCCCGTCTTAAGGATTTACACCTCTGTATAGGAATAAATGATTAATATATAATAAAATATTTATTAATAATATTTTATTTACCAAAATTAATAAAATGGTTAAAGTGATTTAATATACATATCAAAATCAATAACATATAATTTATAGGCAAAGTTTATAGTCCTTGTATTCTTTAGTATTTTATTCGATATATATGTTGAACACAATTTTTACACATATATTATCAAATTTTTTTAGTCAAAACTATTAAATTTTTTACGTGAACTTAAAAGATAGAAATATACAATGTATGTTATTTTTTATTAAAAAATTATTTTTATTTTGTAAAACTCTATATAAGAATAACTCTCTATAGTAATATTTTTAACTGGTCCCAACGATATTACTGTATAGTGTTTCTATTGTAATAAGAAATATTGTATATTCGTGATTTTCTACACTAATATCGATATGAATATTCTCAAATCAACGGTCAATACAACAAAATAAAATTTACTCACCTCACAATTTATTATTAAATTATTAATGACCTTTTAATATTTAACGAGTCTCACAATAATAATCATATTAATTATCATATGATTTAATGACTTAAAAGCTTTTTTAAACAAAGACGTTAACCATTCAACGAAAATATAAATATTGCATTTTTTTCCTTTTTTTAATTCTCAGTATAGAAACATTAAGCATTCCTGTATAAAACATAAACTCTAAAAATAATATAATTCATAAGAATGATAATCCAACAAATAATAACAAAATATGTAAATAAAATCACTATAAAAATAACAAAATAATCACAAACAGAAACAAGGATCTAGACCATCTCAAATGAGAATAGCAGCGGCACGAGCTGACGACAGCCATGGGCCATGCACCACCTATCTTTCCAACACACTCTTCCTGTGTCGCCATGGAGGGAGTTTTCCACACCTGCCCATTTCAAGAAAACCACTACCCAAACAGAAACAAGAAAAATCCAAACAAGTCCATCAATTTCCGAGTAATTCCATTTTTCACATTTGCTCAAATTCCTCTCGATTTTTTCTCATCTGATGATCACGCCGGCTTCTTCGGGCGCCTCTTCAGACGGGGACGACATTATCGTGTCCCAAGCGGATAACCAAGCCCTCGATCGGGTCGGCCAATATTTTTCGAACGGAAGCCAAATTTTATATGAATCAGTCTCGAAACATAAAAAACCTAAATCTCAATTTGTATCTCGTTTAAATCAATTTTAGTTAATTTATCCCAAATCATAAATAAAAACCTAAACCAACACATAAACATCAAAATAAAATAATTCGGTACAAAAATAACTAAAAAAAATACTTATGTGAAGAAAAAGAATTTGCAGCTATGACTTTGGAGGGAAATGCAGTTTTAAATACTGCCTTTTAAATTATAAATAACGGGTAACTCTTTAGAAAATATCTCGGTGCAGTCAAAGAATTTTAGATATGTATGTTTAAAAATAAACTTATATTAAGTTAAACTCTTCAGAAAATATCTCGGTGCAGTCAAAGAATTTTAGATATGTATGTTTAAAAATAAACTTATATTAAGTTAAATATAACGGGTAAAACTTCAGAGATATTGTTTAAAAAGAGGTGTTCAGAAATTTGCGAACTGTAAAATCTTTATTAATTGTTTTTTTATCTATGTTTAGGTAGGGATATGTTTCCGGTCATTGTGGGGCTTTAAACGATAAGAATATTTTCATTTTTTAAAAAGTTAATAATATTAAGGTAAATTTGAATAAAAGGTAAATGTTTAAATTTGATTATAATTAAATAATTCAGTTTTTCTTAATTATAAAAACGAGTCATGTGCCTATTTTACCCTTTAGAATTCATTGGGTAGTTATTTATAACAAAAGTAAAATAGTCTTTTTCAATACCCTTCATTTTAATTAAACATGATTATTCTCCTTTTTAAACAAATTAAAAAATATATTATCCTTCTTAATGAAGCGAAAAAAATGAAAATTTATTTCTAATTATTAAAATCATACTCTCTTCTTCCTTAAATATTTCTAATATTAAATTACGATATCCGAATAGATTAGAAGTTTGTAACATTTTTTTTTTTTCAAATCTATAACAATCAAATTTATACATATATAAATATTTAAATAAATTAATAAAATAGTGTTATTCATATTTTGTTTAATTGAAATACAAACCAAATTTTCATTCAATACAATGTTAATATAAAGATTTACACAAATTACAACTTTTGCTTAATAATATTGGTAGTACCAAATCAAAATTAGTAATAGTATATTAAATATTATTTTTCACTTTTGATTTGAATCTCATTGTAATATTGAAAATTATTACCAAAATTATTTTTCAATAATATTTCATATACTATTACCAATTTTGATTTGGTATTTCTTTTGAATATATAAAATTAATTAATAAAACTTAATAAAGTAAATAATATTAAAGAATAATAATTGAATTTAATTATTTTATTCTATAATTCGAAAAAAAATTTAAAACATTTTTATTTATTGAAAAACACTTTAAGGGATTTTTATTTATTTTATTTATCACAACAAATATTAATTACTTAATATTACAAATTTTGCACTTAAACATTATTGAAACATAAGCACAATAATTATTTAAAAATTGAATTTTATTAACTATTTAATCATATACTTTTATAATTTATACGGTTCTTGGAATCAAGCGACCAATGAAAACAATTGGAATTATTTTTAATGCAACACTTTCAAGTCATCTTTTTTTTTCTTTATGTTTAGGAATACAAATTAAGTAATAAAACATTGTTATTGAAAAAAGAGATGGTTGATATATAAACAAAACATATATTCAATAATTTTATTTTATTACCTATACAATCATCCAACATTATTAATCCACAAGAGGTATATGTTAGAAGAAAAAAACATTTTAAAAATAATATATTTATTTTTTGGTTTGTTATGTTTCACAAAAACCTTCTATTTAATTATATATTTATTTTTTGCTTTGTTATTGATTTTATTCTTTTTAATACTCTTAATATACATTAATAGATTAATTGATCACTTATTCATAAATGAGAATATTAATGATACCAAATAATATTACACATAAAATATTTTATTAATAATCTTAAATGATTCTTTAAAATTCTTTTATTACACATAAGTATTTTAATATTAATTTGTACCTTAATGATACATAATACACTGTATGACATGATCTTTTAAAATTATTTTAAAAAATGAAAATATTCTAAATTTTAATTAATGTAAAAAATTATGTAGTCTTTCTATTTTTTATATTATTATATATTAATAAATATGTTTTTTTTAAATTAGAATATAAAATTATTCTTTCATTTAGTAGATTTCAATTTTTTATTTCTTAAGAAAAAATAAATAAATTAAATGGTTTTTAAAATAATAAGAATAATAAAACATATAAGAAATGTTTAAAATATCAAATATTTTTAGTAATAGCTAAAAAGGCTTTTATTGATGTTATGCGGGTGTGATTTTTCTCGGTGTCTTGAGAACGATCAATTTATCGCTTGATGTTTGTGAAAGATAAATTAAATATGATATTACACTCTTCAATTGTATCTGCGGTCTTTGGTTCTTTATGACGATGCAGTGTTAGTATAATAAATTTTTTTATTTTTAGGCGATCGGGAGTTTGCAGTGGAAATTTCTTGGGCCCATTTCTTAGTAGTCTTAGCTGGAGGCGGTTTATATATATTGTTGTAGTGGTGTGTTGATGATAGTTGTTTTGGATTGTGTATCTGAACTTTATGATACTGGATGATTTGTTGGCTCTTTGGGCATATTTTATTATTACATTATTTTATACTTATAAAAAGAACTTGACACCGATATATGTTTAGATTTTTTTCATCATGGCTCTCTATTTTTTAAAATATATAAATAATTCTTTTAAGTTTAAGGCAATTTTCGTAATTAACTTTTACAATTGTCCATGTTTTATGTTTGGTCTAACTTTATCAAATGAATAAACATTGATAATAATAATCTTTAACTTTTGAATAATTTTTTAATCTAAAATTCTCTATACGATAAATATGAATTTATTTCATAATAAATTAATATTTGAAATATTTAAATATATAATACTACTATAATGTGATGCATATTTTCAAAGTATTTTTTTTTAATTTTGTGTAATATTATAAAATAAAATTTGTTAGGAAGATAGTTAAAATATAAATGAAACAATTATTTAAAATTTTAATTTTATTAGCAATACAACGATTCAACCATTATAATTCACACTAGATATATGATTAAAGAGAATAATGAAAATGTTTTCAATTATTATTGAATTTTTTATCAAATCATTCAAAAATATAAAATTGAGATTTATCATATTTCATTCAGTTTAATAATTATACTAAATTCTTCATAACCCTTTTCTCCTGAAAAAATATGGAGCGCATATTAACGTGGAGTGGTGCAATTGTTCGCGGTCTATTAAATATTTGTTCAAATACGTTCACAAAGGACACGATCGAGCAACTGCCGTTTTTTATCAGTCTCACAATGCCGCTGATGGAAATAAAATTTTTGATGAAATAAAGCAATATTTAGATTGCAGATACGTATCGGCGTCGGAAGCGGTGTAACAGTTACATGGATATGAAATTCATTTCAACCAGCCTAACATTGTGAGATTGAAATTTCATCTGCCTGACGAGCAGATTGTTGTATTTAAGGAAGGGTCGTCTGTTACGAATGTTGTGTCCAGAGCAGTGGGTAAAGAGAGTTAGTAAATCTGCAAAATCTTAAACTCGATTCATTGATTTTGTACTCCTCTCGCTAATCAGGTTTGAATCAATAACCCTAAATATATGTCTATTTTCAAATATTCAGTGACATGTTTTTTTAATTTGTTCCTATTGATCACAAAATTTTATTTTTAATACAGGTATGAATTGCATGATCAACACCGGTTAGTCTTCGAAAGAAGGTCGTCGCAAGATCAATACTGTTGTATATAATTGTGAGTCTTTTATCCTGTTAATACTTTGATAAATCATGTGTTGCTGATTTCTTATTTTAACTGTGTCCGTATTCACTGTTTACGCAATTAGGGTTTGATGCTTGAAATATGAGAACATATGTATTTGCCTTCCCTCGATTTCTTTAACCATGGTGATATAGAAAGTACTTCTCGTCCAAGAAAAATCTGATTGTATGAAATCTTAGGGAATAATCAATACTTGAAGCAAGCATTTTGAATTATTTGTTTCTTTTTTTTACATGTAATGTTTTATCTTTATAACACTACTAAAAACAGAGTCATAGACATCACGTCATTTAAATCATCTCCCCGATGTAAATGTGTATTTTTTAATCGGCTTAAAAAAAACTGATTTAAACGTGAATAACCATATCGGTTTAAAATTCAATTGATTTAAATGAGGTCATTTTAAAAAATAATTACATCACTTTTATATTGTAAGCGATGTAATTGATATATTTAAAAAATCCTCACTTTACAAGATCGGTTGTAAAAGTAGAACCGATTTAAATGTGATAAAAAAAATTAAAAATTTTCTAAGTTATATTTTCCCCTCTCTCAACTCTTTCATTCAATTCACCCGTCTCTCAACTCAGGTAATGAGCTCTCGTCTCTCTGCTCACAATCTCTCAGAATTCTCAGCCAAACCATTCTTCCCCTTCTTCTTCGTTAATTCTGTAGCTTAATTTCATGAAATCGGTCCATTACCAGATTCTTTTCGTGTTGCCCTAAACCCTAATTTTCTTGTTTTGCCCACTGTTCGTGCAGCACGCGTTCGCGGAGGTTTGAAAGTTGGCTTCGACTCCATCGACTCCATTGAAGTTGGCTTCAACCGTTGGGTGCAAGGTTGTTTGGTTCGACCGTAGCAAGGGTGGGTTGTTGGCTTCGACTCCATTGAAGATATTTCTTCAGGTATGTCGCAAATCTCTGCTTGATATTTCTTCGACTATATCTGAACATGACTTCATCTATTTAAATTTTTCATATCAGGGTGCTAGGGTTTACAACTTATTGATTTTTTAGTGTAATTTTCAATTTTACTGTGTTTTTTTTTGGATTTCTGTGAATTTAAAACTTCATCTGTGAATTTTTGCAAAGCCCCAAGTCGAAAGCTTGGTTATTCCGCTAGCTAGTTGTTGTTATACTTATAATTTGTAGTTTATTTCCCTTTCATTTCAGAAATGGATAAGTCATGGATTATGGAGGATAGGAAGTGTTTAAAATATCAATTGGGTGTTGAAAATTTTATCTTATTTGCTGCTGCCAATGTTAGTGATCATAAGTTAATTCCATGTCCATGCTCGTTATGTGTAAACTCAAGGAAAAAGTCTATCGCCACCATTAAGGAACATTTGTATAGATATGGTTTTAGTTTGAGTTATACTGATTGGATCTGGCATGGTGAACATACTAGTATGTCTGGCAGTACACATAGGGGTTTTGAGTTCCCTCCGAGTCCTCAATATGGGTCTGAAACAATTGATATGTGTGAGGCAGCTTTTGATGGGGTTGATTATAATAATGTCCCTTCTGATGAGTTGATTAAGTTTATTCAAGATGCAGAACAACCTTTATTTGAAAACAGCGAAAATAGTAAGCTAAATTCAGTGGTGCAACTTCAGAATTTAAAAGCTAAGTATGGTATGAGTGGTTCTTGTTTTTCTGAGTTACTTACTATTGTTGGGTCTTTGCTGCCTAAAGATAATGTGCTACCCAAGACTAGTTATGAAGCAAAAAAACTATTAGCACATTAGGACTTAAATATGAGAAAATACATGCTTGCCCGAATGACTGTGTATTGTACAGAAAAGAGTATTTAGACGAAGTTAGTTGTCCCAAGTGTGGTTTGTCTCGATGGAAGCTGAAAAATGACCACACTGTCCAGCATGGTAAACCAGCCAAGGTCTTGTGGTATTTTCCTATAATCGACAGATTAAAGCGTTTGTTTAGAAGTGCTAAGAATGCCGAAATCCTTACATGGCATGATGATAAGAGAGTTAAGGATGGACACATCCGGTATCCGGCAGATTCTCCTGCATGGAAGTTAGTCGACTATAAGTGGCCTGAGTTTGCTAACGAGAAGCGAAATGTACGTTTGGGGCTGTCAGCAGATGGTATCAATCCACATAGCTCCCTCAGTAGCCGATATAGTTGTTGGCCTGTAATATTGGTTACCTACAATCTTCCACCATGGTTATGCATGAAGAGGAAGTTTATGTTGTTAACGTTGCTGATTTCGGGACCTAAGCAGCCTGGGAATGACATCGATACCTATTTGCAGCCCCTCATTGAAGATTTGCAAACTCTCTGGGATGGTGTATCTAATGTATATGTCGCATACAGAAAAGAACGCTTCACTCTAAGAGCTGTCCTATTGTGGACCATCAACGACTTTCCGGCCTATGGAAATTTATCAGGTTGTACAACTAAAGGTTATAAAGGATGTCCAGTATGTGGAGATGACACATCTGCCGTATACCTGCCTCATAGTAGGAAAATGTCGTATGGCTGCCATCGTAAATTTCTACCGCGTCATCATCCATATCGAAGGCAGAAGAAATCTTTCAATAACCAGCAAGAGTTTGGTGTTGCTCCAACCCCACTTAGTGGTGAGCAAGTGGCTGACAAAGTGGAACACATAAACTATTCATGTGGGAAGGTGAAAAGAAAGAAAGAGTCGCAAGCCTGTGTTTGGAAAAGGAAGTCTATTTTCTTTGATTTAATATACTGGAAATTTCTACATATTCGTCATTGTCTCGATGTGATGCACATTGAAAAGAATATTTGTGAAAGCTTGCTTGGTACTCTACTGAACATACCTTCTAAGACAAAAGATAGTGTGGCTGTTCGTTTAGACATGGTTGAAATTGGGGTCAGAGTTGACTTGGCACCAAACACGCGTGAGAAAAGAACGTATTTACCTGCTGCACCGTATACATTGTCAAAGCAGGAGAAGCGAGAAATTTGTAAATCCTTGTCAAGTATGAAGGTTCCAAGTGGTCATTCTTCCAACATAAAAAATTTAGTGTCCATGGATGATTTAAAGCTATATGGTCTGAAGTCGCATGACTGCCATATATTGATGCAGCAGTTGCTTCCGGTGGCAATTCGTTCGGTGCTGCCCAAAAATGTTAGGATTTCCATACTACGACTATGCTTCTTTTTCAATGCCTTGTGCACCAAAGTGGTTGACGTATCAAAACTGGATAAGCTTCAATCGGATTTGGTGTTGACTTTATGTGGGCTGGAAAAAATATTCCCCCCAGCATTTTTCGATATAATGATTCATCTCAGCGTGCACTTAGTTAGAGAAGTCCGTCTGTGTGGCCCTGTTTTCTATAGATGGATTTACCCTTTCGAGCGTTTCATGAAAGTGCTGAAAGGGTATGTCAAGAACCGATTTCGACCAGAGGGTTGCATAGCTGAGAGTTACATTGGAGAGGAAGCTGTGGAATTCTGCTCGGAGTTTAATGCTGGCATGAACCCAATTGGAGTCCCTAAGCGCGTTGATAAGTTATGTGGCCCACTTTCTAAAGCAACACTGAAGAATATCGACGAAGAAACACTATTGGAGGCACATCTACATGTGTTGTTGAATAATTCAGAAGTGGATCCTTATATGATGTAAGTTCATTTAGTTTTAATTAGAAAAATATATTATATCCTTCATCGTGTTAATTTATTTAAGCCCTGACTCTCATTTTGTTTCAATTGTGTTACAGAAAACATAAACTCATTATTGAGCAGCAATATGTGGGGAAACATAAGACTAAAAAATGGCTGCAACTTGAGCACAATCGTGGCTTTGCTGATTGGTTTCAGAAAGAGGTATTTTATTAATTATCTCGTCTTTTATCAAACTTTTAAGATAGTATGAAATCTTACATAACATTCTTGCATGTTTTGAATATAGGTAACTTCTGAAATATTGGGGAACAATGGTACAGATGTTTCAGAAACAGTTCGGTGGTTAGCTGGTAAACCACGGTATACGGTATTCACGTATGAAGGGTACCTATACAATGGGGTTAAATATTTCACAAGGCAACGAGACACTGTTAGAGTGGTTCAGAATAGTGGGGTGTCCGTGGTTGCAAAGACTATGCAAGTTAGTAGTTCGAAGGACAAAAATCCAGTGGAGTGTGATATGACATTTTATGGGGTCATTGAAGAGATATGGGAGCTGGATTACAATGAGTTCAAAGCCCCTTTGTTTTTGTGTAAGTGGGTAGAGAATGAAAGAGGGATCAAACGTGATGAGTATGGATTTACGTTAGTATGTCTGAGTCGGCAAGGTCATAGAGGTGACAAGTTTACTTCTCCTGGTCATGTTAAACAGGTATTTTATGTTGATGATCCAGTCGATGAAAATTGGTCAGTTGTTCTACTGACCCCAAACAGAGATTACGGTGAGAGTTTACTAGATGATGATATAAGAGACATCATTGTGGATCAACAAGTATTTTGTCAAGTTTTTTATCCAGAATACTTTCAAAGTGGCACCGGAAAGTCGGAAACTAGTGCTTTCATCAGCTGGTGTTAAGTTTAGAGCATTTAAGACCTTTTTAACAAAGAAGTTTGTGCTCCCGTTGTTGGGGAATCCGAAGAATCTTAGGAAGCCACCAAAGGAGTATAAGTTTGTTGGGGTAGAGCCATGGAAAGAATTCGTGAAACAAAGAAAGGGCGACGACTGGAAGGTAAGCAACCATTTAAGCGCATGAATTTAAATATATATTTTGTGCAGTACACTTCACTAAAGATTGTGTATTTTTATAGAATCTCCATGAATCAGCGAAAGAACGAGTCAAGAAAAGAAAATATCATCATAGACTGTCAAGAAAGGGTTACGTTGGCCTGGAGGAAGAAATGGTCAAGTTTTTTAAAAAATCGATTACATTTGAAAATTTTAAAGCTTGTAAAATGTATTATACATAACTTTTTAACATCCGTGCAGAGGTCTCAACTTCCAGAAGGAGAGGACATTGATCGTGCTGCTAAGTGGATTTTGGCACATAAGCCAAAAGATGGAAGTATAAATGAGGATTTGGAACAAGTGTCATCGCAAATAGTTAGTATTATTTACTTTATAACATCACAGTAATGTGTAACTTTATTTTTTTATCGCTCATGAGTCTTATTTATATATGTGTCATATTTTATTAGGATCAATTGTTGGAGAAGAAAGCCAAGGGGGAACTGGATTTCAGTGGAAGTGAAGATGTACTCACTCATGTACTGGGAACTTCTGAACATACGGGTAGGCTGAGAGGTGTTGGGGGATTCGTCAGTCCATCTACATACTTTAAGCTGCCGAGAAAATCTGTTAAAATTACCAAGTCGGAGTTGATTGAACGAGATAAGCTGCACACTAAAGAACTCGAAGAGACCAAAAAAAGGATTGCTGAATTGGAAGAACAACACAAAGTTGATGAAACTTTTAGACGCAGGGTTGTTCAGTTGGAAGGTTTGATGAAATCACAACTGGAAAGCCCAAGAAGGAATGAGAAAAACGTGTTTTCTCCTCTGTCATACAAAGGTAGCTGTCAAGGGCCTGAAAATGTTTGTGATAAGCCGGAGGCGGAAAAAAACTTGAATATGATGATTGCGAAGTTCTCACCCCAAATGCTGAAATGGTAATTTTCTAATCAAAGTACATTTGACATTTTATAAGTATGTATACGTTTAATAAATTACCTGCTGCTGTAGGTTGGTGCTTGTGACTTGGCGGTGGGCACCCAAGGTAATGTGGTTGCATTTGGTACTGCTTACAAGAGAACTGAAATGAGTGATAAGCTGCATACTGGTCCGATTCCAGATGGGTGTATTAGGGTTTCTGTTGATGGTGCCATTTCGGAGGATGCGCCAATTCCTTTCCCTATAATCGGCGAGAGGGAAACAGTTGGGCAGGCTGTTGGTTGTTTTGTACCTTGGCCCGAGAAATTAGTCACTCGAAAAGGAATGATGCTTAAACCGAAGAAGCTTAAAAAGACTTTTGCTGCACACAAAATGGTGTCAAAGGAGTTTTCCTTATTGTACAAGCATGCAAAAACTTTTATGATGGAAAATAATTTGACTCTCCAAGCTGAATTAAGTACTAATGTGTTCGGCGCTCAAAAAGAACTTTTTGTGTTACCCGACGACATCATCAATTTATTGGAAATGACTATGATTGGACAAGCAGCGATAGGAGCATATATGGCGTAAGTATATCTCATTTTGTCACATATTTTCATTCCCAGTATATGCAGAAGCTTATATATATATATATATATATATATATATATATATATATATATATATATATATATATATATATATATATATATATATATGTGTGTATTAATTAAGAACTTGTTCGTTATAGAATGAAATATGATATGTACTTTTGTTTATGTAGCCACTTGCATGATGTCTTCAAGGAAAAAGACGGCTGGTTGGATGATTTTGCCTTTGTCGACCCTGCTAAGACTTATAATCCTGAAAGAAAGGAATTTGTTCCTTATCTTGTTAATCGATTGAAAGAGGGAAAGGCTGATCGCTTGTTTCTTCTTCCGTATAATCCAGGGTATGATCTTATATTTATTTTGTTAGAACCTTGTTGCATCTAGTGTAATTGATGAATAATTTAATCTGTAGGGGTCATTGGGTGTTAGCCGCTATTCTGGAGCACGAAATATATTTGATGGATTCTATGCCAAGAACCTCTCGGTATAGACAATGGGAGGACTCATTGATAAAGTAAGTATTAGTGTCATTCAATACATTTGCAGATTCATTTGTATTACTGATATAACTTCCAAGTTGATACATACATACATTAATGTTTCAGTGCGATAAAAGCATTCACTGCGGAGACGGGAAGATTTAACCAAGCACCTAACCTGATTCATCTCGCGGTATATAATTTTATAAATTCTCTTATGTTTCAATTACTTGGTTCAGCGTGATATTATATTTAAACAACCGGGAGGCACTGAATGTGGGTATTACGTGATGCGATACATGAAGGATATAGTATCTGATCAAACGTATTCATTTTCTACGAAGGTATATATAATCGAACTGGTTATTTTAGATGAAACGTAGCTTTAATGATTTAATCATGTTTGCTTTCCTGTTATTGTAGTGGGCTGTAAAGTCAAGGCCAAGTTTGGAGTATTCTCAGCAGAAACTCGATGAAGTCCGTAGTGAACTGGCTGTGTACCTGCAGGGGATGGCGTAGGTTGTGTTGTGACTGGTAATTTCATCACTCCGCTATTTTTTGACTGAGCATGATCAATTCCACCATATATTGTTTTTTGTGGTGTTGTGGCTGAGTATCCTGGTTGATCAGTAAGGTGTTATTGTTATACATGTTTTTTGTGGCAAATGACCAAATTTCCACTTTTCCAGTAGTACATATGTTAAATATATAGAGTACTTAGTTAATTTTAGTTTATTCATGTATTGTTGCAAATGACCATTTCCAGCAATATAGTAGCTTGTTGTGTTTTGTTGCAAATGACCATTTCCAGCAGCATAGTAGCTTGTTGTGTTTTGTTGCAAATGACAATTTACAGCAGTGTAGTAGCTTGTTGTGTTTTGTTGCAAATGACTATTTCCAGCAGTACTTAATGTATGTCCACTTAATGCAGCAGATATTCCGTTGTGTACGTAGCTGGATACTTCAAACGGCAGTTGGAAGCGCACTCTTATAATTCTGGACATGTTTTGGATATTTATCGACTATTGTAACGTTTATTTTCGATCATGTTTTGGTTCGTGTTTGATCGAATGTTTTAGATATTAGTTAATCTTGACAATGTTTAGGATGCTATTGAAGCAAATATTATGGTATTAGTATTTTTATTAATACAATATTTTATAAATTTGGTGTGATTTTAGTATTAAAGACATCGTTTGTAAAAGAGTAAAATGATTTATCTACCTGTAAAAGACATCACTTTTTGTTAATTAAATAAAATTTACAATTATTATAGAAATCAGGTAATACCTGATTTAACTGTTATACTTGATTTTAAATCGGGTAATACCCGATTTAAATGTTATACTAGACCGATGTGTATGGGACGCGAAATCTATACTAGGCATATTTCAGACATCGGGTTTTAGAACTCACAACGAAATCGGTTAATACTCGATTTCTTATTTTCCCAATTATATCGATTTTCCCAATTAAAACTGATTTAAATAGTGATACCAATATCGGTTAATAACCGATTACTGAAATAATTAAAACTGATTTAAATGGATTTACAGATATCGGTTGATAACCGATGTCTGAAATATGGCTAGTATAGACATCGGCTCCATACACATCGGTTGCATAACTCATTTATATCGGGTAATACCCGATTTCTATGGCTGTTTTTTTAGTAGTGTAAAGAGTTAAAGGCTGGGGACGTATGAGACGGTCGAGGCTGCTACGTACTCCTTCGACATGGTCGTTGTTGTAATTTCGGCTCCCAAAATTACTCCACGCAAAATAGCTTGAAATATAAAATAGATGGGGAAAAGAAAACGATATAAAAGATAGAACACGAATTTACGTGGAAACCCAAAATAGGGAAAAACCACGGGAGGAGGAGAAAATATCACTATAATCGAATCAACGGGGTTACAAATATAGATCTCTCAATAGATCTATCTACGAAAACTCTCTCTCAATAGAAATGCTCTCACAAAACGATGTTCTCAATAACACCGTGGCTCACGATATTCTCAATAATATCGATCTCTCAAATTAATGCTCTCAATAACATTAATCGAGTTTCTTGATGCTCTCAATAACATCATACTAATAATCAAGTATGGAGATCCCTATTTATAGGTGTAGCAAACCCATAACATAGGTAACAATAGGATTAGGAATAAAACCCTTTTATTTCTATTCCAAATAGAACTCAAATCCTCTTTCCAAATAATATAATTATATCTCCAATATAATTATATTCCTTAATTCGATTGGATTCGAGACACCATTCAACAGTCGTGTACAAGCTCTGCGGGGAGTTCGCGAGCCTAAACTTCCCGAACTTGCAGGATCTGATCCAGCGGTTGAGTCAAATAACTTAAAGTACTTCAATCTTCATAATTTATGTTTCGTCAATTATATTTTAATTTCAAATTAATGGTTTTTTAAATATGTTCAAGTAATTAATGTAATAAATATTTAAATTTTTGCAGCTTTGTATGCAAATTGGCGATAGAGACTCATCCATAGTATCACTTCATTTTATTGGTGATTTCTTGGACAATTTTCTCTTCAATTTATCTCTTTGAATTTACCTTAGTTTATATCATTCATTCGATGGGTAGTACTTCTTATAATATATATCTATGTGTGTTTTAATTATTTGTTCAGGATTGTTTATTTGTATTATGCCTTCGTATGTCGTTTTGGACATGATAAATTTTTAGAATATCATCAGACTAACGGTTAGTGGTTACATTGAGGTTAGTATATCTAGATTTCGTCATGCATAAATCTATTAATTTTTGCATTATGTTGTTTTTGACATGATATATAAATATTGCTTGAACTTTAGTCTACGAAAGAACCTATAATTAGATTTAAAAGAAAAATAAGTGATAAAGATTAGAGAATTATTTTTGTAGATGATTTGCTGCATTAGTTCATCAGTGGTAAGTTGGTAATAGTTTGACGTTTTGGAAAAGTGTTATAAATAATCTAGCTACTTATATGATTTTAAATCACTACCATATTAGTTTTATTTTGTTTTTTTATATTTCTCTAATTATTATTTTATTTTATTTTTATTTTCTTCATGTCTAATTCATTTTATTTATATTTTTTACAACTCAAATCATATTATTCTTTATATTAATTCATATCAGGATTGTTGTTCATACAGTTTAATTCAGTTTTCGTCCCCTTAATTCTCTTGATGAGCTATGCCGGTATAAATAGAGCCATTGAAGTATCATTTGAATGTCAAGCCTATGAAGTTATTGGGAAATTGGCATACATGAAAAGAGAGCAGGTGCCATCACAAACACATGTATGCACGCCCACATTAATAGTTCAAAACCATTTTATATTATCAGTTTTTAATGATTGTAGTTATTTTTTTAGCTTCGCCTAGCTAAGCTAATTTAGATGTTACAGTAGTTCGGTGATCTATCTATGCTTCTAAGTACTATTTTTCTTTTTATTATTCTCAAAAGATTGTTTACTATGTTCTGTTTTCGGTTGGAATTATAAAATTTTGGTTGCAATAAGAGAAGCATGATTCGTGTTTCAGCTATGGAGCAATATATTAAGGTCCTCTCGAGAAATGATTTGTATCAAATTTCTTATTGCAAGCATTTTTTATTTTTCAAGAAGTCATGTGCGGTTGTCTCTCTGAAAGTCCAGTACATCATTCTAGCGAGATGCGAAGTAGTTTCAAGAATTTACAAATAATGTAATGATGACTTTTTTTGGGAAAAATAAAGTTATGATCATTGTGCACTACTAAAAAAACTGGATTAGACATCACTTCAAAGAAATCGGTCGATGATTCAACTGATATCTAAGACACCAATGATATCAGTCGCAGAAATAATGATATATTTGATATCTACGATATCTGTGTTTGAATAAACCGATTACTATGGCTTCGTTTTTAAAATGGTGTTTTACTTAGTAATCGGTGGTAATAAGAAAACCGATTTGTTTGTGTTTGGTCATTTTTTATTAAAATGTTGTCTTATATAGTAATCGGTTTTAATTAGAAAACCGATTTTGTTGTGTATTTTAATTTTTTATGAAAATTACTAAGTATGTAAATAAGAAAAGAATGTGTATCAGTACTCATCTCTCCCGTTCCCGTTCACCACAAAGAGAAAAAAGGTTTTCTGCGAATTCTCTCCCTCCTACCAGCGATTCTTGCTCCTAACCCATCTAGCATACTTCATCTCCCTCCTTATACTCCTCAAAATCGAAGCCCTAGCTAACTGAAGTCATAGCAACTCGATTGATAACTGAAGCCCTAGCAGCTCGAGAACTGAAGAACGGCGAATTGATAACAGTGGATATTGAACGGCGAGCGGGAAGCATTCTTTCTCAATCGAAAACAGCGAACCCACTGTGTATTCCTTCAGGTATGTGATCAATTTCCTTGTTATGTGCCTTCTAGGGTTTTTGATTTTCAGTGCTATGGTTTTCGATTTTCAATGCTAGGGTTTTCAATTTTCAGTATGTGAATTTCTTGTTATGTATCTGCTACTAGGGTTTTCTTGTATATTTTGTGAGTTTGGAATTTAGTTTGTGTTTTTTTACTTGTTATTTCAGAAATGGATAAAACATGGATTTGGGAGGATAGACACAGTCTAAAATACCAGTTGGGTGTTGACAATTTCATAGCATTTGCCGTTAGTAATGCTAGTGACAAGAAGCTAATTCCCTGCCCTTGTTCTTGCTGTGTGAACTTAAGAAAAAAATCTTCTAGTATAATTAAGGCTCATTTGTATCAGCATGGTTTTAGTTTGAGTTACACAAATTGGATTTGGCATGGTGAACATAGTAGTGTCTCTTCTGGAAGTACACCTTTGAATCCTCAATATCGGGCTGAAAATCATGTTGATGTGTGTGAAGCTGCTTTCAATGTATGTGATTATGATATTTCTTCACATGAGTTTCTTGAGTTTATTGAGGATGCTGAACAACCTTTATTCAAAGATAGTGAAAACAACAAATTAAATTCATTGGTGCAACTTCAGAATTTGAAAGCTAAGTATGGTTTGAGCAGTTCTTGTTTTTCTGAGTTACTTGGTGTTGTTGGGTCTTTGTTGCCTAAAGATAATAAACTACCTAAGACTGATTATGAAGCAAAAAGGATTCTTAGCACACTAGGACTACATTATGAAAAAATCCATGCTTGTCCAAATGATTGTGTTTTATACCGAAAAGAATATTCAGATGAAAATAGTTGTCCAAAATGTGGTTTGTGTCGCTGGAAGTTGAAAAGGGATAACACTGTTAAACATGGTCAACCAGCTAAGGTTCTGTGGTATTTTCCTATAATAGATAGATTTAAGCGTTTTTTCCGGTGTCCTAAAACTGCTGAATTGCTTACATGGTATGATGATCAGAGAGTAAGTGATGAACATATGAGGCATCCGGCAGATTCTCCTCAATGGAAATTAGTTGACTATACGTGGCCTGAATTTTCTAATGAGACGAGAAATATACGTTTAGGGCTTTCGGCAGATGGTATCAACCCACATAGCTCTCTAAGTAGTAGATATAGCTGTTGGCCTGTAATTCTTGTTGCCTACAATCTTCCTCCATGGTTATGCATGAAGAGGAAGTTTATGATGTTGACATTGCTAATTTCAGGACCTAAACAGCCAGGAAATGATATCGACACATATTTACAACCCTTGATTGATGATTTAAAAACTTTATGGGATGGGGTTAGTGATGTTTATGATGCTTATAGGAAAGAACACTTCACTCTTAGGGCTGTCTTGTTATGGACTATAAATGACTTCCCGGCTTATGGTAATTTATCTGGGTGCACCACTAAAGGTTATAAAGCTTGTCCAATTTGTGGGGACAGCACATCAGCTGAATTCTTGCCTCACAGTAGGAAAATGTCATATTGTAGCCATCGTAAGTTTTTACCTCGTCATCATCCTTATCGAAAGCAGAAAAAAACATTTAATAATCAACAAGAGTTTGGAGTTGCACCAACTCCACTTAGCGGTGAGGAAGTGTTAAAGAGTGTAGAACATATTAATTATGAGTGCGGGAAGGTGAAAAAACCTAAAGAGGATAGGTGTGCTTGGAAAAAAAAATCGATTTTCTTTGACTTAATCTATTGGAAGTTCCTTCATGTTCGTCACTGTCTAGATGTCATGCATATTGAGAAAAATATTTGTGACAGCCTTATTGGTACTTTATTAAACATACCTCATAAGACGAAGGATAGTGTAGCAGCTCGTTTAGATCTAATTGAAAAAGGGGTCAGAACTGACTTGGCTCCAGACATTGGCGAAAAAAAAACGTACTTGCCTTCTGCACCTTATACACTTTCAAAGAAAGAAAAGACTGAAATCTGTAAAAGTTTGGCAAATATGAAGGTTCCCGATGGGTATTCATCAAACATCAGAAATTTGGTTTCCATGGAGGACTTAAAATTATATGGCCTGAAGTCGCACGACTGCCACGTACTAATGCAACAATTGCTTCCTGTTTCTATTCGTTCAGTTCTCCCAAAAAATGTTCGAGTCTCTATTATGCGACTTTGTTTCTTCTTTAATGCTTTGTGCTCAAAAGTGGTAAATGTATCCAAGTTGGATAAGCTTCAGTCAGATTTAGTGTTGACTTTATGTGGGCTAGAAAAAATATTCCCCCCATCATTTTTCGATATAATGGTTCATTTGACTGTGCACTTAGTTAGGGAAGTGCGATTGTGTGGCCCTGTTTTTTATAGATGGATGTACCCTTTTGAACGATTTATGAAAGTACTGAAAGGGTACGTGAAGAACCGCTACCGTCCCGAGGGTTGTATAGCTGAGAGTTACATTGGAGAAGAATCGGTTGAATTCTGCTCAGAGTACAATGCAAATATCAGTTCAGTTGGTGTCCCTAAATCTGTTAGTAAATTATGTGGCCCACTTTCTAAACCGACTGTAAAGACAATTGATGAAGAAACAATTTTTGAAGCACATCTTCATGTCCTGTTCAACAATCCA
The DNA here is from genome assembly GCA_954870475.1 of Euphrasia confusa. Taxonomy (NCBI): domain Eukaryota; kingdom Viridiplantae; phylum Streptophyta; class Magnoliopsida; order Lamiales; family Orobanchaceae; genus Euphrasia; species Euphrasia confusa. The sequence goes on from OX940950.1 coordinate 18,683,849, forward strand.
GAAGTGGATCCCTATGTGATGTAAGTTCGTTAAACCTTGTGATATCATGTCTTTCATCATTTTCTTTTTTATTCAAACCTGACTGTCATTTGGTTTTTATTATCGTCTTAGAAAACACAAAGCCATTATTGAGAAGCAATATGCGGGAAAAAACAAGAGTAAAAGATGGTTACAAATTCAGCACAATCGTACATTTGCTGATTGGTTTCAATCACAGGTATTTTATATAATGTTCGTGTCTTTTATCAAACTTTGAATATTTTCATTGACTAACATTTGCTCTTGATGTTTTCAATTCAGGTTTTAGCTGATATTTCAGGGAAGAATAGATTAGAAATTTCACAAACACTTAGGTGGATAGCTGGAAAACCTAGGTATAATGTGTTCAGTTATGAAGGATTTATGTACAATGGGGTTAAGTATTTCACAAGGCAGCGAGACATTGCTAGAGTGGTCCAAAACAGTGGGGTTTCCTTGGTGGCAAAGACGATGCAAGTGTCCAGTGCTAAGGACAAGAATCCAGTCGAGTGCGATATGACATTTTATGGTGTGATCGAAGAAATATGGGAGTTGGATTATCAGGCCTTCAAAGTCCCTTTGTTCTTGTGTCAGTGGGTAGAGAATGAGAGAGGAATTAGAAAAGATGAGTTTGGATTTACTCTAGTCAATCTTAGTCGGAAAGGGCATAAAGGTGATGAGTTTACTTCTCCCAGTCATGTGAAACAAGTCTTCTATGTAGATGATCCACTAGATGCAAACTGGTCAGTTGTTCTAATGTCCCCAAATAGAGACTACTGTGAGAGTTTGCTGGAAGACGATATATGTGATACCACTGTGGAGCAACAAGCATTTTGCGAAGACATACCTTTGCAAGCTGATGATCCAGATGATGATGAATCTGGAAGCAATTTCAAAAGAGATGATGTTCAGGGTTTTTGGGTTGACAGAATTTAGGTGCCTTGATCTTATATTAAAAAAGTGGGGTACATATCAGTTAAGGGTATTATAGTAAGGTTATGGATTTGTTGTTATTCAATATAGACATCGCATTGATTATCCTTTATAGATTCTTATGCGTGTGTGTTTTCTTTAATGTATCTACTGGTTAATATTTTTGTTAATGGATGATATGAGTTTGATTTTATCATGTGTTTTATATTTTGGCTTTTTTGTTAACAGGTACATTGCACAATGACGACTACAAATAAAAGAACAAAAAAAGGAAAAAAGCAAAAAAAAGATGTGGCTGCAGAAGGGAATTCTGAAAAGGCTGTTGATGGACCTGTTGCAGTTACCGAATCAAGTGATAAAACAACGATGATCGAAGAAGGGGGCAGACAAAAGCGAGGAGTTGCTGCCTTGAAGAAGATTTTGGTAAAGAAAGCTGCGGGGAAAAGGATTAAAGTGACATATGATGCCCTGGGCAACCCGAATGGAACATCACGACCTACATTACAGTCTTACATAGGATTGCTGGTGAGGACAATGGTGCCCATCAACGTAATGTCATGGCATGAAGTGGATTACGAGTTAAAAGAAAAGATTTGGGATGACATTCAGGTATAATCATGTGTCTAATTAAAAATGTAGATTCTTGTTTCAATCGAGTTTAAAATTGTGTTTTTTGTCATACTCAGGGTACTTTCAAAATAGCACCTGAAAGCAAGAAATTAGTGCTTTCATCAGCAGGTGTTAAGTTTAGAGCATTTAAGACAAGTTTAACGCAGAAGTTTGTCCTTCCCTTCTTGCAAAATAAGAAGAAATTGAGAAAGCCACCACATGCTTACAAGTTTGTTGGGCTAGAGCCGTGGAAAGAATTCGTTAAACAACGAATGACTGCAGAGTGGAATGTAAGATGTGTTATTTTATATTTCTGTAGTTATTTTAATTTCATATATGCATATTGCTAGTAATCTGAGTTGAACACTTTGCAGAATGTTCATGAAACTGCACGACAAAGGGTCAAGCAAAGAAAATATCACCATAGACTATCGAGAAAAGGATATATTGGACTGGAGGAGGAAATGGTTCAAATTTCTATTAAATTTTAATTTAATTTTAGTATAAGAAGTCCAGATTATATTAATCGTTTTAACATATGTGCAGAGATCTGGTTTGTCGGAAGGAGAGGTAATTGATCGTGCTTCTAAGTGGCTCAAGGCCCATCAACCCAAAGATGGGCAAATGGATGATACACTGGAGCAATTGTCATCGCAAATTGTTAGTCTTTTATTATTTACTTTATATTTTGATTTATTTTATATACATATTTAATCGTGTTTAATTATTTTGTATTTTATTAGGATGTGTTGTTGGATAAGAAATCTAAGGGAGAACTGGAGGTAAATGGAAGCGATGACGTTTTGACTAAAGCTCTAGGAACTTCTGAACATGCGGGCAGAGTGAGAGGTGTTGGGGGATTTGTGACTCCAACTTCATACTTTAAGCAGCCAAAGAGGAAAAGTATAGGCATTACCAAGGCAGAGTTGCTAGAACGTGATCGCCTGCGCACTCTACAGTTCGAAGAAACCCAAAAACAGCTTACGGAACAGAAAAAAACAGACCTAGCTTTCAGACAGCGGATTGCGGAATTGGAGGCCCTTGTGAATTCCCAAATTGTAGGTCATGGGATGCAAAAGGCTACAATTTCTCCTCTGTCCGACAAAGGAAGTTGCCATGTGCCTGATGAAACGGGGGCTTCAAAGGGAGAGGAGGATATGGACTGCCAAGTTATTCCCCCAATTCCTGAACATGTACAGGTATATTTGTCACAAAAAAACATTTTAAATTATTTTTCACAATGTGGATCGCATTTACTTATTCTCTCAATTGTAGGGTGGCTCTTGTGAGTTGGCTTTGGGCACAAAATCCAATTTAGTTGCATTTGGTACTGTTCTGAAGAGTGCTGGACTGAATGAAAAGATACATACTCTGTCGATGCCAGATGGGTCTGTTAGAGTGACTGTGGATGGAGCCATTCAACGGGATGCACCACTTCCTTTTCCTGTGAAGGGTGAGCTGGAATCTGTTGGACAAGCTATAGGAAGTATTGTAGCTTGGCCTGAGGAACTAGTCATTCTTAAACTGCAGAAACTTGTAAGAACCTACACATTTTCATGTATATAGTTTTCATTTTCTCATTTGTATATTAATGATGCTACCCATAATCTAACAGAAGGAAAAAAGAAAGGTTCAAACAATGAAAAAGGCTTTTGGTACTAGTAATTTCACTCCACACAAAATGGTGCCCAGACCATGTACATTGTTGTATAAGCATGCCAAAACTCTTATGAAGGACAATGGCCTGTCGATACAAAAGGAACTGAGTATTGATGTGTTTGGCCATGAGAAAGAAATGTTTGTGTTACCTGAAGATATCATCAATGTTTTGGAGATGAATATGATAGGCCAAGCAGTAATAGGCGCATATATGGCGTAAGTACAACTCATTTCTCTGTCGTTTTCAAATCTGTAAAGTTAGAACTTGTTTTTATATTCTCATTGATAACATTCCTCATTTCTTGTATAGCTGCCTGTACGATGATTTGAAGGAAAAAGATGAGCTGGATCTGTTTGCCTTTGTCGACCCTAGTATCACTCATAATCCTGAGAGAAAGGAATTTGTTCCTCATCTTGTTAATCGACTTAAAGAAAAGAGTGGTCGCATCTTATTTTTGCCGTACAATCCAGGGTAAGCATCTTTATCTTATACTAGTGTCAACTTGTTTGAACCAAATGAAACTGAATTGAAAATTTTGTAGGAAACATTGGTTTTTAGCTGTTATTTATGAGAGTGACATCTATATCATGGATTCCTTGCCGAAGACTGTTCACTATAAAGTATGGGAGGATTCACTGACAGCGTAAGTATCGATATTTTTAAATAAAATGAAAATATATAATTACAAAATCTGTTTATGGTTCATATGAAATACGTACTTTGATATTTCAGTGCCGTGAAGCAATTCAATGCTGAGACAGGAGTATTTAACAAACAACCGAAGATAAAACATCTTCTGGTATCTCTTATGAATTAATTTGTGTCTTATGTGTTCAATTATTTTGTTTAGTATGCTAATACCTTTCGAATACAATGATTTGTAGGGTGTACCTAAACAATCAGGTGGCATTGAATGTGGTTATTACGTGATGCGATATATGAAAGATATAATCAATGACCAAGTGCTATCATTTTGTGACAAGGTATGTAATGTGTCTGTTTATTTTAATTGGACATGATAATTTATTTATTTTTTGTTCTCTTGTTGTGTATTTGTGTAGTGGGCTGTAAAGTCAAGATCACTAGAGTATAATCAGCAGCAAATCGATGAAGTGCGTATCGAACTGTCTGAGTACCTACAGGGGTTGGCGTAGAGGTAATTAATTTCACTGAAAATAATATCTATATATAACTTCTTCACATTTTTGAGAAACTGTGATGTTTTCTAATTTATGGACATTTGAATTTTAGTTGATTTGCTGGTTGTATTAGCATGCAAAATGTAGTTGATTTGTTGGTGATTAGTACCTTGAAATTACAGTGTATTTGCTGGGAATTGTACTTGAATTTTTGCTGGGAATTGTAATTGAATTTTTGCTGGAAATTATAGTACACTTACTTGTCATGGCATCAACTGTTGTAGTGATAGTTATGTACCTTGATTTGCTGGGAATTGTAGTGAATTGTTGCTGGGAATTGTAGTTGAATTGTACCTTGATTTTTGCTGGAAATTAATTTCTTGTTATATGCAAACATGTAAATTTTAGTTGAATTGCCAATGAACCTGTTTTTCTTTCTTTGTTATTGAAACTGCTACTGCTGCGCATGACTTAATGTAAATATATATGTGCGCTTCAGGTTGTATGTGGTGCGAGCTGTGAATGAGCTGTGAATGATGATGTAGTGATGGTGCAGCTAGTGGTTATGAATGGATATAGAGGCTGCAACCAACAATGTGAATGTTTAATTAAGGTTATGTGAAGGGTGAACAATTTGAATGTACTCTAGCTAGCTACAATTATGAATGTTTTGATTTTGGATAATGATTGTACTCTAGCAAGGATATTTTGTATGAATGTTGAAGATATTTTATCCATTATGGTATTTTTGATGATTTTATAAATTTTTGCAATTTTAATATAAAAATTACAAAATTACAGGAATTATAATACAAATAAATCACTCTATAGAAATCAGTTTTTAAAATAAAATCTCTATATAGAAATCGGTTTTAAAAATAAAAATGATTATGTAATACTATATAGTTATCGGTTCTAAGCTAAATAACCGATATTAAAGGATATGTTAGATATCAGTTAGTTTTGTGGGTTAATACCGGAAACCAACTGATTTCTATGAACAGAAACGAAATCGGTTGCGAAATAAAAACTGATTTCTAAAATGTACATAGAAATCGGTTAATCACCGATGTCTATAGCTGCAGACTATAGATATCGGCTCTATCAACATCAGTGCGGATATCGAATAGAGATCGGTGAATCCCCGATTTCTAATGTCATATTTTTACTAGTGGTGGGGTATTTTATTGAAGTTGTAATTTTATTCTCAAATGCTTAAGCTAATGTGAGATATAATGTTTATATTATAAATATACCTATAACTGGACAAACTTATTTGTTTGTTTTTATATTTTAATTAACAAATATGTACATTTCTATTTTTATCAATTATGTATTTTTTATAATTTTTTAATTTTGTTATATTTTGAACTTTTTTTTTTGTTATATGAATGAATTTTAAAATCATGCGTAGATATATTAAAATCATGCGTGGATATAAGATTCTTAAATATCATGCCTATATTTATAGGTGAAGCAGGAATATCTAATACATGGAATGCTACTAAAGTTATTTTTTATCAGAATCTTGATGAAATCGTTGAGTTTAAGAGCAGGTTAGTTGTTTCCTTGATTATACTTACAAAATTAACAAATGACTTTATGCTATATATGTAACATTTTCTTATTTTGTGCAACGGATTTACTTTGCAGAATGTCAACTCATGCACTTTGTATTTTCTACGATAGTTGTAAAATTGCAACATCTTCTGTTGTCACTGTGAAAAATGAACTACTAAACTCAAATACTATTTTCTTGAGTCTCAATCTGTTGAAGTCTGTCTCTGAGGTTTTATTTTTATTTGATATATGTTTGTAATTATTTTCTTTTTATTAATATATTATGCGAAGTTCTGATCCGTGAGCTGATGAAAAGCCCTTTGGGGGAAAGGTTATTGTATTTGGAGGGGATTTCAGTCAAATTTTGCCGGTAATTGTTAAAGGTACGAGATAGGATATTGTTCATGCGACGATTAATTCCTCCAACATTTGGAGAGAATGCAAAGTCTTGAGGTTGACGACTAATATGAGATTGCAGAATTTTGTGGACGAAAATGATTTAATTACTTTAAGAGAATTCTCTAATTGGATGTCTTTGATTGGGGATGGAACTATAGGAGACGACAATGATGGGGTTGCGGTTCTAGAAATTCCCAATGATCTTCTCATAACCTCTTCCGATGATTTCATCGGTTCAATGGTTCATGCAATATATCCGAATTTCTCAAATCATATTGGAGATGTGGAATTCTTACAAGGTAGGGCCATTTTGGCCCCGACTTTGGAAGAAGTTGATTCTATTAACGATTATATGGTTTCGATGCACTCTACGGATGAAAGAATATATCTTAGTGCTGATTCGATTGAAAAGTCTGAGGGTGCAGAGAATATGTTTACAAACATGCACTCCGTTGAATTCTTGAATACCATCAAATGCTCAGGGTTGCCGAATCATCAGTTGAAGTTAAAGGTTATTTCTATCTTATTTATAAAGTTTTTATGTTTGTTCGTAATATAAAATATAAATTGATGTTATGCTGCTTAATGTTTATATTAAATGGTATCTTCTTCATAAAATGAAGATGTGGATTATTTTATTTATTGTTTATGCTTGATGCATATGAACATGATGTTTAGTTACTGATGTTTATTGTTTATTTCTTTGTTTAGGTTGGTGTTCCGGTGATGTTGATACGAAACATGGATCACTCGGCAGGACTGTGTAATGGAACTCGATTGGTGGTAACCAAACTTGGTACTTATGTTATAGAGGCACGAGTCTTGTAAGGCAAAAACGCGAATGAAGTTGTGTATATTCCCAGGATGACGCTTAGTCCTTCTGATTCGAGGATTCCATTTAGATTTCAACGAAAACAATTTCCGTTGATGATATCGTATGCAATGACGATCAATAAAAGCCAAGGTCAAACGTTGACAGATGTTAGTGTGTTTTTTAAGAAACCGGTTTTCACTCATGGGCAACTGTACGTTGCTGTTTCAAGGGTGACGAATAGAAGTGGGTTAAACATTTTGTGTTGTGACGAGAATGGTAAACTTACAAACAAAACAAATAATGTGGTTTTTAAGGAGGTCTTTCAAAATTTGAAATAAAAGTTTTGATTTTTGCCTTTTAATGTTTCCTTTACAGAATATAAATGAAGTTCAAACATGTACTTTACGATTGTAATTTATGTTTTAAACGAAAACAAATTATTTTCAACAATATTGTAGAGAGTTATGTACGTACGTAAAATCACGAGCACCGCAAGATCAAGGGCACATTTTCCATCAAGTGGAACGTCATATCACTGACATCGCACGGGCAGCGCAAGATCAAGGGCACATTTTCCATCAAGTGAAACGTCATATCACGTGCATCGAGCGGGCAAGAGGACTAGTTATTAGAATATGAATGCTCCATGTAAGATTTCTAGTGTGGAGACACATGTTTGAATTTAGATATATTGATATATTTGTATTTGTTAACTTTATTTACACTTCAAATTTAGTAAATTCACCACTTTCAAATATTATTTTTTTAAGTAAATGTAAAATATATAAACTACTACTCCCATTTTACTTATTATGATTATTAACCCCTTTCCCCAAATTCACAAAAGCAACATATAGTTGAGCGAGTGTCCAGAACAATCAATAGAGAAAGCCACACTTATCTTCCCGTGAGAAGTCTCGATACCATGTACAAAGCTATTCCCAGAAACTGGCCGGAATGGAACCACCGTACCTCTCGGAATCACATGTAAAAGATGAAATGTAAATTGAGAGAGAGAGAGAGAATGTTTTGGAAAATTTTCTTATTAATTCAAAAACAACAAACACACGTGTGTCTTTTATACATCGACAAATAGCAAACGACACAAATGTCCCTCAAGACTTATTTAAAACTCAAACGCGCCAAACACCAAAAAACACAAACACACTGGAACAATTTTAGTATCTTCAATAAACCTTCTCTCCAGCTCCGCCAAAAAATAAGAAAAGGGAATAAGAATAATTGAACTCGATTGAGTAGTAGTACTAACGCTCGCACGACTTGCACTCCACATCGTCGGGGATGGAAGAGATCTAGTTCGACAGAAGGTGCTTGAGGCTGTGTACGTACGACGGATCAACGATCAGGGATTTCCCCACGAAGAATGATCAGAACGGCTTACGCCGCTCACGGCGGGGAGGGCTGCCGGAGACGGGGTGTTGGACGAGGGAGGAAGCAACGGAGGGAATGGTGATAAGCTGAGTGCGAGGAAGGCATCGTCTCGGTTGTCCGTGATTTTTATGTTGCGCGTGTGTGTGTTTTCGCGCAAGGAATTTTCTTTTTTTTTTTTTTTTTTTTTTTTCTGCAAATTGTATTTTTGGTTTGACAGGTGAAAATCGAAGTAGATAAAAGAAAGGGAAAAAACTTACAGGTTCAGAAATGTGGTTTCATTTTCCAATCAAACGCTTTTTTATGTGAGGGACGAGAAAATTAAAGTATGTTTAATAAGGGTAAAATTGATATTACATAATAAGAGTAATTATCAAATTGAAAAATAAAAAATAGTAAATTAATTTAAGGGGTGAATTCAGAAAAAAGCAAAAAAAAACGTAAATAAACTCAAGACATTTGTGTTATACTTGTAAAAAAAAATTGCAATATATTACCTTAAACTATACACCAAGCCCAAAACTCGTGTACAACAAATCCATAACAATATGCTCAAATAGAAAAAAGAATAAACTAACTATCAGCCCAAGTCCATAAATAATATCTTTTTGCCCTTTCGTCCTTAGTATCCGGTCACAGGACATAAATGTTGGGAGATTGAATTGATCTTGAAGCGACATTGACAAACAAATATCCAAATTTTTAGCTTGTATATTTAATTTTTAAAATAGTACGGAGTATCATATATACCGTAGAAACTAGAAAGGCAATGACTATGATAGAAATTAGTACCATTGAAGAAAGAATTAGGAATTTGGGCCTATTTTTGAAAAACATACTAAAAAGAAACTCATTTTTTATTCGATATTGGAGATTTAAAAGACAACGGGAAACCTTGTTATAGATTTTTATAATTAATTGAGTGATTTTAATTTTGTACATTCTTTTAATAAGAAAGGAGACATTTTATTTTAAAAATGTAAGTAGTCACGGTTGTACATATGTATGAAACTTGTGAATTCTCCTCGTGTTTTTGTTTCGTTTCTTTTACACTCTTGTGAGTCAATATATTCGTGAAATCGAATTTGTGAATAGTTAATATGCTTTGAATTCTAATTTTTACGAAAATTTAAAAAAGTTGGATTAGTCGATTATAACAGTTAGATTGTGTATTTTTTTTCTGTGCCAATCCTCACCATGTATGTCATGATTTTATTTACTTTCAATTTTTTAATAATATATTTATATTTGAAATGTCTTATTTATCTTAAACATATTTTTTTCCATAACAAAAATCACACATTTGCTTCAACATTAAAACTACAAAATGAGTACAAAATAAATTACTATTGATAACGAAATTCCCCCTTTACGATCTCATACGAATTCCAAACGGTTGCTTAATTATGCTTTTGTTAAGTATCTCACATCAATTGGAACAAAGTTCTAAAGCTCAAATATAAGTTTTTTTGGGTAAAAGTCAATACATATAAAAGAAAAATGTAAAATACAGTAAAACGCATAGAGAATAAAGAAAATATCGCATCAACGAGCTAACATACTAGCTCTACAATCTACCAACAAAGTATAGCACTAGAGAATACAAATACAATCATCAGGCTATATGTCATACCCTCTTTAATGTACATGCCTGAAGAGAGTCCGGAAGTCGTAACGAGTGGATCCTCTCTCGTATGATAGAGATCGCCTGAGAAGCCACCACTCCAGACGACACCGAACGAGCCTCATGTATCCTCGTGTTCCTCTCGAGCCAAATAAAATAGATCAGAGCAGCGAGAAGTCCACGATACACACAAGATATCATGTGCCTCCCACGCCAACGACTAGAGGCCCGTAAAACAGCACTATGCCAACCACCCCTTGGCCATAGAAATTCCACCTCCCCCTTTAATCTCCGCAAATATACCTTAACAATGTCTTTTAAGGTGTTATTGACTCAACTTTGACATGGTATCAGAGCGGGCCCAACATGGTGATGGGTGCCTCAGCCGATGAAATTTCCGGCTTGCCCAAAGATGGCACTATGTCCACGAGTAGAGCCGACGAAACCGAGCCTACTCGTGAGGGGACGTGTTAAGTATCCCATATCAGTTGGAACAAGGTCCTAAAGTTCAAATATAAGTTAGATAACCTTAATACCTTAACAAGGTCTTTTAAGGTGTTATTGGTCCAACTTTGACCGTCTTTGAATTATATATATATATATATATATATATATATATATATATATATTGTTAGAAACCATGTTAGAAACCGCTTCATCTAAAAGCTCGAACTTTTAGAGAAGTTGGGCTTCTTTACATTTATATTAATGGGTCGAATATATTCTCCAATACTCCCCCTCACTTGTGGGCCGATTTCAACCTCTTTGGGGAGGCCCAACAAGTGAATAATAATTCGGGTGGAGTCGCTCATGGCGGGAGTCGAACCCAGGACCTCGGATAGCCGGAGGCTCTGATACCATGTTAAAGTTGAGCCAATAACACCTTAAAAGGCCTTGTTAAGGTATTAAGGTTGTCCAACTTATATTTGAGCTTTAGGATCGATATCCAACCGATGTGGGATACTTAACACGCCCCCTCACGAGTAGGCTCGGTTTTGTCGGCTCTACTCGTGGACATAGTGCCATCTTTGGGCAAGCCGGAAATTTCATCGGCTGGGGCACCCATCATCGTGTTGGGCCTGCTCTGATACCATGTCAAAGTTGGGCCAATAACACCTTAAAAGGCCTTGTTAAGGTGTTATTGGCTCAACTTTAACATGGTATCAGAGCAGGCCCAACACGATAATGGGTGCCCCAGCCTATGAAATTTCCGGCTTGCCCAAAGATGGCACTATGTCCACGAGTAGAGCCGACAAAACCGAGCCTACTCGTGAGGGGGCGTGTTAAGTATCCCACATCGGTTGGATATCGATCCTAAAGCTCAAATATAAGTTGGACAACCTTAATACCTTAACAAGGCCTTTTAAGGTGTTATTGGCCCAACTTTGACATGGTATCAGAGCAGGCCCAACACGATGATGGGTGCCCCAGCCGATCAAAACCGAGTAGTGGTCCCTTTTATATATATATCCAAGAGAAAAGGAATAAAAAAGTCAAATATTAGGGTTACACATTACACTTATTGGGCCCATTCAAAGTAGTGGTCCCTTTTACATCGAGTGAAAACATGATTAAAAAAGTTAATGGGATGTTGTATTGTCAGATTATCTTGTCCGAGTAATCTTTGTGTTAAAATCGAACTAATTAGCACTCATTGGCTTAATTGTCTTGAACTCTTGATAAAGATAAATCTGTGGGCCACACATAGATTCAGGCAATCTCAAACGAACGATAATGTCGGTATCAATTCATTCAACAACAAACTAAAGAAAAAGCATGATCGAAATCGATCCCTCTAAAGTGTTCATATTGTATACTTGAAAAGTCTTCCTATTGTATTAGGTAGTGGAAACCATTACAAGAAGCAATAGAACATTTTACATCCATTGCAAAGGAACGTTATGTCTATGCGTCGGGAAGATCATGTGGAGTTTTTGATGCGCTCGACCTGTGGAGCTAGTGCGTAAATTACTTAGCTTAAGAGACATGTACATGAAATCTGAACTAAATTAAGGGATTTGAGTTACGTTTGGAAAATGATATTATTTCATATTCAAATTGTCTACATTACATTGTCCGCGTCATCTGCTATCTAGTTTTAGAGAAATAAAAAATTTGAGGGCAAAAGTAACAATCGTTGCGGTATATATGTAAATCAAGTTTCCAATCGGTAACTCGATCGACCTCAACTACTCAATCACGCGATGTATCAAGTACAAAAGCTTTTTTTTATAATATTTATTTAATTATATGTTTTTTATCATTTAATTAATTAACCAAATTTTATATTTATTTGATTCTAATTATAGATGTCAGAGCAATGCATGGTACGTTACGGCAGTCGTTGAGATCGAACGACCTACGTTGATGGAGTAGATATGTGTCTCTTCTTGCTCGTGGAACACATTAGCCGAAATAATTTTGTTCCCCACATTCGCACGGTTTTGCTCTCTGGTCGATTCACAATACATGTTTTGTACTAATTCACACGATGCAACGACGGAGAAGTTTGTGAGTCCTTTTGCTTAGCGATGTTGCATATTGATTTATTTCGCATGACTGGCAAACAAAGAAATGACTACCCCTGATTTTTGTCATCAAAATAGAGGCACAACAAATTGAACCTTGTTGGGGGAGTAAAAACCGAATACGGAAACATATATCCACGGATGAGGCACGTGGGTAAGGGCCCGCCCGAAGCTAACCATGTGAAGGGGGGGGGGGGGGGGGGGGGGGGGGGCACAGGACTCAAGCTCGGCTCCCGGCTCGGGTCATGTGGCACGCGGGCAAAGGACAGCCAGAAACATGCGATACGAAGAGACGACGCATGGGACGCGTTGCGGCTCGGGTCGCGGGTCACGGATCCTCCGGGCGATCCGCACGGGGATGTGACTCGGGCGCATCCGCGACCCGGGGCGATGATCCGTCATCAAGCCATACGAGGATACGATGCGGGTCGCATGCTCATCCCGAGTCACAGGTCATGAATCCGACATGCAAGCCATGCAGGGAGATGGGGCCCGGGACACGCTCCTGTTTTCGCTACACAAACCCCAATACTTCCCACACGTGGAATCGGTGAAAGCCTCAAGTCCAGCCCGCAGCCCAGGCCTCACCGTCAGTATCTGAGGAAGGGCCCATCCCAGGAAGACCGGAGACATCTCCCACGTGAGTCCACATGCCTCATATACATGCCGGATCACGAGTCCCGGGTCGTTACTAGCTTCATTTAATGCTATAGACGTAGTACGTGGTCTGGATGTAATCATTCCATAAATCCCTATAAATAGAGGGCTTATCCCTTCAGATTAAAGGGCGGCACAAAATAGGGAATATACTTGATATTAAAAGTGTGGATAATACAAATCCTTCAGAAGAAGCTTCAAAGCTCAAAACCTCTGTTCTTTTCCAGATCTAGTCCAACCCCTACTCCAGAATATAAATTGACATGTATTAGTATCGTTTCAAACCCTCTATACACAGCCCAGCCCCGTATCATACTACCCGACTAAAACGTGCTAAAACATTTGGCGCTAGAAGGAGGGGGTTGTTATACTAGACCCAGGAAGAGAGAGAAGAGCCGAAGCCATGTCTGATGGAGCCACCGCGTCAGATTCCTCCCGCTCCGCCACGAGGAAGAAGCTGGAGAGAGGAAAGATGCCCGCCGTCGAGTCAGACGCCGCCCTGCCACTCTCCCCAAAAGTCCCGGGGAACGTCCCCGGGAACGACGACGCCGCCATCACCGGGGAGCTGGACGGCCACAACACGTCCAACCAATACCTCCGTAGCAGCTCCGAGGCCCGACGCCTCAGACGCCGCCAGCAGACCCACCGCCATGCGCATCGCTCGGATCCCGAGTTCCGACGCGGACCACCTCCCTCCGAGACACCGGCCCGGGAATTGCACCTCCTTTTGGACACCCCCGAAAAGATCGACGTTGCCATGTCCGACCTCATACAGCGTAAGCGTACTCTAACCTCCCTCTCTATTCGTCCAAGTGAGAAGGTGGGAAAAGGAAGCGCGTTCGGCCGTCTGGGGCCCGGTCACGCCAGCCACAGCGCGTTCGACCGCCTCGGAGCATGCCGTGCCGGCTCCAACCGCTACACGATCCCCGCCCGACGACTCATCTTCGATCTCGGGGAGGAGGCCGGCAACCAGTCGGCCCCAGCAGACCGGATCGGGGCAGACGACGAGGAGAAGAATCGTCGCGCCGAGCCGGAGCAGGGTCCCGGTGTTGGAATTCGATATCCCGGGTTATTTAAATTTGCGGAAACCAATAACCCGAACGAACACCCTTCGCCGGAGATCACGCGAACACCACCGCACGCGCCGGAGCACGACCGAGGACACGACGCACCCGAAGGCACGCCGCTGCCCCAGCCGAGCCCCCGCGAGCGGGGCTCCATGCGATCACCGATCGCACGTCGATCGGTTGGGGTGGGGCTGCCCAGCAGCCCCCGCGGCGAGTCCGGCGACTCGCCGCCGCCTGGAGGTCAGCCACCTTCACGGTGGGGAGGGGCGGCACCAGCCCGCGCCCTCCGCGATCGATCCAAGCGATCGATCGCATCCCCTCGGCTCCAGCCGAGGGTTCGACCCTCTCGCCCCCGCCGAAACCCTAGCGGGCGATTGGCGTGGTCCGGTGGCTTCGCCACCACCACGCGATCGTCCGTCTACTCCGGGTTCCAACTCTTGGGTCTTGTTTTTCCGATAATTGATTTCAATAAAACAAGAATTAAATAGCAATTATTTAATTCACCTTTCGATTCGTTGTGCGGAGAAACGAGATCTTATGATGACCTTGAGATCTTCCCACGTATTCCTTGCACTAGCCCGGACGTCGTGTGGGCGACGATCTACCGAACTCCATGGATCCTCCTCTCTACTTTCTCTCTCTAGAATTGTGATCTTCAAGTTATGAGAATAGAGAAGACCATGTAGTGCTTTTATAGGCTACGTAGGGGATCTTAAGGAGGTGGAATATTGGGCTTCCAATAATAGTGATTAAATTGAGCCCAAGCCCAAATCTATTAATCCTTACTATTATTAATTATATGATTAACTCCACTATATAAATATAATTGCACTCCCAATATTCACCATATTATATCAAATAATATTTCTCCGGTAGTATTATTTATTCCGTGTATTTAAGATATAAATATCCATGAATAAAATTAATTTATTGCTAATTAATTTATTCATCTCTTATATCCGAGACTAGTACCATTCAACCTTAATTATTATGCGGAATGAATTCACCTGCAGGGTTTACATAATAATTCCTTATGAACTCATCTCGGGGATATTATCAACCCTTACGGGATACACTTTCCCGTCAAGTATTCACGGCATGTCATATATAAAATATAGTGACCCAACTTAACCGGTAATTAACCCAATAATTAAATCGGTTAATTCCTTTGGTAAATCAAAGTCACTTATATTAAATATACACACCCGCAATAGTTTCGGGGATTAAGAATAAAATACACTGAGACTCGAATCGATTATCGCCGGCAATCCTAATCGATGAATCTCAACGATCCGCTCAATACACCAAGTGTACAAGTGTGATAAAATAATCAAGACAGATTATTTTCTCTCTCACACAACGACTATACCGATGGATTGGTCCGTGTCCATCTAGGTCGTGAGCAACTGTTCGATTAAATACGAGTAACCGATAGTATGATCTTCTGTGCGCCCATGCAACACCATACTAACTACAACGTATAAAATCCAGGACTATAATTTGCATATATTTAATTATAAATAATTAAACGCAAATAATTGTTTATTTAGTTAAATAGATTAGTGGCAATGGATCGTGAGTTTCCGTCACTTAAATCTAGACATTAAGTACACAACTCCAACAATCTCCCACTTGTACTAAGGTCTAGTCATTTCCTCCAAACTCCCGACTCCCATACTCATCACGTGCTAAAGTTTTACTTCCAAGAAGTACTATGTGAATGAGCACTCTAGGTTGCCGCTCTGAAGTTATCTTGGTGACTACAGCGTCGTCTCCCTCGACGATGACTCGTATCAGGTGGTACTTGCACTATGTGTTATCTTACACTTATGGACTTGTGATTTCTTACCATTTGCCATTGCACCGCTATTTACATAGCCTTTGGCAAATTAAGAATCACATCTAAGTCCCAGATATTATCCCGGAGTTATACCAAAACTTCCGCTGCCTCTGAGGCTGCTATTTGGTTACCCATGGCAGAGTCCGAAAAGCATCGTGCTTATCACTCTTCCATGTTAAAACTCCTTCTCCTTCAATAGTGAAACACATAGCCTGATATCGACTTACACCGGTCCTCATTCGATTAGAAATCTAAGAGAATGTAATCCAAAGGAAATGTTCGTCTGCTTCGTAGTCTAGAACAGTACTTCGAAAGTACTTTTACAGCAGTCGAATATTCCTTTCCAGGATTACCTTGATATCCTCCCACTATGCTAACCGCATAGCCGATATCAGGTTCTCGTTTTCAACAATGCATTTATTAAGCTTTCCACACTCAAAGTGTAGGAATCTGCTTTCATTGCTTCTATCTCCTTTTGTGTTCTAAAACACATATCTTTAGATAGATGCATTCCGTCTCTGAAAGGTAACGAACCTTTCTCGGAATCTTGCATCTTAAAACGAACCATAATCGTACAAGATATCTAGAGAAGTACAATGTTCTTTTCTTGAGATCCTAGATCTTAAGAACATGCTCTAACTTCTTCTTTATCTCATATATCGATTTTTCTAGACAACCATCATTTTATGTCTGACAACATCTTTACATTGTTACCAATGATAAAATGTTATCTACATAAAACCTCCGAGAAACACCACCTTGTTTCCATCACGTTTCCCATACACACGATTCGTCAATGCCTTTTGATGAATCCATCAAATGGACTATCTCATCAATTCACAAGTTCCACGATCTCTAGCTTCGTTTCAATCCATCAATGGATTAACTAAGCTTGTACTCTAAATGATCTTGCCTCTTAGCAATAATCCTTATTGCTTTCCAAGAAGGCACATTTAGATCTAGTACCGCCTCTATGTAGATCCAGGGATTGATTTCATGTATACTAGGTCCAGAGTTCGAAACTCTCCTAGTCTTATGAATATCTCCGGTTGTCAAACAACCTCCCACTACAACGGCATTCCGGTGTATAAACAGTAATAACAGTAGGTGCAGTTAGTGGTGTACCGCTACTCGGTTTGGCTGGCTTCCAGTCATTATCGTTTTCTCTCTTTTCAGAAGTATCACGTCATTTTGGGCTTGTGGTTCATCTAATAGTCTTCCTCTAAGAACCGGGCGTTAGAACTTATAACGTCCTTCTGGTTCATAGTACTATCGAACACACACCTTTTGTTCTTCTAGGATATTCTACAACCACATTTGAATGTGCCGTTGTTACCAAGACATATCCATAGAACATAGGTAGTTCCGTATAACTCAAGCTTTTACTATTTCTATAAGAGTTCCATTTCTTATTTCCGACACACCAATCCTACAGAGGACTGTATGGTGTAGTCACTTGGGATCCAATCCCAAGCTCTGATCATAAATCAGAGTCAATCAATTCTAATACTTGTCCGGATCTTATATCTTATATCCATAAAGGATTGCTTAGTCGTATTATCTTCCAAATTAGATTCTTAGGTCGGAAGGTCCACTCCTTCAACTTAATTGATCTTACAATCAATTTTCGACCTTTGAACTTCTTATTTGAATAAATATGACTTAGCATAAGATTCCACAAGTATAAATGATTTAATAAAGAAATCTCTTATTAGTAAAACGAGTTGTATAAAACGGTTAGTCGCATCGTGGTAGACTCAGGATTCATCATTTATATATTGCTAGCTAATGTACCAAAATAGATAATATCATTATTTCTTCTTATAACCATCAAATGATTAAAAGAAATAAAATATCCATTCATTAGAAATCCAGAACAAAGTTCTTTCTAATATGAAAGGTACATAAAAGCAATAACCCAAAATGAAATCCTATAAAATGTCCTTCACTGCAACTGCTGCCTCCTTACAGCATTGCCCATGTAGACTACGATCTTTTCTTTTCTAAGTCGTCGGGTTTCCTGGAACCCTTGCATTTAGAATGCACATACCGTCAGTGGTTCCATATCTACTCACCAGGTTCCGGTAGATAATACCACTGACTATGTTTTACGACTAAAGAAAATTTCGTATTTTCTTTGAGAGGATAATCAGACTTCCAGTACCCAGACTGTTTGCATCGAGAACTCTTGCCTCATGGCTTTCTCGTCCCATCTCGTGGTCTTAGGACCACTGGGTTTCTTTGCTTGCTTTTCCTTTCCCCCGATTATGCCCTTAGGTTCGAAACCTTTGGCATTGGCTACAAGAGCTTGCGATTTCCGTCTCAACTCGTCTAAAAAGTCAATCATCTCAAAAACGTGTTTAAGCGTTTCTTCGAATGACTGGCCTTTATGAGTATCCTCATCGCTTCTTGTCTAGCCGCCTATTTCAATAGGCTCGGGAGGACAAAGCTCACTGAGTACAACCTTGCACTCTTTAACAGTTTGGGTAATGTCTAGATCTCTATTCCAATCATTACATTTAGGGACCAGTGAGTTTATAATCCTTACGTATCACATAAAGTGGGTTCAAAGCCATATCCTAATCTATGAGCACATATAACAACAAACAATCGATTTAATCTCCGATATTATCTCCCTTAAATAATATCATTAAACCACTAATCACATCTAAAATCCCATCAGATATGGCAAGCCACGTGGTGTGGACGTTTACCAATCCAAATGATTTAGCAATTAGATTTGCTTCGGTCATACATCACTTACAGCGGAACCTCGTGGGGAGGAATACTATAATGCGTATCTAAGTGTAAACCATTACTCAGTACCAAAGTAAATCGTTTGGAATTGCTACATCACCGCAAGCCACGTGGTGTGGACGTTTACGACAACTTCACAACTCTTCACAATTTCTTACAACTGTCTACATCAATTAATCCAAAATCCGTCAGCATAGCAAGCCACGTGGTGTGGACGTTTACTACACCAAGAGACTTTTATAATTGACTCCCAATTACTTGATCCATTCAATCTTGTAAATCAAGACGCGGAGAATCATAAGTGAAACTCGAAGTTTCTTACCAGTGATTCACCATGCGAACGACCCTATCTCTCATAAAATGAGGGAGCCGAGCAGACAATCGATCTAGTCATCAAATGACACGAAAGTCTCTAATTTGTGTCCTCGACATGACCAAGTGGCTTTGGCTCCATTCCACTCCCCGGGGTGAGAATGAGTCGACTTGAAATCAGTTTTGGAAAGACAAATTAGGCATTGTTTGATAAACTTAATCAATGTTTCTCGTAAGAGGAATTACAAGAATTCTCCTCCAATGACTTGTCTATACAAACTTCAAAAGTCCATAAAAGTCACCAAGAGAACAGCAATGGAGACCATGGATATGTTTCCATACCCTCTCCCACTTAGCTTTTTATAACAAAGGGATACGCTATCTAATGCATAATTAAATACACATAAGCATAATAACAAACATACATTTCATGCAAGTACGTTCACAAATAATCAAATAATTACTCAAGCAAAATTATTTCTCGACTATTCGTACCTTGATGAATTCCAGCATGCTTGCCTTGAGTCTTCATTCTACGTCTTGAATACTTTGCCGAGCGACGGAAAAATTCTTTGATTCTCATATTTAATTTTACTCCAATTAAATAAAATCAATTCCATTGATTTCCATATTTAATTCTATTTTAAATAAAATCCAAGATTTTCCAATCCAAAATAAATTTTGAATTAATCTAATGATTTTAAATAAAATACTTAAATTAAATAAAATCAATATTATTAAAATCCATTGATCTCCATATTTAATTCTATTCTAAATAAAATCCAAAATTTTTCAATCCAAAATAAATTTTGAATTAATCTAATGATTTTAAATAAAATACTTAAATTAAATAAAATCAATATTATTAAAATCCATTGATCTCCATATTTAATTCTATTCTAAATAAAATCCAAGATTTTCCAATCCAAAAATAAATTTTGAATTAATCTAATGATTTTAAATAAAATACTTAAATTAAATAAAATCAATATTTTAATAATTTCTCAATCCTATTTAAATTAGATCTCAAGAATCCTAATCAAAATCGAATTCTGATTCTTCTTAAGACTTCTAATCCAAGTAGGTATAGGATATCTAGAGAAACTAGGATTTTCTTTCCTAATTTAACTCTCCATCTAATTTCATTATTTAATTCCATAATTAAGAAATCCAATTCAAATAGAATTTGAATTAATTCCAAAATTAAATTAAATAAAATTAGAAAGATTAAATTATTACCGGAAAGATCGGATTTACCGGGACGAACCGAGTCGAATTTCCGGTCGACCCTTCATCGAACCCACATGCACTTCATATGCACATGCATATCAACGTGATATCTAGGCCATGCAAAGAAAACATGTACAAAAAAGGCCATTCACACGTACAGCACATGAATAAGGAATTCACGCCTACAGCACCATGATTTAAAAATCATGTCGCACCCATGCACATCCAGAATGAATAAAATTCATTCAGCGTACAGCAGCCCGCGGGAGGCCATCGGCATCCGGCGACCACCACCCTTGGTGAATCAAGCCGTCGATATCCGCCATCATCCCAGCCGCTGGTGCGACCAGCCACATCGATCGACCGTGCGTGGAGCTTTGTCGGAGCAGCCGACTCCCGGCCTGACAACGTCCTCGACGTCTAGCCATCGACTTCGCTCCAGCAGCAGCCCACACGCCGCCCATACCTCCAGCCACCTCCCCGGCAGCCCGCCCGATTAAGAAACCGTCCGCGATGCCGCCAACGCAACCACCGAACGCAGCCGCCGGTTGCCGGCGAACCACCACCACTGGTGGCACACGCCGGCATTCCCAGCTACGTCTAGATCACGCCCAGCAGCCCGCACAGTCCCTTCGAGCCTAGGTATGTCGCAATCGATTTCCTCCGGTTCGATTATTCCGAAATCCCTCGATTTTTAATAATTAATTTTTCCGACAAACACAATTCATACAAGAGAGAAAATCAAGTACGTAGAACAATATAACACAATAATTTAACAAAATTAAATTAATCTATGGCCATATATATTGAGAATCGATTATCGAAACAATTAACGAAAAACGTAACCGTACGCTCTGATACCAATTGTTGGAATTCGATATCCCGGGTTATTTAAATTTGCGGAAACCAATAACCCGAACGAACACCCTTCGCCGGAGATCACGCGAACACCACCGCACGCGCCGGAGCACGACCGAGGACACGACGCACCCGAAGGCACGCCGCTGCCCCAGCCGAGCCCCCGCGAGCGGGGCTCCATGCGATCACCGATCGCACGTCGATCGGTTGGGGTGGGGCTGCCCAGCAGCCCCCGCGGCGAGTCCGGCGACTCGCCGCCGCCTGGAGGTCAGCCACCTTCACGGTGGGGAGGGGCGGCACCAGCCCGCGCCCTCCGCGATCGATCCAAGCGATCGATCGCATCCCCTCGGCTCCAGCCGAGGGTTCGACCCTCTCGCCCCCGCCGAAACCCTAGCGGGCGATTGGCGTGGTCCGGTGGCTTCGCCACCACCACGCGATCGTCCGTCTACTCCGGGTTCCAACTCTTGGATCTTGTTTTTCCGATAATTGATTTCAATAAAACAAGAATTAAATAGCAATTATTTAATTCACCTTTCGATTCGTTGTGCGGAGAAACGAGATCTTATGATGACCTTGAGATCTTCCCACGTATTCCTTGCACTAGCTCGGACGTCGTGTGGGCGACGATCTACCGAACTCCATGGATCCTCCTCTCTACTTTCTCTCTCTAGAATTGTGATCTTCCAGTTATGAGAATAGAGAAGACCATGTAGTGCTTTTATAGGCTACGTAGGGGATCTTAAGGAGGTGGAATATTGGGCTTCCAATATTGAAGATTAAATTGAGCCCAATGCTCAAGTCCATTAATCCTTATCAATATTAATTAATTCTATTTTCCACTATATAAAATTAATTGCACTCCCAATATTATACCATATTATATCAAATAATATTTCTCCGGTAGTATTATTTATTCCGTGTATTTAAGATATAAATATCCATGAATAAAATTAATTTATTGCTAATTAATTTATTCATCTCTTATATCCGAGACTAGTACCATTCAACCTTAATTATTATGCGGAACGAATCCACCTGCAGGGTTTACATAATAATTCCTTATGAACTCATCTCGGGGATATTATCAACCCTTCCGGGATACACTTTCCGGTCAATTATTCACGGCATGCCATATATGAAATATAGTGACCCAACTTAACCGGTAATTAACCCAATAATTAAATCGGTTAATTCCTTTGGTAAATCAAAGTCACTTATATTAAATATACACACCCGCAATAATATCGGGGATTAAGAATAAAATACACTGAGACTTGAATCGATTATCGCCGGCAATCCTAATCGATGAATCTCAACGATCCGCTCAATACACCAAGTGTACAAGTGTGATAAAATAATCAAGATAGATTATTTTCTCTCTCACACAACGAATATACCGATGGATTGGTCCGTGTCCATCTAGGTCGTGAGCAACTGTTCGATTAAATACGAGTAACCGATAGTATGATCTTATGTGCGCCCATGCAACACCATACTAACTACAACGTATAAAATCCAGGACTATAATTTGCATATATTTAATTGTAAATAATTAAACGCAAATAATTGTTTATTTAATTAAATAGATTAGTGGCAATGGATCGTGAGTTTCCGTCACTTAAATCTAGACATTAAGTACACAACTCCAACACCCGGGAGCCGTGTCCCGCGACCACCGGGACCCGAGGCGGGTCTCCTGGACCTCTACAGCAAGGTGTCCGAGATGGAGAGAAAGCTGGCCGAGGCCCAGGCCCGACCGGAGCGGGTCGACTACTGCAAGGAGCCTTTGGCCCTGGAGGTTGAGCATGCGGTCATGCAGTACGAGATCCAGCCCCTCCAGACCACCCTGTACGACGGGAAAATGGATCCCGAGATCCACCTCAGCCGCTTCCGTACATACATGTCCGGGAGAGGAGCCAGCGACGCCACGAGGTGCAGGCTTTTCCCCCTCACCCTCGGGGATGTAGCCCACAAATGGTTCGCGGGGATCTCCTCCCGCTCGATCCACTGTTTCGACGACCTCGTCCAGCGTTTCGTGGCGCACTTCGCCTCCAAGGTGAACCGTCTCGAGCAAAGCCAGCGTCTGATCGGCATTCTCCAGAGTATAGAGGAAGGCGACGAGCGATACGTGGACCGAGTCGGGGACATCCTGCTCGGCGGAGAGGAGGTCGGCGACGATCTCAAGCTGCACATGGCGATGAACGGGCTCCGGAAGAATTCTGAGCTTTTCAAGCATCTGATGCTCAACTATCCACAAACCTACGAGGATTTCCGCGTAAAGGCCGCGGCACAGTGTTGGTACCAGCGCCTCATGCGCGGGACGGAAGCTCCCGGAGACACAAAACGGAAGGATCCCGCTCCTATGGAGGCAAGACCGACCCACGTTCCCAGGAGAGGCCCTCCCAAGGCCCCGGAACGGGACCGTCCTGCCCCGAGTTACCGCGAGATGGAGGTCCGGCTGGTCGAGGTCATCGGGCAGGACACCATGGCGATGATGCACGCTCTCCAAGCCATGGGGGACACCCTGACCAAACCCGAGCCCATGAGGATCTCGCCGGACAAGCTCGACAGGCGTCTATGGTGCGCCTTCCATGAGCAGCACGGGCACCCCACCGGCCAGTGTCGCCAGTTGCTAAAACAACTATGGAAGTTATTTGAGGAGGGGAAACTCTGGGAACTCCTCAGCAGACCCGGGGACCAGGGGACCGGCCAGGTGGCCAACCCAGACAACGGAAGAAATGTGGTCGCGGCCCCGGGCCGCGGAGGTCAGAACCGCGGTCAGTCCCCGGTACACGTCGGACAAATCCTGATGATCGGCGGGCTGCAGCCCATCACTAGTGAGAGCAGAAGGAAAAGGAAGCGCGAGGTGGAGATATGGAGGGTCTACCAGGAGACAAACCCTGCTCCCCCTCGAAGCATCTCGGAACGCGCCTTGATCACATTCTCCCCGGAGGACCGCGAAGGGGTCGGCTACCCCAAGAGCGAGGCCTTGGTGATCACTACCGCCATACTCGGAGTGGAAGTTGCGCGGCTTCTGGTCGATAACGGGGCCCACTGCAATATCTTGTACAAGCAGGCCCTCGACCAGATGGACAACATGGCGCAGTACATACTCCCCAGTAGCGTGAGACTGAAAGGGGTGGGGAAAGACGTGTTGATTACCTACGGGACGGTGGTGCTGCCTCTGGAATTGAGAGACGAGAAGAACCCCGAGATAAAGCTGTTAAGGAACTTGACCTTCGTAATAGTCGATGAAGTTAGCGGATATAACGCACTTTTGGGGAGGCCCTTTCTAGAAGCTTTCGAAGCTGTGGCCTCCTCGTACTATTACTGTATCAAGTTCCCAGTCTCCTCCGGGGCCATTGGCACCGTCCGAGGAGACCAATTAATGGCAAAAAGATGTTTATTGTAAGTCGATAAATACTCACAAGGAAGTAGTCTCCGCGGACCCGGAACTCGGGATCAATCCCGAAACACCCGGGGCCCGGGATGAAAAATATGGGGGAACATATTCTGTCGTGTCGGTTTGCCCGAGTCCATCGTGGGTGATGCTCCTGGGGCCAGACGGAGATTCATTCACACCAGCGGTAAAGTTAACCCCTTCGCAACTTATAACGAGGACGAGTATGAGGGATTAGTAGCAGGATTAGTGGCAATCAGCGTTCCCCGCCTCCACATTTTCGTTAACTCACGACTAGTGGTGAACCGAGTCACCGGTGATTACGAGGCTTAAGAGCGAACATATGAATAAATACTGGGCCTTTGCGTGGTCCCTCTACGAGAAAATACCGGACGCCCGTGTCGAACAAAACCGACGGGAGCACAATTCGCCGGCCGACGCCCTGCCCAAACGAGCCTCGGCCGAAGGATCCGCGGATTTGTCCCGAGTCATCTTAACCCAGTTGAAATCACCCTCGATCGCGGCCCGGGCGGAAGTTATGCCGATTGACCCGACTCCCGGAACAACACCAGTAGCAACACCCGGGATGGATTGGCGCGACCCGGTGATGCGATTCATCGAGTTCGGGACCCTCCTTTCAGACCGAGTCAAAGCGTAGCAACTCCGTATACGCGCAGCGAGGTACGCGATCCTAAACTCTCAATTATCCCGCAGGAGTTTCTCGGTGCCGCTCTTGAAGTGCGTTTCCAAAGGAGACGGGATGCGGGTACTTTCGGAGATCCACGAGGGACTATGCGGAAACCACGCCGGGGGGCCGATATCTCGCTCGCGAGACGATGGGCCAGGGTTATTACTGACCGAGCTTGCGCCGGGATGCGACCAACTTCGCCCGCAAATGCCTCCAGTACCAGCTTATGGGGCTAAACATCCTTGTGGCCCCTGAAGAACTCAAGCCGACATGCTCCCCGTGGCCATTCGCCCGGTGGGGGATCGACATCGTTAGACCTCTAGACCCGGGAGGAGTCAAGCTCGCGATCGTTGCGGTCGACTACTTCACCATGTGGGCCAAGGCGGAGGCGGTCCAAAAAATCGATCAAGCCGAAGTGATCATGTTCATATGGAGGAACATATTCTGTCGTCTCGGTTTGCCCGAGTCCATCGTCTCGGACAACGGCAAGCAGTTCGGCGGGACCGTGGTCACGGAGTTCTGTGAGCAGCGGGAGATCCGTGTTGGAGTTGTGTACTTAATGTCTAGATTTAAGTAACGGTAAACTCCCGGTCATAGCATTTAATCTATTAAATTAATAAACAATTGTTCGCTTTTAATTATTATTAATTAAATATATGCAAATCATAGTCCTAGATTTTATACGTTGTAGTTAGTATGGTGTGTCGGGCCCACACAGAAGATCATACTATCGGTTACTCGTATTTAATCAAACAGTGGCTCACGACCTAGATGGACCCGGACCAATCCATCGGTATAGTCGTTGTGTGAGAGAGAAAATAATTTGTCTTAATTATTTTATCACACTTGTACACTTGGTGTATTGAGCGGATCGTCGAGATTCATCGATTAGGATTGCCGGCGATAATCGATTCGAGTCTCAGTGTATTTTATTCTTAATCCCCGATATTATTGCGGGTGTGTATATTTAATATATGTGACTTTGATTTACCAAAGGAATTAACCGATTTAATTATTGGGTTAATTACCGGTTAAGTTGGGTCACTATATTTCATATATGGCATGCCGTGAATGATTGACCGGACAGTGTATCCCGGAAGGGTTGATAATATCCCCGAGATGAGTTCATAAGGAATTATTGTGTAAACCTCATGAGTGGATTCGTTCCGCACAATAATTAAGGTTGAATGGTACTAGTCTCGGATTAAAGAGATGAATAAATTAATTAGCAATAAATTAATTTTATTCATGGATATTTAAATCTTAAATACACGGAATAAATAATACTACCGGAGAAATATTATTTGATATAATATGATTTAATATTGGGAGTGCAATTGATTTATATAGTGGAAAATAAATTAATTAATATTGATAAGGATTAATGGACTTGAGCATTGGGCTCAATTTAATCTTCAATATTGGAAGCCCAATATTCCACCTCCTTTAGATCCCCTAGGTAGCCTATAAAAGCACTACATGGCCTTCATAATTCATAACTTGAATAAGACAAGAATTATCATACTTGATATTCTAGAGAGTTGAAGGAGATCCATAGGAGTTCGATAGATCGTCGCCCACCCGACGTTCGAACGGAGTGCAAGGAATACGTGGGAAGATTCAAAGGTCTTCGATTGATTAAGTTTCTCCGCACAACAAATCAAAAGGTACAAATCATAAACTCCTTCGTGTGAATTTATGTGAATTAAATTGCTACATATACATGAACACAAGATCCGGGAAAACGACGAACTTCGGGGACGGGGATTCGAGATCCCCGGCGAACGTTCGAAGGACCCTCGGCTGGGAGCCGAGGGGTGCGATCGAACCTAAGGTTCGATCGCGGCGTGCGCGAGAGGGAAGCCCCGGCTGGAGCCGGGGCGAGCGATCGACCGTGAGGTCGATCGCGGGGCTGCCGAGGGCTGGTGCCTCGGCTGGCGCCCCTCCTCACGGCGGCAACGGCGGTGAAGTCGCCGGACTCACCGCCGCCCGGGGCTGCCGGAGCAGCCCCATGCGATCGCACGCGATCGCGAGCCCCGGCGGGGGCTCGACTAGGGTTTCGGCCGCGGGTTCATCCCGCGGCGATGCTCGGGTCGAGCCCGGCTCCGTTTGGTGGTTCGCGTGTTTTCGGCGATGGGATTTCGGTCGGGGTTATCGGTTCCGCAATTTTTGATACCCCGGGATATCGAATTCCAGCAATTGGTATCAGAGCGTTTGGTTTCGTGTTCATGTATGTGTTCAATTGTGTTCTACCTTGCAAGGATTCCGACTATCATGGTTTAAATTAATTGTTAATTATTCGTTTAATTAATTGCTATTTAATTTTACCATGATTATTCGTTATTAAACTCTCGGACATGTCGAGATTCGTTTTGTGTGGATGAATGCTTGTAATAGTAAAAATTCGGGGGTTGACCGAATTTAGATTTATTATTATTGTTCTATGTTTTCCGGAAAGTGTATAGGGTCGATTTCATGTATAGAATCGATACCGGAATTGTAAATTTATTTCTTGTAATTTATTTACGT
Organism: Euphrasia confusa; assembly: GCA_954870475.1. Lineage (NCBI taxonomy): Eukaryota > Viridiplantae > Streptophyta > Magnoliopsida > Lamiales > Orobanchaceae > Euphrasia > Euphrasia confusa. The sequence goes on from OX940950.1 coordinate 18,711,860, forward strand.
TGGATCGATGCCGAGACGACCGCCGGAGAACACGTGTGACGAAGAAGACGAAGAGGACGAAAAACCGGGGGGGTCGATCATCCCCATGATCGATCCCCATGAGGATCGATCGACCCCACCGTGGGGGCTGCCCGCTAGGGCTTCCGGCAACGCCGGCCACCGGTGGTGGTGGCGCGTGGCTAGGAGGCGGCGGCGGTGGTGCCCGGCGATGGTGGTGGTCGGCGGTGGGGGTGGTGTGGGGATCCCCAACCCATGCTACTCCTACCTAGATTCACTTTCCTAATTGATTCAAGTTTTCCTATTTTGAGTATTCCTAAGTTTGGGAACTCTCATGGAGATAGGAAAAGAATTAATTAATATTATTTATTTCCTTATTCTATTATGGAAGTCTTCTAGAATATTCCAAGTTCTACTTGGAATAGAAATCTAGAGATTTAATAGAATTAGATAGGAAAATAATTAATTAATGAATTGATTTATTTCCTATTTGATTATTCCTATTTTATGGGAATTTTCATAGTAATGGAAATTAATTAATCTTGGAAAGTAGAAGAGTCCTAATTTATTTTATTTCCTTATTCTATTATAGAAGTCTTCTAGAGTATTCCAAGTTTTACTTTGATAGATTATTCTAGAGATTTGATAGAATTAGATAGGAAAATAAATAAATAAAAATATTAATAAATATTTAATTTTATTTTTGATTTATTCGATTGACTTAATTTTCGAATTGAGTATCTTTTGGATTTATTAAAAATAAATAGATTTAAATATTGGGATTAATATTCTCGTCACATGGAGCATTCAAGAACGAAGACTGAAGACTAGAAGACGCATACGGAGATGGAATAAAGCCATGATAGTCGGAAAATAATTTTTCTAGCATTATTTTGACTATGTGCTATGTGCTTTATTGCTTGTATGCATGCTTATGTGTTTAATTATGCATTAGATAGCGTATCCCTTTGTTATAAAAAGCTAAGTGGGAGAGGGGATGGAAACATTCCCATGGTCTCCATTACTGTTCTCTTGGTGACTCTTATGGACTTTTGAAGTTCGTATAGATGTGTCATTGGAGGAGAATTCTTGTAATTCCTTTTACAAGAAACATTGATTAAGTTTATCAAACAATGCCTAATTTGTCTTTCTGAAACTGACTTCAAGTCGACTCATTCTCACCCCGGGGAGTGGAATGGAGCCAGAGCCACTTGGTCATGTGGATGACACAAATTAGAGACATTCGTACCATTCTTTTTGAAGATGGATGGTTTGTCTGCTCGGCTCCCTCATCTAATGAGAGATAGGGTTGTTCGCATGGTGAATCACTGGTTAGAAACTTCGAGTTTCACTTATGATTCTCCGCGTCTTGATTTACGAAAATCGAATGGATCTTGTAACTGGGAGTCAATTATAAAAGTCTCTTAGTGTAGTAAACGTCCACACAACGTGGCTTGCTATACTGACGGATTTTGGATTAATTGATGTAGACAGTTGTAAGGAATTGTGAAGAATTGTGAGGTTATCGTAAACGTCCACACAACGTGGCTTGCGGTGATGTAGCAATTCCAAACGATTCACTTTGGTGCTGAGTAATGATTTACACTTAGATACGCCTTATAGTATTCCTCCCAACGAGGTTACGCTATAAGTGATGTATGACCAAAGAAAATCTAATTGCTAAATCATTTGGGTGGGTAAACGTCCACACAACGTGGCTTGCCTTACCTGATGGGATTTTAGATGTGATTAGTAATTTAATGATATTATTTGAGGGAGATAATATCGGATATTAAATTGATTGTTTGTTTAAATGTGCTTATAGGTTTAGAGAATAGCTATGAACCCACTTTCTATGATACTCAAGGAGCATAAGCTCACTGGCCCCAACTATATTGATTGGAAGAGAAATTTAGACATTGTCCTGACTTCGGAGGAGTACAAGTTTGTACTCCATGAAGTCTGCCCTGCTAAGCCCACGGCTGCCTCGACTGATGAGAAAAAACTGACATATCGGAAGTGGAAAAAGGCTGATGAAATGGCTAGGTGTTATATTTTGGCTTCCATGTCAAATGTACTCCAAACCCAACATGAGTCGATGGACACTGCCTATGATATGATGTTTAACCTCAAGGAGATGTTTGGGGAGCAAGATCGTGCGGCAAGGCAAGAAGCCATGAGAGTCCTCATGACAACTACTCAGTCTGAAGGAACACCCGTAGGGGAGCACGTTCTTAAGATGATGGGTCTGTTGAATGAGCTTGAGATCCTAGGAGCTCAAATTGATGCTGAGACGCAAGTCGACATCATACTCCAGTCTCTGACCCCTAGTTTTGAGCAGTTTCGCATGAGTTATAATATGGGTAAACTATCTTATTCTCTTGCGCAACTCCTGACTGAACTGAAGGCGGCAGAGGGGATCTACAAGAAGGGCAAGTCTCTAGCGCTTGTAGCTACCAAGTCCAAAGGCTTGAAGCCTGTCGGAGGTAGGGGCAAGAGGAGGAAGCAAGCCTGGAAACCCAGTGGTGTCAAGAAGACTGTACCACGAGTGGGGGCTGCAAAGCCAAGGGGCAAGTGCTTCCGATGCAACAAGTCTGGACACTCAGAGGTACGAATTTTTCTTTAGTCGTAAAAACATAGTCAGCGGTATTATCTACCAGAATTCTGGTGCGTAGATATGGAACCACTGACGGTATGTGCATTTTAAATGCAGGGGTTCCAGAAAACCCGGCGACTTAGAGAAGAAGAGTTCGAGTCTACACGGGCAAAAGCTGTGGAGGAGGCAGCTGTTGCGGTGGAAGACATTTATCTACTTTAGTAGTTAAATAGGATTTCATTTTAAGATTATTGCATTATGTACCCTTTATTTTAGAAAGAACGTTTTGTTCTGGATTTCTATTATTTATGAATGGATATTTTATTTCTTTAATCATTGGATGATTTTGAGAAGAAATAATGGGTATTATCTATTCTGGTACATTAGATGGCAATATGTGAATGATAGATCCTAAGTCTACCACAATGCAACAAACCGTTCTATAACTTGTTTTACTTGTTAGATATATTTCTTTATTAAATCATTATACTTGTGAATTCTTATACTTAGTAGTATTTTCAAATAAGATTCAAATGGTCGAAATTGATTTGATCAATTATAGTTGAAGGAATGGACCTTCCGACCTAAGGATTGAATTTGGAGGATAATACATCTAAGCAAACCTTTCTGGGTAAAGGATAGAATTCGGACAAGTGTTAGAAATGATTAGATATGCAGACATATGTGTAAATTAGAAAGGTACGAGTAATTCTTTCAAGAATACGCGATGATGGATTAGAGTACTTGATGTGCCATAAAAGCAAAGTGTTTTGACTAGTCAATGGACACATAAGCTATTATGGGGAACCATCAAAGTATATCCATTAGGAGCCTGCGACTCAGTCGCGGAGGCCATCACTTATCTAAATAACACATAGCATAATCAAAGATTGGGATTCAATCCCAAAGGGTCGCGCCATACACTTACGTGTAGAGATGGTGCGTTGTAAATAAGAAATGGAGATCTAATAGTAAAAGAACAAGTTGTTCGGAACTACCTATGTTCTATGGATATTCCTGGATACAACGGCATATTCAATATGGTTGTAGGATATCCTAGATGAACAAAGTATTGTGTGTTCTATAGTACTATGAACCAGAAGGACGTGTATCGCCCGGTTCTTAGAGGAAGACTATTAGACGAACCACAAAGCCTGAACTGAAGAAATACCTCGGAATGAGAAAAAGGACAAAAGACTAGGAACCAGCCAAACCGAGTAGAAGTACACCACATACTGCACCTATTGTTATTACTGTTATACACCGGGACGCCATTGCAGTGGGAGGTTGTCGGACAACCAGAGATATTCATAAGACTAGAGGAGTTCGGACTCTGGATCTAGTAGAGATGAAATCGAACCTTAGCTCTGCAAAAGGGGCGGTACTAGATCTAAATGTGCCTGCTTGGAACAATAAGAATTATTGTTAAGAGGCTAGATCATTTAGAGTACAAGCTTAGTAAATCCATTTAGGATTGAAACAAAGCTGAGAATCGTGGAACTTGCGAATTGATGGGATAGTCCATCTGATGGATTCGATCAAAAGGCAGAGACGATAGGTGTATTAGAGACGTAATGGAAACAAGGTGGTGTTTCTCGGAGATTTTATGTAGATAACTTTTTATCATTGGCAACAATGTAAAGATGTTGTCAGACATAAAATGATGGTTGTCTAAATAAATCAGGATATAAGATTGAGTAGAAGTTAGAGCGTGTTCTTAAGATCTTATGATCTAGAGATAAGAACATTGTACTTCTCCTAGACATCTTATACGATTATGGTTTGTTTTAACATGCATAAGTTCTGAGAAAGGTTGTTACCTCTCACAGACAGAATAAGTATATCTATCTAAAGTCGTGTGTTTCGAACATGTTGTGCCATGAAAATCCGCCACCTACACGTGTCAAGAAGACCGGTGCCACATCATCAAAGAAAGAATTAAAGAAGACCAGTCACAGCCAAAGACAGAATTATTATCCAAAGAATACAAGAAATCGGACAGGAAAGATCGCACGGGGGAAATAAGACCTTTTCCCAGGGCAGAACTAAGAGAAGAGCAAAGGAGTTACCAGGCAGCAGACAGTGACTTCCCGGTGCGATTACCAGTAAAGTAACCAACAAAGATAGTGGTTTAGTTGGTCCACTACATGTTTTACACATGTCAAATGCATGCTAGATAGTTGTCAATAAAGCTAAATATGTGGCTGATAGGTGTCATAAGAATAGAGAAGCATCACATGCATAAATGCCTATAAATAGATGCTCTTCATATGTAAAAAAGGGAGAGAAAGAAAAAGGAGAGAGAAAAATACTTGTAAAAAGGAATTCACTTCCTAAAATGGCTATGGCCTAAATACTCTATAAGAGAAATAAATACCTGAAAAGGGGGCATTGATGCCTAGTGATCGTGTCGTTTTCATTATCGTTTCTATTAACCTTTATCTCTTATATTAACAAACATGCACATTGTATTTCTTAAAATGTCTAAGTATGGATATATGAATGAAGAGGAGCTTTGAGCTTCCATTTCCATTACTTATGATTTCTGCATATAACTCGATCTGTTTGTTTCTATATCATATCATATTAGTTTTTGTGTTGTTTGCTAACCCTCCGATACCAGCGAATTTCACCGTCAAAGCGTATATTACCGACAAAGTACAAAAACAACCAAAACAGTTGGCGCTAAAAGGACGGAGCATCAAGAATCGAGTTGCAGAAAAGCTTCTAAAAGAAATAATGGTTGATGAAAAAAGACCAGCAGATCGCCCCGGGAAAGTTGCCGGTAGATTCTCCCGTGAAAGTTGCCAGCAGATTCCACAGGAAAGGGGGAAGGCCACCATGCACCCATAGATCGAAAAAACGACATTGAGGTAAGACATGCAGCCCTTCATCCTCATTATAAATGCCAAAGTAGGCATTCTCATTCATAGAGAGATCTATCATCGTTGATAATTTTGGTGCATGTACCTTTTTTATATTAGAAAGTATATGTTGACTAATCTTGTTAGACATGCAATTAGCATGCATGCATGCTCAAAGGACTGCCTGGGCGATCCTCTGAAAGAGGCCCCGGGAAATTCCAGTGAGGCCTCGGGAAACTCTATTGAGGGCCCGGGAAAGTCCAGATATTTCCCGGGGCAGTACAACCGGGGCCCATGGAAGTCTAGCCGCTCTCCTAGATGAGATCTTTGGCAGAAGTTCGCTTTTGATCATAATGAAAAAGCAGAATATGTTGCCATTCCGTCGGAGAGACGAAGCCGAGACAACCAAAATGACATGCACGGGCGCCCGGGAGGCCTTTCACCGGGAAGAGCTTCAACAGCCCTAGGTGATAACCCGGTGATAGCAGATCTGTTCCACCGATTCTCGGATATAGAGAAAAGGGTGAATGAGAGTCAGATCTTGCCGACACCGACCGGTTATCGAAGAGAGCCCCTGGACCCAATGGTCGAGCATGCTCCCATGCAACCAGAAATTCAACTCAAACCGAATTATGGACAGAGTTCAGCAACTATTGTGCAAATGGCCAGGGGGATTTTGCAGTTGGCCGGGGTAAATCTACGAATGAATCCCGGGCAATTCTTAACTCCACCGGCCAAAATAAATGCTACAATTTAAGCGTTGTAACGCTCTTTTGGGCAGGCCGTTTATGAAAGCCTTTGAGCCGGTGGCCTCGCCTTAATACTCTTGTATCAAATTACGTACTGATCCCCACCGGGGCAGATTGCACGGTGCAGGGTGATCTTTTAATTTATTGATCCCCACCGGCGCAGATTGCACGGTGCAGGGTGATCTTTTTAAGTTATGTTTGTTGTATCTCTCTTATGATTGATATATCGAACTAACACAAAATGAAAATATTAAAATAAACTTAAAGCTAAAATGCAATTTAACGCCGGACGAACACGGTGAAAAAGGAAACAAGAATTCCAAATAACTTAAAGAAACTTTACAAACAAAATCCCGAGCTTGGGGCCTGTAATATCGGTGAGCACCCGAAGCCCAGGACGACTACCGAGAACGGTCGGGGCAAGTAACCCTGATCGGACGGTGCAAGTACTCCTGATCGGCCGGGGCAAGTAACCCCAATCGGACGGTGCAAGTTCTCCTGATCGGTCGGGGCAAGTAACCCTGATCGGACGGGGCAAGTAACCCTGATCGGACGGTGCAAGTACTCCTGATCGGCCGGGGCAAGTAACCCTGATCGGACGGTGCAAGTACTCCGTAACGGACGGTGCAATTAAGCCTGATCGGACGGTGCAAGTACTCCTGATCGGCCGGGGCAAGTAATCCTGATCGGACGGTGCAAGTACTCCGGAACGGACGGTGCAATTAAGCCCGATCGGACGGTGCAAGTACTCCTGATTGGCCGGGGCAAGTAACCCAGAAAGGTCAATGTGAGTACCTCAGAAAGGCCTATAGCTGGAGTAACCGAGCAAGAACAAACTCCGGTGATTGGAGACAATCTCACGGACATAAGACTCTTGTGTAGATGTAGTCTCTACCAATCGGTCGGGAAAAGGCTGGGGCCGATGCCCGGGGATGAATACCTAGATCTAAAGGTTAAGACCCGGGTGAAACATAAAGTTGTGATCGAAATAAACAGAGGCCTTTGAGAGCCAAACTAACATTTCTTGATAGGATACCATCAAATCCTGGAGCACCTAGGCGACGTCGAGCAAACTTCATTCTACACGAAGTAGATGATTGGATGCATGTCACGAATGCTTTTTGGACTCAAAAATACTGGTGCTACAATTCAAAGGTTAGTAAATACTATTTTTGGAAATTATATTGGTTAAACTATAGAAGTTCACATTGCCAATATTATCATAATAACTAAAAATGAATATTATCATGTGAAAAAACCTAATTGAAATCTTTGAGATTCTTGAGCATTATAATACGATATTAATTTCGAAAAATGTAATTTTAGAAAATAAAGGAATGTTCATAGGATAAATCCCACACATCGGACACGTGAAAATATTATGTTTATAAAGGACAAACAAAATTTCCTTATCTATTAGCGTACTTGAAGAATCGAACATGTTTCTTATGTGCTTTAAGTAAATTATTCTTATCATGTATAAACATATTTCTTATTTCGAAATCTAATTGAGTCTTACATATTCCGAAATGTTTTATACAAAAGAAAATATGTTTGCAAATAGCAACACAACTTATAAAAAGTATCTAAGGCTCGGTCCAACGAAAATCTTCCACAAAACCTCTCGGGACGGGCCAGACATGATCTGCCCGGTACCCAAAAGAGATGATTCCTCTGGGGAGTGAGATATACTCCCCAGCACCTCTCGGGACGGGCCAGACATGATTTTCCCGGTACCCAAAAGAGATGATTCCTCCGGGGAGTGAGTTATCCTCCCCAGTACCTTTTTGGACGGGTAAGACATGATCTGCCCGGTACCCAAAAGAGATGATTCCTCCGGGGAGTGAGTTATCCTCCCCAGTACCTTTTTGGACGGGCAAGACATAATCTGCCCGGTACCCAAAGAGATGATTCCTCCGGGGAGTGAGTTATCCTCCCCCGGCGCCTCTCGGAACGAGAAGACGTGTTATGCCTGGTGTCTTTAGAGATGATTCTTCCAGCGAGTGAGTTATCCTCCCCCGGCGCCTCTCGGGATGAGATGACATGTTCTGCACGGTACCTCGATGAATGATTTCTACGGGGTTTGAGTTATACTCTCCCGGAACTCTCGGGACCGGCACAACATGCTCTACTCAATACCTTGAAGAGACGATTATATTGGAGTCTGATTTATCCTCCTTCGAAACCTCTTTAACCCGGCACGACGTGATCCACTCTGTTCCTTGAAGAGATGTTTACATAGAATTCGGAGTTAACCTCCTTCGAAGCCTCTCGGGACGGGCATGAGTTTTTCAGCCCGATACCTTGACGAGTTGATGATTCCCAAAGCTTCATGTGCGTTAGCACCCTCTGCTTATGGCAAAGTTCTTATGTTATAAAAACAAAATTTTATAATCTTTTATATCAAAATTCTTATGTTATAAACAAAAAATTTATAGCCTTTTATGGCAAAGTTCTTATGTTATAAAACCAAAATTTATAGCCTCTATGGCAAAATTCTTATGTTGTAAAAACAAAATCTTATAATCTTCTATGGCAAATCTCTTATGTTTTAATAAACAAAATCTTTAAGCCTACGAGCTAAAGTTATTTTGATTTCCTGTAAGGATCAACTCATGAAAGCCTTTACCATTGAAAAATATGCGTTTATGTAGTTTTTAAATAATAAAAAGTATTCCTATCCTTTAAAAAATATTGGTTTTTACATCTTTTGTCTGTAAATCAGAAATATATTGCCCCGAGAAATCATATGAGTTTCCCGGTGCAATAAAAGTATTGAGTATTCTTGAGTAAGAAAGAATACTAAGGTTCGGTAAAGACCCAAAAAATCTGTAGATTATGGGGCCGAACACTTCTTTCAGCGTACGGATTCAACAGAGTAAAAGAAACTCAAGAATCGCGCGGGAGGGAGATATTGGTCCGAGGACAATCCTAAGAGGTATTCATAATGAACTAAACCTCAAAAGGGTATTCATGATGAACACACCATAGGATCGGACAGTCTGTGTAAAAGGGGAGATGGAGGAGAAAAATGTTACTCAGAATCAGAGAATTCCAAGAGGTAACTAAATCCGAAAATCACTTTTGCAGGACAAAGAACTCACAAAGAAGTCCCAACAAAGTTTTAAAATAAAACGTGGGTGTGAGCCAAGAGTTATCTGTTCACAAGAATTACGATTCACCAAACAAGCTAAAACTGACTTGTCAAGTGATAGATAATTGTGGTAAAAAGAAACCTAAACAAAACAGTGGAAGGGCCATGTGTAAGACCCAAAGGATAATATCCAAAAATAACTTACTAAGTTATTACACACCAGCAAAATATTAAAACTTGTCCCAGGCAAAAACTGCCTATAAAATCCAAAACAGGAATACCAAACATTGTCTTATGGCCTAAGCCCAGATCTTAAACATTAGACACCGTTTCATCGGTGCAATCTTTAAAATTAGACACCGTTTCATCGGTGCAATCTTAAACATAATACACCGTTTCATCGGTGTAAACTTAAACGTTAGACACCGTTTCATCGGTGCAATCTTAAACATAATTCACCGTTTCATCGGTGCAATCTTAAACATAATACACCGTTTCATCGGTGTAAACTTAAACGTTAGACACCGTTTCATCGGTGCAATCTTAAACATAATACACCGTTTCATCGGTGCAATCTTAAACATTATACACCGTTTCATCGGTTCAATCTTAAACATAATACACCGTTTCATCGGTGCAATCTTAAACGTTAGACACCGTTTCATCGGTGCAATCTTAAACATAATACACCGTTTCATCGGTGCAATCTTAATCATAATACACCGTTTCATCGGTGCAATCTTAATCATAATTCACCTTTTCCTCGGTGTAAACTTAAACATAATACACCGTTTCATCGGTGCAATCTTAATCATAATTCACCGTTTCATCGGTGTAAACTTAAACGTTAGACACCGTTTCATCGGTGCAATCTTGAACATAATACACCGTTTCATCGGTGCAATATTAATCATAATTCACCGTTTCATCGGTGTAATCTTAAACATAATACACCGTTTAATCGGTGCAATCTTAATCATAATTCAACGTTTCATCGGTGTAAACTTAAACGTTAGATACCGTTTCATCGGTGCAATCTTAAACATAATACACCGTTTCATCGGTGTAAACTTAAACGTTAGACACCGTTTCATCGGTGCAATCTTAAACATAATTCACCGTTTCATCGGTGCAATCTTAAACATAATACACCGTTTCATCGGTGTAAACTTAAACGTTAGACACCGTTTCATCGGTGCAATCTTAAACATAATACACCGTTTCATCGGTGCAATCTTAAACATTATACACCGTTTCATCGGTTCAATCTTAAACATAATACACCGTTTCATCGGTGCAATCTTAAACGTTAGACACCGTTTCATCGGTGCAATCTTAAACATAATACACCGTTTCATCGGTGCAATCTTAATCATAATACACCGTTTCATCGGTGCAATCTTAATCATAATTCACCTTTTCCTCGGTGTAAACTTAAACATAATACACCGTTTCATCGGTGCAATCTTAATCATAATTCACCGTTTCATCGGTGTAAACTTAAACGTTAGACACCGTTTCATCGGTGCAATCTTGAACATAATACACCGTTTCATCGGTGCAATATTAATCATAATTCACCGTTTCATCGGTGTAATCTTAAACATAATACACCGTTTCATCGGTGCAATCTTAATCATAATTCAACGTTTCATCGGTGTAAACTTAAACGTTAGATACCGTTTCATCGGTGCAATCTTAAACATAATACACCTTTTCCTCGGTGTAAACTTAAACGTTAGATACCGTTTCATCGGTGCAATCTTAAACATAATACACCTTTTCCTCGGTGTAAACTTGAACATTATACACCGTTTCATCGGTGCAATTCTAAACATAATACACCGTTTCATCGGTGCAATCTTAATCATAATTCACCGTTTCATCGGTGCAATCTTAAACATAATTCAATGTTTCATCGGTGTAAACTTAAACGTTAGACACCGTTTCATCGGTGCAATCTTAAACATAATACACCGTTTCATCGGTGCAATCTTAATCATAATACACCGTTTCATCGGTGCAATCTTAATCATAATTCACCGTTTCATCGGTTCAATCTTAAACATAATACACCGTTTCATCGGTTCAATCATAAACATAATACACCGTTTCATCGGTGTAAACTTGAAAATAATACACCGTTTCATCGGTGTAATCTTAAACATAATTCACCGTTTCATCGGTGTAATCTTAAACATAATACACCGTTTCATCGGTGCAATCTTAAACATAATACACCGTTTCATCGGTGTAAACTTAAACGTTAGACACCGTTTCATCGGTGCAATCTTAAACATAATACACCGTTTCATCGGTGCAATCTTAAACATTATACACCGTTTCATCGGTTCAATCTTAAACATAATACACCGTTTCATCGGTGCAATCTTAAACGTTAGACACCGTTTCATCGGTGCAATCTTAAACATAATACACCGTTTCATCGGTGCAATCTTAATCATAATACACCGTTTCATCGGTGCAATCTTAATCATAATTCACCTTTTCCTCGGTGTAAACTTAAACATAATACACCGTTTCATCGGTGCAATCTTAATCATAATTCACCGTTTCATCGGTGTAAACTTATACGTTAGACACCGTTTCATCGGTGCAATCTTGAACATAATACACCGTTTCATCGGTGCAATATTAATCATAATTCACCGTTTCATCGGTGTAATTCTAAACATAATACACCGTTTAATCGGTGCAATCTTAATCATAATTCAACGTTTCATCGGTGTAAACTTAAACGTTAGATACCGTTTCATCGGTGCAATCTTAAACATAATACACCTTTTCCTCGGTGTAAACTTAAACGTTAGATACCGTTTCATCGGTGCAATCTTAAACATAATACACCTTTTCCTCGGTGTAAACTTGAACATTATACACCGTTTCATCGGTGCAATTCTAAACATAATACACCGTTTCATCGGTGCAATCTTAATCATAATTCACCGTTTCATCGGTGCAATCTTAAACATAATTCAATGTTTCATCGGTGTAAACTTAAACGTTAGACACCGTTACATCGGTGCAATCTTAAACATAATACACCGTTTCATCGGTGCAATCTTAATCATAATACACCGTTTCATCGGTGCAATCTTAATCATAATTCACCGTTTCATCGGTTCAATCTTAAACATAATACACCGTTTCATCGGTTCAATCATAAACATAATACACCGTTTCATCGGTGTAAACTTGAAAATAATACACCGTTTCATCGGTGTAATCTTAAACATAATTCACCGTTTCATCGGTGTAATCTTAAACATAATACACCTTTTCCTCGGTGTAAACTTAAACATAATACACCGTTTCATCGGTGCAATCTTAAACATAATACACCGTTTCATCGGTGCAATATTAAACATTATACACCGTTTCATCGGTTCAATCTTAAACATAATACACCGTTTCATCGGTTCAATCTTAAACATAATACACCGTTTCATCGGTGTAAACTTAAACGTTAGACACCGTTTCGTCGGTGCAATCTTAAACATAATTCACCGTTTCATCGGTGCAATCTTAAACATAATACACCGTTTCATCGGTGTAAACTTAAACGTTAGACACCGTTTCATCGGTGCAATCTTAAACATAATACACCGTTTCATCGGTGCAATCTTAAACATTATACACCGTTTCATCGGTTCAATCTTAAACATAATACACCGTTTCATCGGTGCAATCTTAAACGTTAGACACCGTTTCATCGGTGCAATCTTAAACATAATACACCGTTTCATCGGTGCAATCTTAATCATAATACACCGTTTCATCGGTGCAATCTTAATCATAATTCACCTTTTCCTCGGTGTAAACTTAAACATAATACACCGTTTCATCGGTGCAATCTTAATCATAATTCACCGTTTCATCGGTGTAAACTTAAACGTTAGACACCGTTTCATCGGTGCAATCTTGAACATAATACACCGTTTCATCGGTGCAATATTAATCATAATTCACCGTTTCATCGGTGTAATTCTAAACATAATACACCATTTCATCGGTGCAATCTTAATCATAATTCACCGTTTCATCGGTGCAATCTTAAACATAATTCCATGTTTCATCGGTGTAAACTTAAACGTTAGACACCGTTTCATCGGTGCAATCTTAAACATAATACACCGTTTCATCGGTGCAATCTTAATCATAATACACCGTTTCATCGGTGCAATCTTAATCATAATTCACCGTTTCATCGGTTCAATCTTAAACATAATACATCGTTTCATCGGTTCAATCATAAACATAATACACCGTTTCATCGGTGTAAACTTGAAAATAATACACCGTTTCATCGGTGTAATCTTAAACATAATTCACCGTTTCATCGGTGTAATCTTAAACATAATACACCTTTTCCTCGGTGTAAACTTAAACATAATACACCGTTTCATCGGTGCAATCTTAAACATAATACACCGTTTCATCGGTGCAATATTAAACATTATACACCGTTTCATCGGCTCAATCTTAAACATAATACACCGTTTCATCGGTTCAATCATAAACATAATACACCGTTTCATCGGTGCAGTCTTAATCATAATTCACCGTTTCATCGGTGTAATCTTAAACATAATTCACCGTTTCATCGGTGCAATCTTAATCATAATACACCGTTTCATCGGTGCAATCTTAAACGTTAGACACCGTTTCATCGGTGCAATCTTAAACATAATACACCTTTTCCTCGGTGTAAACTTAAACATAATACACCGTTTCATCGGTGCAATCTTAAACATAATACACCGTTTCATCGGTGCAATATTAAACATTATACACCGATTCATCGGTTCAATCTTAAACATAATACACCGTTTCATCGGTTCAATCATAAACATAATACACCGTTTCATCGGTGCAGTCTTAATCATAATTCACCGTTTCATCGGTGTAATCTTAAACATAATTCACCGTTTCATCGGTGCAATCTTAATCATAATACACCGTTTCATCGGTGCAATCTTAAACGTTAGACACCGTTTCATCGGTGCAATCTTAAACATAATACACTGTTTCATCGGTGCAATCATAAACATAATACACCGTTTCATCGGTGCAATCTTAATCATAATACACCGTTTCATCGGTGCAATCTTAATCATAATTCACCGTTTCAATCGGTGTAATCTTAAACATAATTCACCGTTTCATCGGTGTAATCTTAAACATAATACACCGTTTCATCGGTGTAATCTTAATCATAATACACCGTTTCATCGGTGCAATCTTAATCATAATACACCGTTTCATCGGTGCAATCTTAATCATAATTCACCGTTTCAATCGGTGTAATCTTAAACATAATTCACCGTTTCATCGGTGTAATCTTAAACATAATACACCGTTTCATCGGTGTAATCTTAATCATAATACACCGTTTCATCGGTGCAATCTTAAACGTTAGACACCGTTTCATCGGTGCAATCTTAAACATAATACACCTTTTCCTCGGTGTAAACTTAAACATAATACACCGTTTCATCGGTGCAATCTTAAACATAATACACCGTTTCATCGGTGCAATATTAAACATTATACACCGTTTCATCGGTTCAATCTTAAACATAATACACCGTTTCATCGGTTCAATCATAAACATAATACACCGTTTCATCGGTGCAGTCTTAATCATAATTCACCGTTTCATCGGTGTAATCTTAAACATAATTCACCGTTTCATCGGTGCAATCTTAATCATAATACACCGTTTCATCGGTGCAATCTTAAACGTTAGACACCGTTTCATCGGTGCAATCTTAAACATAATACACCGTTTCATCGGTGCAATCATAAACATAATCCACCGTTTCATCGGTGCAATCTTAATCATAATACACCGTTTCATCGGTGCAATCTTAATCATAGTTCACCGTTTCAATCGGTGTAATCTTAAACATAATTCACCGTTTCATCGGTGTAATCTTAAACATAATACACCGTTTCATCGGTGTAATCTTAATCATAATACACCGTTTCATCGGTGCAATCTTAATCATAATACACCGTTTCATCGGTGCAATCTTAATCATAATTCACCGTTTCAATCGGTGTAATCTTAAACATAATTCACCGTTTCATCGGTGTAATCTTAAACATAATACACCGTTTCATCGGTGTAATCTTAATCATAATACACCGTTTCATCGGTGCAATCTTAAACATTATACACCGTTTCATCGGTACAATCTTAAACATTAGACACCGTTTCATCGGTGCAATCTTAAACATTAGACACCGTTTCATCGGTGCAATCTTTAACATTAGACACCGTTTCATCAGTGCAATCTTTAACATTAGACACCGTTTCATCGGTGCAATCTTAAACATTAGACACCGTTTCATCGGTGCAATCTTTAACATTAGACACCGTTTCATCGGTGCAATCTTAAACATTAGACACCGTTTCATTGGTGCAATCTTAAACATAAAGACATCGCCTCGGTGATGCAATCTTTAAACACCGCCTCGACGGTATGATCTTAAAAACAGGAAGGGAAACTCCCCGTTGAGGAGTTGTATACCCAGGGGCCATCCAAAGAAATGGCTTACAAGACCATAAAGCTTTTTATGCTAATTGGCACACTCAATCTTAACCTGCAGCAGAGTCGAGGATCCAGTAGGAATTTTCCCACTGATTAGAGCCGATTCAGACATCACAACATTAGAGGAGATGACCGAGCTCTTTATAAAAGTCCACACCATCTAGACCCCCAGTGGGACGCCCTGGGTGGAGAAGATGTGGGACCTTGTGCGGAATGCGGGAGTGCCAGTCACCCCGCCCCGAGTTCTTACGGAGCCCTTTCCTCTTCTGGTTGATGAGCTTGTCTTGGATATGCGTGTTCTAGAAAGAGTCGACGGTCCGATGAGATCGAGGCACCGGAACTCTCTGGTATTCTCAGACGTATCGCTAGGTTTTACTTTGAACGTTGTAGGATAATAATCTGCACAGAGCAAGTTTATATCATTACACCGGGCGAATTGATAATTTGCCCTGGGAAGTATAATGAGAATAAATAATTTTACCTAAGTAGGGATGGCCTAAAGAAGGCAAAACAGTCCTGCTACGTCTCTAAATAATATCTTCATTCCAGAAACAAACAGTCTCAACAAAAGACACTGTTTCTCCGGTGCAATCTTTAAACAACAAAGACACCATCTCATCGGTGCAAACTAAAAGACACCATTTAGCCGGTGCAAAACTCAAATAAAAGAGACACGTGGTGGTTACACCTATCTCGACTATGAAAATAATTCCATCAAAGACCTTATAAAAAGAATTGAATAAACACAAGTCCATGAGACTTGATATATTAGATGAAACGCCCGCAAGCGATTACATTTATTCCCAGAGAATCCTAGTTAAGGACCCGAAGAAATTTAAAAATCCCTCACAGGAAAAAAATGAGAAGAGACTCAAAAGTCAATATTTATTCCCCAGGGAGTATACAAGATGAAAATACATCTATGAAAAATCCAAAAACTTTGGTATAGTTCTACTAGTCACGGGGAATCTTTTAAGACTCCCTGGGTCTAACACCAGAGAAGGTGATTCCCTAATTTCGGAATGAGATGATCAATCTTCCTAACAAATTTCAATATCAATATTATTTACTAGATAAGACCAATTTAATTGGCACCAATTAATTAACTCTGTGTGACAAAACTCGATACATCTATATCTCAGGAGACTGATAAAATATTGCCCGGGGAAATCCTGAAATGAGTCCCCAAGAAATACAGAATCAAATTAACAAAAATTTCATAAATCCAAAAAGGACTAAGTAAGTCCAATATATTACAGTAGTATTTAACAGGAAAAATATTCCAAGATTTTTATCTTATGCAGGTAAAAGACTCGAGTCAGATTCAATCGAGCAAACAAAAAAGATTAACTTCAAACTACAGGAAAATCGATGTTAAAATCCATCAATTTTTCTGGGGGCCTATGTTGTGCCATGAAAATCCGCCACCTACACGTGTCAAGAAGACCGGTGCCACATCATCAAAGAAAGAATTAAAGAAGACCAGTCACAGCCAAAGACAGAATTATTATCCAAATAATACAAGAAATCGGACAGGAAAGATCGCACGGGGGAAATAAGACCTTTTCCCAGGGCAGAACTAAGAGAAGAGCAAAGGAGTTACCAGGCAGCAGACAGTGACTTCCCGGTGCGATTACCAGTAAAGTAACCAACAAAGATAGTGGTTTAGTTGGTCCACTACATGTTTTACACATGTCAAATGCATGCTAGATAGTTGTCAATAAAGCTAAATATGTGGCTGATAGGTGTCATAAGAATAGAGAAGCATCACATGCATAAATGCCTATAAATAGATGCTCTTCATATGTAAAAAAGGGAGAGAAAGAAAAAGGAGAGATAAAAATACTTGTAAAAAGGAATTCACTTCCTAAAATGGCTATGGCCTAAATACTCTATAAGAGAAATAAATACCTGAAAAGGGGGCATTGATGCCTAGTGATCGTGTCGTTTTCATTATCGTTTCTATTAACCTTTATCTCTTATATTAACAAACATGCACATTGTATTTCTTAAAATGTCTAACTATGGATATATGAATGAAGAGGAGCTTTGAGCTTCCATTTCCATTACTTATGATTTCTGCATATAACTCGATCTGTTTGTTTCTATATCATATCATATTAGTTTTTGTGTTGTTTGCTAACCCTCCGATACCAGCGAATTTCACCGTCAAAGCGTATATTACCGACAAAGTACAAAAACAACCAAAACAGAACACATAAAGGAGATAGATAATACAAAGCAGTTTCCTACACTTTGTGTGGAAAGCTTAAATGCATTGTTGGAAAACAAGAACCTGATATCAACTATGCGGTTTGCGTAGTGGGAGGATATCAAAGTAATCTTGACAAGAGAATTTCAAATGCTGTAATGGTACTTGCAAAGTACTGGATTATTAAGCAAGACGAAATCTTCTTGGATTACATTTTCTCAGATCCCAAATCAGAGAAGGACCAGTGTAAGTCGATATCAGGCTATGTGTTCACTTTTGGAGAGGTGGAACTTTTAATATGAAAGAGTGATAAGCAGGACGCTTCTCGGACTCTCTCATAACCGAATAGCAGCCTCAGAGGCAGCGGAAGTTTTGGTTAGGTTCCGGGATAACCTCTAAGACTTGGATATGACTCTTGGTTTATCAAAGGCTATTACATAGCGGTGCATGGTAAACCGGAAGAAGTCATAAGTCTAAAAGTGATGATAACACATAGTGCAAGTACCACCTGATACGAGTCATCGTCGAGGGAGACGACGTAGTAGTCACCAAGATAACTTCAGAGCGGCAACCTAGATTGCTCATTCACATAGTACTTCTCGGAAGTACACCTTAAGCACGTGATGGGTATGGGAACCGGGAGTTTGGAGGAAATGACTAGACCTTAGTACAAGTGGGAGATTGTTGGAGTTGTGTACTTAATGTCTAGATTTAACTAACGGTAAACTCCCGGTCATAGCATTTAATCTATTAAATTAATAAACAATTGTTTGCTTTTAATTATTATTAATTAAATATATGCAAATCATAGTCCTAGATTTTATACGTTGTAGTTAGTATGGTGTGTCGGGCCCACACAGAAGATCATACTATCGGTTACTCGTATTTAATCAAACAGTGGCTCACGACCTAGATGGACCCGGACCAATCCATCGGTATAGTCGTTGTGTGAGAGAGAAAATAATTTGTCTTAATTATTTTATCACACTTGTACACTTGGTGTATTGAGCGGATCGTCGAGATTCATCGATTAGGATTGCCGGCGATAATCGATTCGAGTCTCAGTGTATTTTATTCTTAATCCCCGATATTATTGCGGGTGTGTATATTTAATATATGTGACTTTGATTTACCAAAGGAATTAACCGATTTAATTATTGGGTTAATTACCGGTTAAGTTGGGTCACTATATTTCATATATGGCATGCCGTGAATGATTGACCGGACAGTGTATCCCGGAAGGGTTGATAATATCCCCGAGATGAGTTCATAAGGAATTATTGTGTAAACCTCATGAGTGGATTCGTTCCGCACAATAATTAAGGTTGAATGGTACTAGTCTCGGATTAAAGAGATGAATAAATTAATTAGCAATAAATTAATTTTATTCATGGATATTTAAATCTTAAATACACGGAATAAATAATACTACCGGAGAAATATTATTTGATATAATATGGTTTAATATTGGGAGTGCAATTAATTTATATAGTGGAAAATAAATTAATTAATATTGATAAGGATTAATGGACTTGAGCATTGGGCTCAATTTAATCTTCAATATTGGAAGCCCAATATTCCACCTCCTTTAGATCCCCTACGTAGCCTATAAAAGCACTACATGGCCTTCATAATTCATAACTTGAATAAGACAAGAATTATCATACTTGATATTCTAGAGAGTTGAAGGAGATCCATAGGAGTTCGATAGATCGTCGCCCACCCGACGTTCGAACGGAGTGCAAGGAATACGTGGGAAGATTCAAAGGTCTTCGATTGATTTTGTTTCTCCGCACAACAAATCAAAAGGTACAAATCATAAACTCCTTCGTGTGAATTTATGTGAATTAAATTGTGACATATACATGAACACAAGATCCGGGAAAACGACGAACTTCGGGGACGGGGATTCGAGATCCCCGGCGAACGTTCGAAGGACCCTCGGCTGGGAGCCGAGGGGTGCGATCGAACCTAGGGTTCGATCGCGGCGTGCGCGAGAGGGAAGCCCCGGCTGGAGCCGGGGCGAGCGATCGACCGTGAGGTCGATCGCGGGGCTGCCGAGGGCTGGTGCCTCGGCTGGCGCCCCTCCTCACGGCGGCGACGGCGGTGAAGTCGCCGGACTCACCGCCGCCCGGGGCTGCCGGAGCAGCCCCATGCGATTGCACGCGATCGCGAGCCCCGGCGGGGGCTCGGCTAGGGTTTCGGCCGCGGGTTCATCCCGCGGCGATGCTCGGGTCGAGCCCGGCTCCGTTTGGTGGTTCGCGTGTTTCCGGCGATGGGATTTCGGTCGGGGTTATCGGTTCCACAATTTTTGATACCCCAGGATATCGAATTCCAGCAATCCGAAGGATGCTTTCCACCCCCTACCATCCACGGACGGGCGAACTAGTTGAGGCAGTAAACTAAATTTTGAAGCATACCCTTAAGGCGGAGCTCGAGTCGCGGAAGGGGAAATGGTCCGAGGAGTTACCCGAAGTGCTGTGGTCATACCGAACCACGGCCCGGAACGCCACAAGAGAAACGCCATACGCCCTGGCATTTGGTTCCGAAGTAGTGATCCCAGCCGAGATCACGGTCCGTTCGCACCGAACCACCCAGGCCATCACCCCGGAGAACGAAGCGGTCGTGCGTCTGGAGCTGGATCTTCTGGAGGAGCGAAGGCTAAGCTCCGACTCCCTCAATGCGATGAACGAACAGAGGATCGCCAAAGCTTATGACGCGCGGTTCCGCTCTCGCGAGTTCGAGATTGGGGACATGGTGTTGAAAAAGCTGCTCGGGACGCATTCCGGGGCCCTCAGACCGACGTGGGAAGGGCCGTTTCGGATCACCAAATGCCTATTAAACGGAGCGTACGAGTTGGAGTGGCCAGACGGGACCCCGGATCAATACCGATGAAACGCGCGACACTTGAAGAGGTTCTGCCAGGGAGAAGGAGCCGTCACGGTCCCGGACCAAGGAAAGCGAGTCTGTACTTGTGTTCCTAAATAGGGAACATATAAAACCGGATATTTCCGCACAGCTAAATGCCAAAGATCCCGGTAATACTAATGAGCTCCTAAAAAGACCTCCGGGTCAAGAGTCATAACGTGCGGGGGAACATATAAAACCGGATATTTCCGCACAGCTAAAAGCCAAAGATCCCGGTAATACTAATGAGCTCCTAAAAAGACCTCCGGGTCAAGAGTCATAACGTACGGGGGAACATATAAAACCGGATATTTCCGCACAGCTAAAAGCCGAAGATCCCGGTAATACTAATGAGCTCCTAAAAAAGACCTCCGGGTCAAGAGTCATAACGTACGGGGGAACATATAAAAACCGGATATTTTCCGCAAACAAGCTGCGAGCTATCCCCAGCAAAGAAGATCCGGGACGGTCACGGAACCACATCATCCTGGCCGAGGGAAGGTGGATCCCGGGACCACATAAGAGAATCCGCGACGGGACCCCGGTACCCGCGCCCGAGACCGCGTCCCGAATTCTCAAAATAAGGCCGCAAGGCTGCATCTCGGATCCACAACCTCCACCAGGGACCCCGAGTCCCGAGATAAATCCGAGGGACAGCGTCTCGGACCATCAAGTTCCATCCCAGGAATCCATCTCGGGCAATCTCTTGAAAAGGGGCCGGCCCCACGAAATTATGGGAATTCTGGATTGATACCCGAGGGGCTAATAACCGTTACCTATGCACAAGGAATTAAGAAACACCGGGGGCGCAAATAAACATCCGAATAAAAAATAAGGTCGGACCCAATGATTCAACTGAAATATTCAAAGAAAGGCAAAAGCCTCACCAAAGAAAAACATCCACACAAGTTCAGAATCCAAAAACAGGAAGAAGGAAATTGTCTTGGGCTAAACGCCCTCGGCCACCAACGGCCGCAGAAAGAAAGCAAAACAAAGAGATGATTTTAAACAAAGACCCCTCAAAAAGGGCTGCCATCACTCAGAGCCACCCGCCTCGTCGGGACACTGGCTATCCGCCTCGGCCATCACCTGATCATCTTGCCCGGGAGCCTGCACCGCTGGGACGTCTCCGATCGGATCCACGCCAGCCATGAAGGCATCAAAAGACTTATCCGGAAAGCTGGACACCACCTCCTCCATGATCGCCTCCTGGTTGGGATCAGAGTCGCCTTTCGCCTCCGGGATCGCCTCCGGGACTACGCCGGCATTCCCCCCCGTCGGTCTCGAGGGGGCGGCATGGACAGGTGGCGAGCCAGGACGGACCAAACGATCATAGGTGGGCCACCACTTCATGTCGATGTGGAGGTCCTCCTCTAAATCGAGAAAGGTTTCGGCGATCCCGGGATCGAGTTCGCGCCCCGCCATATACCTCTTCCAGTAGGACAGGACGCGATCAAGGAGCACCTGATCATTGGCTTGGTGAGCGTGCCGAATGATGTCCGCCATGGAGCGAGAATAGAAGTGATCCAGGAGAATCGTGTGATGGGTCCATGGACTTTCGAGGTAGGCCTCTAGCTCATCTGAACGGGCGTCGACCTCAGCCAACCGATCTCGGAGGCTCGCCATCTCTGCATCGCGGGAGGCGAGGGATTGCTCCAACTGCGCCGCGCGGGCTGACGCCTCGGTGAGCGCAGCGGTTATCTGCGCGACCCGGGCCTCCGCCGCCGCAGTCTCGGCAACCGCCACCTCCAGCTTCTCCCCCCGGAAATCCGCCAAGGCGCGCCACTTATCCCGGTCTCCCGACGAAGCGGCGAGGGCCTCGGTGCTCTGCCGAAGAGCCTCCTCGTTTTCCTTAAGTTCGCCGCTCAGCTGCTCGTTCCGGGAGACCACATCCACGTTAAGGCGGCCCAGTTCCTCGATCGTCCGTTCCCTCCCATTGGCCAGATCCATCCAGTGCCTGATTTGACGGGCTTGCCCCTCGAGCCAGTCGTAGATCCCGGCCATGGCCACGGTCGCCTGGCTCTGCAGCATGGACGCGAGGAGGAATACCTCGTCGGGGTTCCGGTTGAGGGTTTGCAGCTCCTGGGTCCAGCAGCGGGCCACTGAATCGATCGCCCGGCCTACGGGAAGTCCAGGGGTGGACACGGGAGGCAGGGGCCCCCGACTCGCGACGTATTGGAGCAGGAGCGGCGCCAAGTGGGGCACTGAGCCCGAGGTACTGCAATCATGGATAAACGACGATTCAAATCAATAATCACGATAGGAGAAAGGCTATAGAAAGGTGCGGAGGTAAGTGATGGGGCGCCTACCTCTGGGCGACGCCCGGGTCAACCCCATAAACCGGCGTGCTCCCCATGACCGGGACGGCTCCTGAAGACCCTATCTTCATCGGCTCCACGGGAGCCCGGGGGCCGGAGTCAGTACCCTCCGGTTCGGTGAGCGCCCTCCGCTTCCGGGACAATGACGGCTCGGGCATTTCCTGGAGGTCCTGGGAGAACAGCCCTCCGTGCGGCAACTCGGAGAAGGACCCTATCAAAGGCTCCCGCACGGGGGACGATTCGTCCGAGACAACATCCACGGGACCCCCATCCCGGGACCCGGGAACGCGGCTGCCAGAGGGAGCCGCGTGTATCACGCCTTCCGCGTCCATTATGGCGGGACCATGAGGGATCTCGGGCGGTGGTCCCGAATCCCGGGACTCCACCGCGTCCTGCGATAGCGCAGCAAAGATTGCCGTTCCCGGCGAACCCGGGAGGCAGAACGATCCGGGATCACGGGCGGCGGAGCGGCGACCAGACCGCGGGTCCTCGCCCTAAGGGCAGGCCTGCGCGGCGGCGCCGCGGAGGATGGCAGCTTCCTGTCAGGGACTCCAGGGCACTTGGACATCTTGCCACGGGGGCGATCTTCAAAAACTCGATTAAACGGGGCTACAGCACAACAGACAACACCATAAGCGCCCGGAGAGATAACTGAAACAACTCGTCTATCAAATCGATAACAAGAACGGGGCGATCCTACCTGGGTACGGTTCAAACAGATGTTTGGGGGGGCAGATCAGGCGAGCGTCTTCCCGCGACTCTTCAGTGCACAGATAGTCGGCTCTGCGGCGCCTCGTGGGCAGGGCAGCGGCGAATTTCAGGGCAACCTTATAATCCCAGTTCAGCGGTCCCTCTCGGCGAGTGCTCACGCCTGTGAAATCAAAAGAGAGAGTTAAAATCAGTACGGCGGGGAAGACTTAGAAACAACTCAGATCTTACTGGCGATTTTGTCATGATAGCGGGTGGGGATGTCTATCTCCCCACTGGGGGTCTGGGTCCGCCATGCCCCCGAGACATACACCCACTGCGCCCAGGGGATGTCCACCTTGGACACCTTCACCTCCACGGGAGGGATCCTGGTGCGGCCCTTAACGGTGTAGTCACCATGACTCCCCCCGAATCGGGCGATCGTGAATGAACGCCTGATCTCCGAGTCGGAGAGAGTCCGGTAGAGACCGACGTTGCCAAGCATCGAGAGCACCCCGATGAGTTGCGACCAACCATTGGGATGAATCTGGTGTGGGGCCACTGCCAAAAATCGGAGAGCGGCACTAACATTAGGGTGCAGGGGGAACCGGAGCCCAAATTCCAACGCCTCCGTCCCAATCGCCACCATCCCCGGTGGCGGGCAGCAAGCAGATTCCCCGGCCCGAGGTATGTAGATATGGACATCATTAGGGATCCGCCATTTCTCCCTTTTTATCATAGCGGGAGTCACAATGCTCGCCCGACCGTGGGCCCCCCACTCGGGGGTACTGCAGGAACGCGGCGAGCGGGCAAGGGGCCGCGAAGGCGCGCCGGGATAAGGATTCTCGCGAAAATAGGGCTCCCAGAGAAACACGTCGGGCGGGGGATACTCCTCGTCCATCAACGCATCGAACTGCTGAAACAAGATGTTCATATCCGGCTCCGAGTTCGACGACGACTCGTAGGGGATCTCCTCTTCCACCGCGTCCTCTGACGAGGAATCCGACAACATGATTCTTTTTCCCCGGGACGACGACATCAAAACCTGTAAAAGAAGATGGGGCCCGGGACACGCTCCTGTTTTTGCTACACAAACCCCAATACTTCCCACACGTGGAATCGGTGAAAGCCTCAAGTCCAGCCCGCAGCCCAGGCCTCACCGTCAGTATCTGAGGAAGGGCCCATCCCAGGAAGACCGGAGACATCTCCCACGTGAGTCCACATGCCTCATATACATGCCGGATCACGAGTCCCGGGTCGTTACTAGCTTCATTTAATGCTATAGACGTAGTACGTGGTCTGGATGTAATCATTCCATAAATCCCTATAAAATAGAGGGCTTATCCCTTCAGATTAAAGGGCGGCACAAAATAGGGAATATACTTGATATTAAAAGTGTGGATAATACAAATCCTTCAGAAGAAGCTTCAAAGCTCAAAACCTCTGTTCTTTTCCAGATCTAGTCCAACCCCTACTCCAGAATATAAATTGACATGTATTAGTATCGTTTCAAACCCTCTATACACAGCCCAGCCCCGTATCATACTACCCGACTAAAACGTGCTAAAACACACCTCAGGCGAATATTTAAGAAAATTGTGATTCCATCATACCACTATGGATGAGAATCATGAGATGATTTGTTTGAAAATAAAATTTGTAAAAATTTAACAACTTGAGATTTGTTTAAAAAAAACATAAATTTAATATTTAAACCCCCAAAATTAAAATTTTGAAAATTTGTAAGTTGAAGAGGTTTGACCAAAACACCTAAAACCTAAGCCTAATAAGTTAAATAATTATATATGTTATATATGTAATAAATTATATATGCCTACAAAATTAAGGGTGAATAAGAGACAAGGTGGGCCTGATTTGAAGTTGCGGTGAAGACGCGAAATCGAATTGTATGTTTTTCTTTGAATTAATTAACAAATAATGAAATTAATAAAGAAAGTAATGAATGATGTATAGTTAAGTTAGTAAGATACGGGAGATCTTTTTCCCACGTATAATCTAAAAGCAAAAGCATAAAAAAAAAAATCATCGTCAATCGCGCACACATTACCGTTACCAAAACACATAAATATATGAGTACTACTTACTCAATCCTTCAAAATGGTGGATAGATAAAATTACACAGGAATTAAAAAAAAAAAATTAATTGTATATTTAATAATATAAAGTAAAGGTTATTAAATAAGAATATAATATACATTGATGTGTAAATATTAAAATAACTAGTTAAAAAATAGTGATATATAAATAAATAAATGTGTATTAAGATGATAAAATTGTTAAAAAAGTATTTTATTTATTAAATTTGCAAAGTTTTAAGGAATAACTAAAAAGAAAAGTATCCGTTCTTTTAAAAGATGGAAGAAATACTTCTATTACATAAGGAGTATTTTTTTAAAACTGAAAAATATTTATGAGATGTTTTGTTCAACCAATGAAAATAAAAAAATATATAATGAACGTAACTAATTACTAGTTTAAACAAATGAAAATAATATTTTTTTTCATCTCAAACTTATTAATATTTTATTTAAATACTCACACACGTGTTTAGGGTTCGAATCGAGTTCGAACATTGGATTTTATTGTTTTTAATTTAATCAATTGAGCTAACAATTCTTTATATTTTTACTTTTATTTTTTTATTAAAAATATCAAAAATTAATATATTTTTAATGGTAGGGTTGAATAATTACTAATTTTGTTTGGTACGTCACTATGTATATTTATATACGTGTAATTAATGTTTGATTGGGCAATCAAACCACTAATTTTATGCGGTTGATATTGAAGGTCAAGGTGGATGTTTATAGATAGAGGAAATAGATTCTGTCTGCTATGCAAATGCAAAACTTCATAAAATGCGACTATATTACTGTAATTATTTTCATTTGTTCAAGCAGTTTGTTTGACTTTTTAAAGTGTTAACTGCAAATAATGATTGATGATTATGTCCAAATTGCCATTTATTTGCAATCACTGCGCTCTGCAACAATATGTGCATTTTCATACTAATCAGAACGTACGGCCAAATGCCAATCATTTGATATTGTTAAGATGTACACGAAAAATCATCTCCAAACGCAAAATTGGCAAAATGCACTTTAGGGGCAAATTGGTAATTTTGCTAGAATTCAAATTTCGCGCAGAGACAAAACAGTGTCGTTTTGATGCTGATTTGGGCAGCGGGTGCATGGTCTAGGTCGATCGATTTCTCAGTTGATTCTTCACCAATTTGGATGATTCTTGAAGCTACGTGATCATTGTCAGCTCATCTTGGAAACGCACATGGAATTGCTACGCATCATCGCACAGTTGAGATTTGCAAGGTTGTTACAGCTCGATGGCCAGGATGTGTTCATCGATTTTGTGCATTTCTGTTTTAGCATATAATCACTCGTGTTTGTGATTGATATGCAAGCATTGAGCTAGAGAGAGCTTTGTACAATTGTTTTTGAGCTTCATATAATACCAGAAAATCCCTCCCCTCCACCGTGCACGTAGATTACCTTTCGGTGATCGAAGCACGTAAAATCGTTTGTTGTGTGATTGTTTCTCTTCGTGTTTGAGTTTGATAAACCATATACAAACTTTCTGCGCCGTGAGTTTGAGTGTTTTTCGACGTGTGTGTGATTTTAGTATTCAATCCAGTTGTTCAGTGTTACTGTGTGTTGTTCAGTGTTATTTTGCATTGTTCAGTGTTATTGTGAGGGATTCAGTGTCGATAGAGCTCGCGTTTGTTTCTGTTTTGACAGCTGTCTTTCCTCAATAATTGGCGCCGTCTGTGGGAAGGAGAATCACTGGAGATGAAGACTGGATCTGCCAAATTCGAGGTGGAGAAATTCAATGGGAAAAATGATTTCAGTTTATGGAGGATCAAAGTGAGGGTTGTGCTTGTTCAACAAGGGTTGATTTCTGCACTTTCACCACCAGATCCAGAAGCTGAGGCAAGGAGGAAGGAGAAGTTACCTGTGGATTCAGTGTCTGTTGCTGGTTCAGATTAGGATCTTGAAGAGATCTCTATGAAGGCACACAGTGTTATTATTCTGAGTCTTGGTGACAAGATATTGAGGGAGGTATGTAGAGAGGCTACTGCCTATGGTTTATTAAAGAAGCTTGAATCTCTATATATGATAAAATCCCTAGCTAACAGATTGTACATGAAACAAAAGCTCTACTCATTTAAAATGCTTAGTGATAACCCAGTGTTAGATCAGATGGATGAGTTTGTAAAGATCCTTGATGATTTAGAGAATATAGATAAGAAGCTTGATGATGAGGATCAAGCTCTCTTGCTGTTGAGTTCTCTGCCTTCTTCCTTTGATCAGTTCAGCCATGATTTATGGAAGGGAACATGCTCTGACACTTGATGATGTTCAGATAGCCTTGAGAACAAAGGAGTTACACAAGAAGGAGTCATCTAGAAAGGATCCTCATGCCAAGTTTCTGAGGGTTTATTTACTGCAGGGAAGAAACCACACAAGAAGAAGCAGTCACAGTCAAAGTCTAATAGCAGTGGAGGTGGAGCTTCTACTTCTGGAGAGAGTAGGAAGTGTTACCACTGCAAGAAGACTGGCCATTTAAAGAAGAATTGCTATGCTTGGAAGAAGCAGCAAGAAAACCAAACTCCTCAACAGCAGGCTGATGTTACATTGGCTGATGATAGCTGTGAAGATGCAGAGGTTCTCAATGTGACAGTAAATGGAAAGGAGAGTGAGTGGATACTTGACTCTGGTTGTACTTTCCATATGAGTCCAAAGAGATACTGGTTTGAGCAATTTCAAGAAGTGGATGGTGGCTGTGTTGTGTTGGGGAATAATGTTACCTGCAGGGTTCAAGGAATTGGATCAGTGAGGTTGAAGCTTCATGATGGTTCAGTTAAACTTCTCACCAAAGTCATATTTATACCAGAGTTGAAGAGAAATCTCATTTCACTTGGGATGATGAATAGTATGGGATTCAGCTTCAGCTCAAAGGGTGGATGTCTGCAGGTTAAAAGGGGTGAGGTAGTTGCCCTTGAAGGAGTTAAAAGGAATGACCTATACTACCTAAAAGGTCACACTGTGGTTGGTGAATCATCACAGGTTTCTGAGGTAGAGAAGGTTGAACTGTGGCATCAGAGATTGGGTCACCTAGGTGCAAAAGGGTTGAATGAGCTCTATAAGCAAGGTTTATTTGCTAAAGACAAGTTCACAAAGTTGAGATTCTGTGGGACTTGTGCACTGGGAAAAGCAGTGAGGGCTTCTTTTGGCACTGGTAGGCATACCACTAAGGGTGTACTTGATTATGCACACTCTGATCTCTGGGGGCCTGCAAGAACTACTACCAAGAGTGGTGGAAGGTTCTTTATGTCAATCATTGATGACTTCAGCAGGAAAGTTTAGGTCATTGTTCTTAAAGCCAAGTCTGAGGCATTTGAGAAATTTAAAGAATGGTTGATTGAAGTAGAGAAGCAGTCAGGTAGGGAGTTGAAGCATTTGAGAACTGATAATGGTCTGGAATTTCTCTCTTATGAGTTCAATGACTTGTGTAAAAGCAAGGGCATTATTAGGCACAGGACAGTTGCCTCTACTCCACAGCAGAATGGAGTTGCAGAGAGAATGAATAGAACTCTATTGGATAGAGTTAGATGCATGTTATTGAGTTCTGGACTTCACAAGTCATTTTGGGGTGAGGCTGTGAGTTCTGCAGCTTATCTCATTAATAGAAGTCCTGCTACTGCTCTATGTATGAAAACACCTCAAGAAGTTTGGACTGGGAGAGTTCCAGAACTTGAGCATTTGAGAGTGTTTGGAAGTTTGTGATATGCTCACACAAAGGGTGATAAAGTGGAGGCAAGGGCACTGAGGTGTGTGTTTCTGGGATATCCAAAAGGTGTGAAGGGGTACAAATTGTGGTGTATTGAGCCTGGACAGTACAAGTGTTTCATCAGTAGAGATGTCACATTTGATGAGCTCACTATGCCTATGCTTTCTGAGAAAAGCTTGAAAGACACTGAGTTGTTTGAGGTTGAGCTTGAGGGCAGGGAGATTGCCTCTCAACAGGAAGAAAGTGGAGTTGAAGATGAGGTTGAAAATGCTATTGATACTTCTGAGATTCAGGATAGCTCTTATGATTATCAACTGGCAAGAGATAGAACAAGGAGGATGATACAACCACCTCAGAGATATGCACATACAGATGTGATATCATATGCCCTTATTGTAGCTGAAGATGTGGATTCCACTGAGCCAAACTCATATTTGGAGGCCATTTCATGTTCTGAGAAGGAGAAATGGTTGTTGGCTATGCAAGAAGAATTGCAGTCACTGGAAAGGAACCAAACTTGGACCATTGTCAAGAAGCCTTCCTCTCAAAGGGTTGTTGGATGTAAATGGATATTCAAAAAGAAGCTTGAAGGTTCAGATGGTAGAGATGTCAGATATAAAGCCAGATTAGTTGCAAAGGGCTTCACTCAGAAAGAAGGTGTTGATTTCAATGAGATTTTCTCACCTGTGGTTAAGCATTGCACTATCAGGATTCTGTTGTCCATAGTAGCTCAAAAGGATTTGGAGTTGCAGCAGATGGATGTCAAAACAGCATTTCTACATGGAGAACTTGAGGAGCAAATATTCATGAAAATTCCTGAAGGAGTTGAGGGTGCTCACTGTGAGAACATGGTATGTTTGCTGAGAAAATCATTGTATTGTTTAAAGCAGAGCCCTAGACAATGGTACAAGAGGTTTGATATCTACATGCTACATATTGGATTTGTTAGATGCAAGTATGACTGCTGTGTCTACTTGAAAATGAAATCTGAGAAGGTGGTTACCTACTTGCTACTCTATGTTGATGATATGTTGATTGCTAGTAGCTCAAAGTTTGAGGTGGAGTCTCTCAAGAAGCTGCTAAGAGCTGAATTTGAAATGAAGGATCTAGGTGAATCTAGAAGGATTCTGGGAATGGATATCAGGAGAAATAGAGCCTTTGAGACATTGAGTTTATCTCAAACACCCTATTTGGAAAAGGTTCTGAAAAGATTCCATATGGAAGAGTCCAAAGTCTCATTAACTCCCCTTGCTCAACATATCAAACTCTCTGTTGATTAGTGTCCATCTACACTGTCTGAGAAAAAGTCCATGAGCACTGTTCCCTATGCTTCAGCAGTTGGGAGTGTAATGTATGCCATGGTGTGTAGTAGGCCTGATCTGGCATATGCTATGAGCACTGTTTCCAGATTTATGTCAAACCCTGGAAGGATGCATTGGGATGCAGTCAGGTGGTTGCTCAGGTATATTAAAGGTACTCTGAATCATGGGTTGTTGTTCCAGAGAAGTGATCTAAGTGGAGATGCTTTGGTTGGATTTGTAGACTCTGATTTTGGGAGTAATGTGGATACCAGGAAATCTATCACTGGATATGTGTTCACCTTGTTTGGTTCTGCTATTGTCTGGAAAACCACTCATCAGGGTGTTTTTGCTTTGAGCACAACTGAGAGTGAGTATATGGCTATGACTGAGGCAATAAAGGAAGCCA
Organism: Euphrasia confusa; assembly: GCA_954870475.1. Lineage (NCBI taxonomy): Eukaryota > Viridiplantae > Streptophyta > Magnoliopsida > Lamiales > Orobanchaceae > Euphrasia > Euphrasia confusa. The sequence continues at coordinate 18,743,395 of OX940950.1, forward strand.
TATGGTTAAGGGGAATCCTCAATGAGCTTGGAGTTGAGCAAGACACTGTTGTTGTCAACTGTGATAGCCAAAGTCCTCTGCATTTGGTTAAGCACCAAGTGTTTCATGAGAGGTCAAAACACATTGATGTGAGGCTACATTTTGTGAGAGATGTAGTGGAGAAAGGTATCATCAAAGTTGAGAAAATTGCAACTGAAGGGAATCCAGCTGACAGTTTCACTAAGGTGTTGCCAGTGGATAAGTTCAAGTTGTGTCAGGATATGGTCCAGTTGGTGGACATTTCACAATCTCTGTGAGGTTGTGGAGGTGTAGACTACAGCAGATGTGGGATATCTGTTGTGGTTGTGGAGTTATGCAACAAAATACTCAAACTGGCAGTTTTGGGAATTTTGAGGTATGACTTGATGATCCTGTTGCTCAGTTGTGTTTCTGAGTGGATTGACTGTGGCCTGAGGTTCATAGTCATGTATATGAACTGTGTGGATTGTGTTTTCTGCACTGTTGTTAAGGATTCTTAAAGTCAATGGATTGATTGACTTGACAGTTTCTGGTTTTGGAATTACTGTGGATGTGATTCTGTGTTGGAGGATGGTTTATGGTGAATGGAATGTGCAGGGAAGTCACATTTCAGTGTACAAACCTAGTGGAGGTGGTCTTATGCAATTTGGTTCAGAATTGAAGAAGTTGAGTACATGAGTTTTTCAACTAGATCAGTTTTGAGTCATTTAGTCGCATTTGGGTATTTCTGAAGCTATGGTGGATTATATGATGAGTTCTTGGTATGGATTTGAAGCTAAGGAAACAAGGATCATGATGGGACTGATTGGAGATCTTAAATCCAGCTGTGGAGAGCAGGATCTGGATTTGAAGTTGGTTCCTAAAACGGGTGCAGGTCAGTTCTTGAACTGTTTTCTGATTCAGTGCTTTTATGGTGTGATCAGTGTTGAACACTGTGGTGCTGTTGTGCTGGATATTGCTTGGAGTTAATTTGTGTGTAAGGTGGAGATTTGTTAAAATGTACACGAAAAATATTTCCGGACGCAAAATCGACAAAATGCACTTCAGGGGCAAATTGTTTTTGCCAGAATTCAAATTTCGCGCAGAGACAAAACGGTGTCGTTTTGATGCTGATTTGGGCAGCGGGTGCATGGTCTAGGTCGATCGATTTCTCAGCTGATTCTTCACCAATCTGGATGATTCTTGAAGCTACGTGATCCCTGCCAGCTCATCTTGGAAACGCACATGGAATTGCTACGCATCATCGCACGGTTGAGATTTGCGAGGTTGTTACAGCTCGATGGCCAGGATGTGTTCATCGATTTTGTGCATTTCTGTTTTAGCATATAATCACTCGTGTTTGTGATTGATATGCAAGCATTGAGCTAGAGAGAGCTTTGTACAATTGTTTTTTAGCTTCATATAATACCAGAAAATCCCTCCCCTCCACCGTGCACGTAGATTACCTTTCGGTGATCGAAGCACGTAAAATCGTTTGTTGTGTGATTGTTTCTCTTCGTGTTTGAGTTCGATAAACCATATACAAACTTTCTGCGCCGTGAGTTTGAGTGTTTTTCGACGTGTGTGTGATTTTAGTATTCAATCCAGTGGTTCAGTGTTACTGTATGTTGTTCAGTGTTATTTTGCATTGTTCAGTGTTATTGTGAGGGATTCAGTGTCGATAGAGCTCGCGTTTGTTTCTGTTTTGACAGTTGTCTTTCCTCAACAGATATGGTTCAACAATCCTACTTCTTTCACATTTATTCTTTCCTCAACAGATATGGTTCAACAATCCTACTTCTTTCACATTTATTCATGCGGTTTGTTTGCAACAAAAACATCAAAATACACTCACTTTCTTAAAACTACATCAATGATCAATTATTTGTTTACATTGATGTTTCCCTCGATCCGCGATAGTGAAGTTCGTCCTCATTAATTGGAAAAGTACATTTATTTTCTCATTTGAATGTGTTGTTTCTCAATAGATAAAGTTGGGCGAAAATTTTAACAACTGGAATCAGAGATTCGAGTTTGAGCTATTGATAATATGATGGTCGAAATAATGACGAGACTTTCGGAAATACGAGATTTGAAGACATTACGGAAAAAAAATACGAGAATGAACCTCATGAAGGCTAGCTCTAGGGCGATCGATTCGGGTGATTGGTGTAGCCGACAACACCGTTTACGTACACTACGATCGAATGTCGCGTGATTGGTGTAACCGACAAATGAGCTAAAAAACTGTGGATCGTAACATATACAAGTGACGAAGACTGTAGTAAGAGGTGAGTTCGGAGGACATTAATATAGATCATTTTTTTTTCAAGAGAAGGAGACGAGTTCGATTTTTGGTGTTCGATTCTCGGTGATTGAGAAATCAAATATAGTAAAGAAGTGACATGATGATGGAGGTCGATCAACCAATAGATAAATTAAAGAGACCGATGGAAAAATGATTTTCATTTTGACTTTGCCACTACTAATGATTAAAATCTCTTCTAATTACATAACAATACTTAAATGTATTAGTATTTGTTTGAGACCGGGTATATATTTTCCAAATTAAAAACTGATTTTGAAAAAATGAGAGATGATCAAAAGAGAGGTTCGATCTATATTGGGTCCCAAGTGTTTCTTTTTCTAGATCGCGTTCGCAATTACTTTTTCTTCTTTGGGATCGCCGTAACTCTCGCTCATTCTCACTACATACCTAAAACATATATTTATTAGTAAAATAATGAATAAAATACTTTGAATTTTGTATAAATACCCCACGCACATATATTGATCATTCCTTTCTCTCTAAGTAGGCAAGTAGCTACAAATTATTTTCACACAAAACCAACAAAAAAACATGTATAGTAGTAATAGCATATTGACAGAGGTACTAGAGTATCCAAACAACTCTTCCAACACAACACGGTTAAAGCTCTTCGGTTTCCACGTCACCGAATATCAAGAACCAGTTACCGCCAAAACTCGGCCCGGATCCGACCCGGCCCGTAAGTACGAGTGCCATTACTGCCGGCGCGAGTTCGCTAACTCTCAGGCCCTCGGCGGACATCAAAACGCCCACAAGAAGGAGAGGCAGCAGCTCAAGCGCGCGCAGATGCAGGCAAGTCGAGGTGGGCCCGCCCTTTCGTACGCGCGAAACCCTATGGCATCGGCCTTCTCGCCGCCTTCACACCTCCTCGCTGCCCCGGCCAGAACGGTCTTGGGCCCGCCGGCGTCGGCTTCTTCGCACGTGTCTCAAGGGGGTGCTTTCCCGGCTTTGAACAGTGGGAGGGTGTAGGGAGGGTAACCTATGCCGGCGGGGTAGGGGAGTCTAGCCGCGTGAGAGATGTGCCAATTAAAGCCCATAGTGGGAGATTAGATGGGCCTTCTTTGAGAAGATTTACAGGATTGGATGATGGGCCCGGTTTCGATGGGCTGGATTTACACCTTAGTTTAGCACCCGCCGCGCCGTAAGTTTCAACCCGACTCCATTTGTAATTTTTTTATTTTTTATTTTGTACATTTTTAAGATTTATTATTGTCATACATTGCTAGCTAATTAGATTAAAAAAATATATTATTTATATTAATTTCGTGAAATAGATGAAAGTAATTTTGTTTTTAAAATTTAAAAAGTACTGTTTGTACAAATAGAAAAATATATTAAAAGTTAAGTTATAAATTTATTTTAAATTCTAAAAATAATTAATTTCTTTCAATGAAAATATATGTGAGATAACAAAAAAAAGTGTAAAAATATATAGATTAGATATATATATATTCAACATATACATGAGACACATAGAGAGTATCAAATGAGTTGTCCTGTTCATTTTAGTAATTAAAAAGTAAAAATACACTCAAGACAAACCATAATGAGATGGTCTTTTTACTGAAATTGGCTGAAATAAATTTAATGCATTTGAACACACTTAATAAATTTGAATTGAAGTAAAGTAAAGTAAATTTTTTTTTAATAAAAATAATAATATTTCTTATAAATTATTAAATATTTTTAAAAAATATTAATAATATTATAGGATTAACTTAGATTTATAACTGAAATTATTCATTCTAATTATTTTTTATTTATGTTATTTTCATTTATTTTGAAATCAATTTAATCGAGTTGACATTAATCACTCTTTTAAAAGTGAACTGAAACATCTGAATTGAACGGAAACAAATTAAAATTAAATCTAAAAGAACACTTAATTTTTAAAAACTGAAATTAAGTCTAAAATCACTTAATTTTCAAGTGCCTAAAAAACACTTAATTTTCAAGTTTCCACTTGATTTCATTAAATTCATTTTATACTTATTTTATAAATTTATAAAGAGAAAAACTTTACTTTTTTAATAACTCATTTATAAATAATTCTTTTTAAATAATACATTTGTCCCAAAAATATATTGATACATTTTTCCCATACAAAGATTAAAAAAAAAAAAAATTAAATTAATAGAAAAGTAGAAATAATTTTATTTTTTTAAAGTAAAAAAGTAAAAAATAAATATGAATAATTGTTATAAAAGTAAAATATAATTTTAATTTTAAATAAAAAAATTAAATATAATTAAGCACGTGTCGCCGTTAAGCTCTGATCAAATAATCATATCAAAAAGAGGCCGGGTACGTAAACAGTATATCGAATTGAAATGTCTTTGATTGAGCGACTTCTGTCCGATTTTGATTTCCATAAGATCAATTTACTTTATGAGCAGGGCTGTAGGTTTTTGTGGCCCTGTGCAAAATATCAAAAAGGGCCTTACTTAGCTAGTGCGTACAAAAAGTTTGTACAAAATATTAAAGATAATTCTTAACCATTCAAACAAAAATATTGTACTTTAGTCATTCTCACATTAGCAAAATCATCAATTAAGACAATCTAACATTAAAAAATTTAGAATAAAACCACCAATTTGTTTCATATAATTTAAAATAGCAATAGGACAATTTTTTTCTTTAGCTTGAATTCTTTAAAAAATTTCAAATTAATGTATAATGCATTTACATTGTTATTCTTAACAATTTATTAGTGCTAAAACAATTTTTTTATTAGCGCTAAAATAAAGATTTTATGCTAAAAAAATAATTTTTTAAAACAAATTTTTTAAAATATTTCATAAAACAAAAATTATCACAACAAGAATTTATTAGCGCTAAAACAATATTTTTTAAACATTTTTTCTTAAAATATCTCATAAAATAAAAATTAGAACAACGAGACATTATTAGCCCTAAAATAATTTTTTAATAGAACACACAATAAAGATTAGCACAACAGGACTATTAGTTTTTTAATAGAAGCACAAGCCCAACAAGACTTTATTAGCACTAAAATATTTTTTTTAAAATTTTTTTAAACAAAAATTTTAAAATCACATAAAATAAAACAAAGATTAGCACAACAAAAATTAAACATTATTAGCGCTCATTTTTTTTAATAGAATCTAGGAACAATTGGGCACCAAAAATTTTGGGGCCTTGTGCAAATGCACAACATGCACTTGTTAATAGCGGACACTACCTATGTACTTCATTGCGCGTCCTCAACGGTCCCCCTCTGGAAGACTCCAGTGATGGTTTGATGATTGACCTAAACAGCCGGTTTCTAGAGGCCATAGAGGCTCGGTACTTAGCCCGAAAACAGGACGAAGATGGTTTGGTGGTCGACTTCAATGTCCCGTCCCCATAAGCCGAGGAGGGCGAGCCAGTGGAGGAGGAAGAGGATGATCCACCAGCCCAAGAGGCAGGGGAAGATGATGATCCGGCCCCGGTGGTGGAGGAAGAAGCAGAGGAAGGTAACCCACCGACCCTAGAAGGCGAGGAGGGTAATCCGATAATAGTGTCAAATGACGATTATCTGATGGTGGATGAAGCAGAGGAGGGTGATCCGATGGTGGAGGAAGCAGGTGAGGGTAATCCACCGGGTCAGGAAGAACCGGGCGAAGAAGTGAATGATCATCCGACCGATATTTGGAGGCTCCGAGGCGGAGTTAGAGGGGCCGAAATATGTCGGCTAAGGCTTTTGAAGCTATATATAGCCCTCGACTACTTAAGGGTAAAGAAGACGAGGGGTAGAGGTAGGTAAGGATCAGACGATTTTAATATGACTGACGGGATTATCTCGGGCAAGCGAGCTCATTGTGTTGTGGGCACACACAAACATTCTTAATATTTTTCTATTTTTCATTTTTGGAAGCTCTAAAGCGGAGTGAGGGCCGAAATACGTAGGCCAAAGGGTTTGAACCCCTTTATTTTTCCTTATCATAGAGGAAAATAAAAATATATAATTAAGTATAAATAAAAGTTCATTAATAGTCCATGCAAGGAAAAAAATTCGCAAAATAAAAATATATAATAGCGCAATTAAAATTAAAATCCATTAAGCAAAATTAAAATATAGAATAAAATAAAAAAATGCCTATAAATGAAAATTCATTTACAGTGCATAGAAAAAAAAATCAAAAAATGTATTAATAAATAAATCACTAATACAAAATTTCATTAATAAATAAAATAATTACATTCTTATAATATTATCTTAATAGATATACATAATTAAAAAAATAAATAATACTATTACTTTATAGCCTTTACATATAACAATTATACTACTTTCTTTATAAATAATATACTACTTACTTTATAACAATTATAAATAACAAAATGTAATAGTATTAGTTTGCGTGTCACATTCTCTGTTTAATTTGTTGTTGATGATGAACAATGTTTTTATTTATTTTTTGAGCCGAAAATTGATTCCATAATCCGTGGAGTAAATTAGAAAAAAAAAGTTAAGGGCTGTTTAATTTGTTGTTGATGATGAACAATGTTTTTATTTATTTTTTGAGCTGGAAATTGATTTCATAATATGTGGAGTAAATTAGAAAAAAAAAAGTTAAAGGAAACTCCATAATATAGTTGATATGCCATTACACTGAAACACATTTTAATGAAGTAAAAATGAAAGTTCATTAAAAGCATGTAAAAAATTCACAAAATAAAAATATATAATAGCGCAATATAAAAAAATAAATTCAGAAATGAAAATATATATAATAAAGAAAAAAAGATTATAATAAAGTAAAAATGAAAGTTTATTTAAAAATATAAAATCATACTTAGTAAAATTAAAATATATAGTGAAATAAAAAAAAATGCGCTATACTTCCACTTCCACCTATGTATTTCATTGCGCGTCCACCTACGCGCTATACTTCCACTTCCACCTATGTATTTCATTGCGCGTCCACCTACGCGTCCACCTATGTATTTCATTGCCGTGACTATGAGTATCTATAGGGTTTAAGTGTATTCAATCAGGATTTTATTGGATTTGTTTGTACTTTAAAAAGTCCGTAGACTTAAGAAATCCATAGATTTCTTAAAGAGTTTGACTGATTTTTTTATGGATTTATATAGATTTTCATAGACTTTATTTTATTAAGTAATAATTTTTTTATGAAGTTATAATAATTTTTATTGATTTTTGCGCTATAACTAGTGATACAAATGTTAGTGTGTAGTTCTTCCTAGTTCAACATAGAACCACGTTGTTCTTGTTTGAACTACGTTGAACTATACACTTTGTTTTGTAGTAACTTCATGTTTTATGTTTGTATGTTTTATATTCATTAATTCATACAAGTCTGCTAGGTCAACGTAGAACGAGCTGTATGAACTGTGGAATTAACAAGTGGCTCAACGCGTGACCACGGTTCATCAGCATGGAGCAAGCAGACTTAGGCTCTACAAGCATCATGGAGTTACATCAGTGCGTCAGCGTTGAACGAGTTATTTCATCAACGTGGTTCAACGTGGATCAGAGTGAAATGCGAGTTCACCAACGCACTGTCATTCAGAAAGTTCAAGGCTTACCGTAAAGACCTTGAATCAGAGCTAACACCTTGACGGACGCGGTGCAAGCTTAGCTACACATAAGGGCTGGACGAATGACTGCTAAGGAATGAAGCCAGCTGCGGGTGCAACTAGAAGACTTCGCTAGAAGATTGATAGTCCAATGAAAAACACTAAGTATTCCAGCTATGCCCACCACTAGCTCGAAGCACGAAGAACACGCTAGTGTGGCAGTGCGTAGAGCTGGGTTCGTCAAGTGCGGAAAAATGGAATCTCGAATATTCCATGGAGATGCTTTGGGCTCGGCCCATTAAGCGTGAATTCCGGAAACCCTAATTCTCGACTCCTATAAATAGCGGGTTGTTGGAATTCACTATTCATGCATTGATTTGACATTTTCTAGTGAGAGAAAATTTGTAGACCGAGAGACTTCGCTAGAAAGCTCCGGTTCTACCCTCTGTTTAGTCTTAGTAGAACGCATCGCTAGATTAGTTCTTCGTAGACTTAGTTTTTGGTCGTGTTGACCTTTCTACAAGATTCGCTAGAATTTTGTAGATGTGTTTGTAAGTGGTTCCACCCTTTACAAGATATATAAAAGAGTTTTCTTTTAGAATCTCCAAATTGTGTTAAGTGTTTGTACTCTACCCTTTACACTCTTGTTCTAGGTAGAACAAAGTACAAAGTTCACAATTTCAATTGGTATCAGAGCGAGTTCACCATCCTTGGTGTGATCCTAGGAAGAGATTCTACAATGGAGTCATTCACCGTAGTCAAGCCCGTCATACTCAACTCAACGAACTACTCCTACTGGAAGAGCAAGACAAGATTGAAGTTGAAGAACGTGGACTCACGCGTTTGGGGTGCTGTGTTGAACGGATGGCAACCACCAACCATTGTTGACAAAGATAATGACACAGTCCCAAAGGATGAATCTACATGGACCACGGCCGAACATGAAGCCGCCACCTTCAACTCAAAGGCCATCCACATTATTACTGATCTTATCGATGTCCACATGTTCTCTGTGGTAAGGCATCTCACTTCGGCCAAGCATGTGTGGGACACCTTGGAGCGGATGTGTGAAGGGAGTGACAGCATCAAAAGGTCAAAGATCAGAGGACTTACCACTACCTTTCATCGCCTTGAAATGAGGGAAGATGAAGACCTTGACTCCTTCTTCAACAAAATCATGGCCATTGTGAGCGAATGCCAAGAACTTGGGGATCCTATTCCTCCACCCCTCATTTGCACCAAGGTTCTTCGAGGTGTAACAGAGAAGTTTAGTGTCAAGGTGACTACGATGGAAGACACGAAGCTTGGACTATCGGGTGACTACAACGAGATCATGAGCCATTTGAAGAACTACGAGTTGAACTTGAAGTTAAAGGACAAGTCTTACTCTATGACTCCATTTGAAAATTCCATGAAGGCCCTTGCAATCTCTCAGAATGCATCTAGCTCTACCTCCAACAAGGACAGCTCTACCCACTCTCCTTACTCTACTGAGAGTAATGCTTTCCTTGCCGAAGACTCCGATGATGAAAGTGAGGCCCTCTCTCTTCTTGACTCTCCAAATCCAGACAAGTTCGTCGCCATTCAAGATGCCGTGAGCTACCTTGTTCGTCAAGACATCAAGAGGAAGAGGAGGTTCAAGCAATTCCGGAATCAGAGGAGCCCTGGGAATTCGTTCTCCACTCCACCCGCAACCAACCGCAGTGGGTTTACCCCAGGTCGGAAGTTCATTAGTGGCGCCCCCAGCAAGGACATGTCTCGTATCAAATGCTTCGAGTGCAAGGGGATGGGGCACGTGAAGAATGAATGTCCTAACTTGCATCGGAAGAACAACATGGATGTGAGTTACTTGGTGTTCGATGGTGATGATGCCTTGTACTCCTCTGAAGACGACAAGGGAAAGATGGTAGAGCCCAATGAAGTTAATGCACTCTTAAGTGCTATTGATGATGAGAGTGATGAAGAGTTCGAGGTAGATCAAGCTGACTTGGCTACTCATGAAAATATTTTTTGCTATACCTCTGTGGTTGCAGGCATAACTGAGAAGGGTGCTAGTTCTACCCCCAATTCTCTGGCTGGGGGCATGACCAAGAAGAAAGCTGACTCTACCTTTGATGCTAAGAAGGTGAGCAAGAGGGAGTTCGAGATTGTGAAGTTGGAGTTGGAGAGGGCGCTGAAGAAGGCAAGTGAGCTGGAGGCTATTGTGAAAAAGGACGATGCGGAGAAAGATTTCTTGAGGGACTCTCTTGCCAAGATGGAGGAAGGCTATGCTATGCGCACCAAGGAACTCTACCAAGTGAAAGATAAACTTGATGTTGCTGATTGTCTTTTCAAGAAACTTAACACTGGCACTTCTAAGCTTGATAATATGTTGGGTTGTGTTAACACCAAGCATTTTGGACTTGGGTTTAAGGAAACTTTTGATTCCGTTTACTCTGACTCTCCTTATACGCTTTCTAAGTTTGTGCATGCTAAAAACAAAACTATCGTTGATACAAATGGGGTCGCGCCGGAGGATGCTCATACATCCAAAGGCAATGTGACTTCTACCTCAAAGGTTAAAATTCTCAAACGTGCTAATATTGTTCCCCAACCCAAACTTGCTTCATTGTCCTCGTTGACACCGGTCTCCAACGCTGCTCTACCCGTGACAAAATTCGAGTCTACCCATGACAAGAAAAATTTTACACGAAATGTCTCGAATCGATCCAAGGCATACAATGTCACTACTAAATCCACTCAAAAGGATCGATCGTCCGGGTCTACTCCCTTACTAAATCCTGCTACGGGCATGACCACTCAGAAAATGAAGACTTCTTCTACCTCTTACAAGCGTATTTATGTGTGTCATTATTGTGGGAAGAAGGGACATATCAAACCGTTCTGCTATAAGCGTGCCGACGACTTGAACTCCAATGGAGTTGTGTTAAAACAAATTCGGAGACCCTCTCCTAATTATACGCATGGCAAGACAAAACAGGTTTGGAAAATTAAAGCTGCTCTACCCACAGCAAAGGACATTAAGCCAAAGCAAGAATGGAGGAGAAAGGAAGAGGTGACATGCAATGTTGCTTTCACAGTTGCTAAGGGTACGACGAAGGAGACGTGGTACTTTGATAGTGGGTGCTCTCGACATATGACCGGCACCAAAGACTCCCTGATCAACTTCGTTCCTCATTCCGGTGGCCCCGTCACGTATGGAGGTGGGGCAAAGGGAAGTATTGTTGGTAGTGGAACGCTGAATGTGAAGGGTCTACCCGCACTCAAGAATGTACTTTTGGTCGACGGGTTGTGTGCTAATCTTATAAGCATCAGTCAACTATGTGATGATGAACTAAATGTTAAGTTTAACAAAGAAAATTGTGAAGTTTATAATAGCAAAGGAGAGTGCATTCTCACTGCGGCTCGTGCAAAGAACAATTGCTACGCCATCACTGAGTCTTGCCTAAGTGCCTCTACCCATGACGAGATTGACATTTGGCATCAAAGGCTTGGCCATACCAGTCTTCGTAATCTTGAGAAGTTAGTTCAAATTAAAGCAGTCAGAGGCATAGAGAGTCTACCCAAGATTGACAAGAGAGTATGTGGAGATTGTCAAATGGGAAAGCAAACTCGATCTCCTCACCCAGCTATCTCTACCCACAACTGAGTGCTTTGAGCTACTTCATATGGACCTCATGGGACCCATGGAAGTGCAAAGTTTGGGAAATAAGTGGTATACCCTTGTCATCGTTGATGATTTTTCAAGGTATACCTGGGTAAATTTTCTTGGCACAAAGGATGAGGCGTTTGAAGCCTTTCGATCTCTAGCCCGCAGAATACGCACCACCTATGCCAAAAGGGTTCAACGTATAAGAAGTGATCATGGTGGTGAATTTCAAAACGGGACATTCGTGGAATATTGCACTCGCAAAGGGATCCACCATGAATTCTCTGCTCCAAAGACACCACAACAAAACGGAATTGTAGAGAGGAAGAACCGAACTCTACAAGAAATGGCAAGAGTTATGTTGGTGGTTGCGGGCATGGCAAAGGGGTTTTGGGCAGAGGCTTTGAGTGCAGCTTGCTATGTGGTGAATCGCATTAGTATTCGGGCCGGTACCCAATGTACGGCATATGAACTATTAACTTCCAAGAAACCAAATGTCGCACATCTTCGTGTCTATGGGTGCCTTTGTTACATCTTGAATGACAGGGATCCGTTGAAGAAATTTGATTCTAGGTCAGACAGGGCTATCTTTGTTGGCTATGCCCTTAACAGCCATGCTTACCGAGTGTTCAACCTACGGACTAAGACGGTACAAGAATCCACAAATATTAAGTTTGACGAGCATCTTTTTCATGAAAATCCTTCTAAGCCTACCTTGCAACGAAACGATTTTGCTCCTGTACTACCCACTACGGAAGTGTTGGTTGAGGGGGAGGTAGATCACGGAAAAGGACCTTGTGTTCAACTCAATGGAATTTCCCCATCTCACAACTCTGGTGACTCTACCCCCTCAGAGAGTGATGATGAAGGTCCAAATCAGGGTACCTCCAATCCTGCTACGGGCATCACGGGCGCTTCTACCTCCACGGGAGTGCCGAACTCTGGACCACCTGCCTACATCCGCAAGAGGCATCCAAACCAACAAATGATCGGTGATCTGAATCAAAGGGTTACCCGCTCCACCCGCCATACGGACACCTTTCTTGCAAGCGACCCTTCCACTCTCTCAAATTTGGCTCTCCTTTCTCCAGATGTGGGCATAATGAGCTTCGTCTCCGAAATTGAGCCCAAAAATATAAAGGAAGCCATTCTTGATGAGTTTTGGATTGCGGCAATGCAGGAAGAACTACATGAGTTTGAACGAAATAAGGTGTGGTCCTTGGTTCCAAGACCAAGAGGAGTGAATGTCATTGGCACTAAGTGGATCTACAAGAATAAAACCAACGAATTCAATCAAATAGTGCGTAACAAGGCACGTCTGGTTGCCCAAGGGTATACCCAGGTAGAGGGAATAGATTTTGAGGAGACGTTTGCCCCAGTAGCACGCATAGAGTCCATTCGCTTGCTCATTGCGGTGGCATGTCACAAAAATATTCCGTTGAGACAAATGGATGTGAAGGCGGCCTTCCTTAATGGCGTGTTAGACGAAGAGGCGTATGTCGAACAACCCAAGGGTTTTGTAGACCCTCACAGGCCGGATCATGTCTACCTCCTCCATAAGGCCCTCTACGGTTTGAAACAAGCACCTCGTGCATGGTACAGCTGCCTTACGGATTTTCTCTTGAAGTTTGGGTTCACTCGTGGGAATGCCGACACTACTCTTTTCATCAAAATTGTTGGGAACGAAATGCTCATTGCACAAATTTACGTCGACGACATTGTGTTTGGTGCTACCCACGACCACTTGGTCAAAGAATTCACGAACGCTATGGCTTCTTCCTTTCAAATGAGCTTGGAGGGAGAGTTGAGTCATTTTCTTGGACTTCAAATCTCTCAACGTCACAATGGTATGTTTGTCTCTCAGACCAAGTATGCCATCAACATGCTCAAGAAGTTTGATATGGCGGACGCCAAGCACATGAAGACACCAATGGCTACCACGGACAAGTTGAGCAAGGCAGAGCAGGGCAAGGATGTTGACATCTCTACCTATAGGTCTCTTATTGGAAGCCTGCTCTACCTCACCGACACTCGCCCAGACATTATGTATAGTGTGTGCCTTTGCGCCCGCTACCAAGCCCAACCAAAGGAAGAACATCTTGCTGCTGTGAAACGTATCCTTCGATATGTGGCCGGGTCTACCAACCTTGGTCTATGGTACACTAAAGATACTTCTTCTTATCTTGTTGGTTTTGCAGATGCAGATTGGGCCGGTGACAATGATGAACGGAAAAGCACTAGCGGTGGGTGTTGCTTCTTAGGCAACAATCTTGTTTCATGGCATAGCAAGAAGCAAAATTGCATTGCTCTATCTACCGCCGAATCCGAGTATGTGGCTGCTGGGAGTTGTTGTACCCAAATGCTATGGCTTCAACAAATGCTCGCCGACTATCAAATTGAGAGCACGCCACTCACTTTAAAATGTGACAACCAAAGTGCTATAAAGATAAGTCAGAATCCGGTACAACACTCGAAGACCAAGCATATTGACATACGGCACCACTTCATTCGAGACTTGGTAGAACGGGGTAAGGTTGTAATGGAACATGTGCCTACGGAGAAACAACTCTCAGACTTCTTCACAAAACCACTTGCTTCGAAAAGATTTTTGAATTTACGGAAGTCTCTCTGCATGACCACATCTTGAAGGGTAGTAGGCCGCAAATTGGCTACATCCACCCACAGCCGTTTATTTTCTCAATGGAACCATGAGGTAGAGCAAGGTGAGGTTCGTTGTTGACGGTGCAAAGTGACGTAGTATTTGGACATACTGTTCTTTAAATATTTATATAAGCAATTCATTGGAGCAAACTTGTTTGCTCTATGTCTAGCAGGAAAAGTCGACCTAAAGATTTCCTCGATGGATCGGGTCTTGACTGACTTGGTCTTCGGGCAAATGCAAAAGACATGGTCTTATACATATAATGATGAAAACAAAAAAAATATATATGGAAACATCATCTATAACACCCCTCTTTGGGTCCTAATAAGCCTGCTCTACGCTTGAAAAAGCAAAAGAAATGGTCGTGTTTACACGTTGAACTGGCCAAAATAGCAATACCGTCCATAAAGCAGTGTCACTCTACCTCTAATATCTCTACTTCGTGTTCTTTCCAGCGATTTTGATTCACTGTGTGGTGGTACGTACGTCCACTTTGTGTGTGCCTGTTATGCCTTTAACTGTATTTCGTGTTATTAAATTTTGCAGAGTACTCCTGTTCGACGAAGCATTGCTGTTCTACCCTTGAAGTGCTTCTTTAGACTTCGTTGGACAAGACATATTTTATGTGAATTTGAAATCTGGGTAATTCGACGTATGTCTCTGTGTTTTCACTCCTGCTCTACGTGCGCTACTTTGAGTTCTCATGATAGTCGTTCCTGTCTAACGTGTTACTTTTTGATTGTTGTGATGTTTGCTGATTTTACATTATAAGTATGGTTGTCCTACCCATAACCTCTTTTGCAGTGCGTGTTACTCTTTGGTCTAGGTAGCTGCTATTACATTGTGCTAACTGGCTCGTGGACACACTCCGGCAGCTCATCACACTCCACCGATACGTTTGACCAAGTGCTTTTGTCACTCTCTCTCCACCGTTGATCTGCCTACCATACTATTCGGTTGATTTTATTTCTTCTTTCTCTAAGTATTTTGGTGACACGTTTCTTTCCTATTGTGGTGCGTTGGATTGTTTGGTTTTATCTTTGCAGAAACGTTAAACTGAGATTCTTTACTCAACGTGCACCGCATACTCTACGCCCCAGCTACGCGCCTGACTACATGTCTTTGCCGATCTTCCTCAACGCTTACCCGACAACTGTACACGTGGCTCGCTCTACGCCACAGAATTTGAACCGCTTCAACTGCACTATAAATACCTCGTCGGGTCAAACACATAGTGCACCTTACACTGCGTGTTTTAGAGAGAGAAACCCTTGCCAATTTTCTGTTCATATCTTCTACGTGCTATCTCATAACATCTACCTGCATTTCTCTTCTTTGCTCTACGCAGATATACTCCACTCACCGTTTACCAAAATGACTTCATATGAAACCCCCGCGTTCTACGCTGCCAAAATTGTTGAACTCAAGGCTCAGGAAGCCACACTTGAGGCAGAACAGGCCGTCGAAGAGGACTTTGACAAAATCACTGATTTGGAAGCCAAGATTGGTGCTGTGCGTTCAGCCATCCTTGAACAACGTCGCCTTAAACACTTCGCTGAAAAGGCGATCAAGGAAGCAGAGGAAAAGAAAAGGAAGGACGAGGAAGAGGCGGCACGTCAGGCCGAAGAAGAACGACTGAAACAGGAGGCGGCTGAACGTGCGGCTGCTTTGGAACGCCAGCGTCTTGCTGATGAGGCTGCACGTGTAGCCGAAGAGGAAAGGAAAAAGAAGGACAAAGAAGAGGCTGACCGTTTGGCCGCTTTGAAGAGGCAGAAGGACGACGAGGCGGCACGTAAAGCCCAAGAGGAGAAGAAGAAGAAAGCGGAGAAGGCAGAGGCCGACCGCATTGCCGACTTAGCACGACAGGCAATGGCGAAACGTCGAACCATCAATACCACCACTGTGGTGGACCGTTCCACCACATCTGTTGCTGCCACCACTACTCCTCCTATTTCACAGACTAAGGACGCCGGTGGTGCGTCTATCACTGTTGCTGCCCTTGCTTCACCGACCCCATTCAACGACGAGCCCATTGCAGAAGAGGCCAAGGTACCTGACAACAGAATTGTGGCCGCGCGTCACGTCGGGGAAGGTTACTCTGCCGATTTCTTTTACGAATGGGCCAGTGACCGTTTTGACACCCTGGTTGATCAGAAAATCAACGCCGAACGTTGGTACGGCACCAAGAAGTGGACTCAACGTGGCCTCCAGGCCTTTATGCATGAGATGCATCTTTCCGATGCGGTGAACTTCGACGTGGACTACAGCCCGTACGTCCACAAAGTGGTGTTCGGCCACATTGACTCTGCGTTCAGCCAACCCGGCTCTACGTCCTACGGGAAGGTCATCATCAGAGAGCATGAATATGATCTTTCTCCTGGCACGATCAACGCCATGTTCAAACGCTCCCGCATTCAGGCCTCGTGGGACGTGCCACCCAAACATCACCCAGACAGCAAGATGATGGGGTTCATCGTTACAGGCGGCATTTCACCGGCTGAGGCACCTGCTTGCACTTCTTTGACCCAATTTTTCACTCATCTCAACAAGATTATTGCTAACAATTGGATTCCGACGTCGAACTCATCAGTGGTGCACGCGGATGCACTACACTTAATGTATAAATTAAGTCGTGGAATTCAGGTAGATCTGGGTCAGGTGGTGTTCAACAAGATCGCGTCCTACGGTCTAATGACTGACTCGGAACTCACTCAAGCCAAACTTCCGTGCCCTCATCTGATCAGTGCAATCCTTCTCAGTCAGGGCTTCACGTACGACAAAGAAGATGAAATGGAGTCAATCATTCAGTTTCGATTTGACTCCAAATATGTTGCGCCACACAAAGTTGTTGATCTACCGTGGCGCCGTTTGGGGAACGAGGAGGAGGACAGGCGGCGCTACGCTGAAGGACCGATCGTTGAACCACTGCTCATTGCAGATGGCCCGAGAAAGAAAAGAACCAAGTCCTCTAGCTCATCGCGCCACAGGCCTTCCTCGGCACTTGATTCTACGTCGGAGGAGTCGGGGGAGGACTCGTCGGACGACTTATACCTGTGTGAGCCGACCACGCTCTTAAGTGACTTTTCTTATTTGCGCTTTCAGTTGGATGCTGCGTCGCAGTACGCCGCTTATATGCATAGAAAGTCACGTCGAGCGGCCCGTCTAGGGGGAGATGGGTCGTCCTACGCTGATCTGGGACCGTTGAGGTTGGTTCATGCACGTTTATCAGGAATGGTAAATTTGGTGGCTGAACAGATGGAGGCGTCAAGGAATGCGGCTGACCGTCCCACAGAGAAGTCCACAACGAGGAGTGGCAAAAGAAAAATTGAAGAGGTGGACGTAGAGGAAGAGGATGAAGAGGAAGAAGACGATGATGTTCAAGTCTTGCGTGCTACGCTGAAGAAGAGCAGGAAAGAGGCGGGCGATGCGCACAGCGGTTTGGTGAAGAACGCTGATGGCACGGTGAACGAGGTTGAGGTGGTAAAGAAGACTGAAAAGGCTAAGGGCGCGGGCTCATCGGGCAGCAGGCCAGTTGAGAAACCAAAATCAAGTGATGGCACGCACGTGTCGCCCAAGCTCCCCAAGATCACTTTCAAAAACACTGGAGCAAAGGAGCCTGCCCAACGTCCCGGAGCAAAGGAGCCTGCCCAACGTCCAACCATTGCAGGTAAAGGTTTACATGCTTTAGGTAGCCCGCAGGCACTGGCGAAGGTGAAAGCGCATCGTGCTGGACTAGCCAAAAGTGAAGTGGCCATGGGGAAACGTAGAAAGCAGTTTGCCAACAAGCCTCGACGCAAGCCATACGAATCAAGCCTCAAGGTGATTGATGAAGCGTCTGACGAGGAAGATTTGCGCCACCACACTACTCCTGAACAGTCTGACGCTGAAGCAAGCGAATGAACGTTTAATCAAGTGTTTTCTATCCCTGTCCTTCGTTGAACTATTTACTTTTGATTTCTTTTATGTTGTTTCTCTTAAAACTCTGCTCTACGCATGTTCGTTTGATACACTGTTTGATCTGCTCGGTTTGAGCTATGTAATTAATATGCTATCATTTCTTGTTCTGCGTATGCATGTTTTTATTTCTTACACTCTGCTGTACGTATGAATGTTTATTATGTTTCTTTGCTCAACATCGAACTTTTTGAGTATGATACTAATTTGAGGGGGAGATTCTCTACGAACCCCCACTTATGAAGTTGACTCAAAAAGGGGGAGATTGTTAGTGTGTAGTTCTTCCTAGTTCAACATAGAACCACGTTGTTCTTGTTTGAACTACGTTGAACTATACACTTTGTTTTGTAGTAACTTCATGTTTTATGTTTGTATGTTTTATATTCATTAATTCATACAAGTCTGCTAGGTCAACGTAGAACGAGCTGTATGAACTGTGGAATTAACAAGTGGCTCAACGCGTGACCACGGTTCATCAGCATGGAGCAAGCAGACTTAGGCTCTACAAGCATCATGGAGTTACATCAGTGCGTCAGCGTTGAACGAGTTATTTCATCAACGTGGTTCAACGTGGATCAGAGTGAAATGCGAGTTCACCAACGCACTGTCATTCAGAAAGTTCAAGGCTTACCGTAAAGACCTTGAATCAGAGCTAACACCTTGACGGACGCGGTGCAAGCTTAGCTACACATAAGGGCTGGACGAATGACTGCTAAGGAATGAAGCCAGCTGCGGGTGCGACTAGAAGACTTCGCTAGAAGATTGATAGTCCAATGAAAAACACTAAGTATTCCAGCTATGCCCACCACTAGCTCGAAGCACGAAGAACACGCTAGTGTGGCAGTGCGTAGAGCTGGGTTCGTCAAGTGCGGAAAAATGGAATCTCGAATATTTCATGGAGATGCTTTGGGCTCGGCCCATTAAGCGTGAATTCCGGAAACCCTAATTCTCGACTCCTATAAATAGCGGGTTGTTGGAATTCACTATTCATGCATTGATTTGACATTTTCTAGTGAGAGAAAATTTGTAGACCGAGAGACTTCGCTAGAAAGCTCCGGTTCTACCCTCTGTTTAGTCTTAGTAGAACGCATCGCTAGATTAGTTCTTCGTAGACTTAGTTTTTGGTCGTGTTGACCTTTCTACAAGATTCGCTAGAATTTTGTAGATGTGTTTGTAAGTGGTTCCACCATTTACAAGATATATAAAAGAGTTTTCTTTTAGAATCTCCAAATTGTGTTAAGTGTTTGTACTCTACCCTTTACACTCTTGTTCTAGGTAGAACAAAGTACAAAGTTCACAATTTCAACAAATATACTTGTTGATTAATTTTTGCGCTAATAATACAAATATTATGTATAAAAAAAATATTAAACAATCTCTTCATTTTTATTTTTTTTTATATCTAATCTTTCAAATTTTATTATTTTTTTAATAATAATTTACTAATATAATTTTTTAATAAAAGAAAAAACAAGTATAATTTTTTTATATAATTTTTTAATTTTTTTTATTTTTAATAATAATATAGTTTATTAGAAAATAAATAAATATAAAATGTAATTTTTTATAAAATATTTAAAGTTTTATTTTTAATAATAATTTAATACGTTAAAGTGAAATCCATGTAAATCTCTCCTCTTTACGAGAGATTTTAAAGAGTTAGATTCCTTCATATTTTTAAGACAAACTCTAATAAAATCTATTGAGTTTTAAAATCTATTGAGTTTTGAATACCGGTAGATTTTTAAAGACTTTTTAAAATCCGTATTGAATACATCAAGATTTTTATGGACTTTTGAAAATCCAGATTGAATACCGTTAGATTTTAAAAGTCTTAAAAAATCCTATAGACTCTCTAACCAATACACCCTCCTTAATTTCTGTTCGAGACTAAATTTCAATTTAGAATATATTTTTTTGGACTGAAATGTTAATTTATTTTATTTTGAAATCAATTTTATGATGAATTGAATGAGTTATAATTAAGTTGAATTAAAGCAATAACTCATCATAAACAGAGTCCGCTGCTTCTTTTTGAGATGTCAACATTTATGTAAAAAAAAGTATAAAAATACTATTGATATAGAGACGTCACTTTTTTATGTTCAAATTTAATTTCATAATTCAACGTGACAATGAACAAAGAAGTTTTTTTTATTAAACATCAAGTTTAAAAGATGGTTACGCAATCAAAATTATTGCATACCAAATATATATATAGAAAAGTAAAGAAAATATATAATGTGAAATTAGTCCATATCAATCACCTAAATGGCTAAATCCAATCACTAATACCGGAAATTGATTATTAAAGTTTGTGTTTGTGACAAAGTTGTCCCAAAATTATAATGCGTCCTAACTACATATTTAAGTTTTCCATAAATTAAATTATAACAGACCAAGTGTTCATCCGGCAGAAGTGTAAGTGTGATCACTTCTAATTCTAAAGGATGGAGGGAGTAGTAAAGTTTTCCGAGAGGTTTTGACATTAGTAAATATTTCATTCATATAGCTGAATTGATGTTTGTTTTGAATACAAAAATTATAAAAAAAAAATTGATATGTATAGTGAAATATGATATAGATTGTAGTATTTTAATTAATATTTATAATTAAGGTAGACTAATGTATTGTCACGCTCACTAATTATTATAATTAAATAATTTTGAGAGCTTTTAACGCAAGCCCCATAGACCTGGACATCTGAATGTCACCGGCAAGCCCCATAGACCTGGACATCAGAATGTCACCGGCAATGAAAAAATTACCCGTCCGAAATAAAGACAACTTATGGGAAGAGTGTTGCGTATAAATAAGCATCAGCGCAATGAAATCTACCAAATCAAGAAAGACTTAATGAATGAAGGAAGACATATATTCCAAAGGCAAAAATAGGATTGTGATTTAATTCCAACAATAGTGAAAGGAATGGGACTCCATAGTTTTAACCCTAGATTAGTATAAATAGAGTATTTTAGAATAATCTAAAGGGCATTTGAGGTCACAAAGCCTAACAAGCGGTAATAAGTTCATACAATAAAATCATGTGCTTAACACCAAGACCCAGCAGGGAAATTATTTGTAATTTCCAAGAAAAAAAAATATATTCACTGAGTCATCGATATATACTCGGCTTCTCTCTTAAAGCTAAAAGGTTAAGATTTGCAAGCTTCCCATTCTAGAGTAATGGTATATTATACTCTTTCTCTTCCAAAAGAAAAATTTCATAAAACATCTTTAATCTAAAAAAAATAAAATTGAATTCACTTTCTTAGCTTATAAACCAAACAGAAAAAGAGAGTACATATTATTATATATATATATATATATATATATATATATATATATATATATATATATATATATATATATATATATATATATATATATATATATATATATACTCTCTTTGTCTGAGAGAAACAAGAAAACTTCTTAAAAGAACTACTCTTAGCGAAGCTCTAGATCGCCTATATATTTTAAAATATTTTACAACAGTTTTTTTTTCACTGTCGTTATGCCAATAAGTTTTACTTAACGTGAAAAAACATTCATAAAACAAGTCTATATTGTAAATAAGTACCAAAATATCATATTACCAAAATATCTCATAATTTGGTACCAAAATCTCATAATCAATACTTCACGTATAATCTAAGTACCAAAATATCATATTACCAATAATATAAAATCTCTAATAGTTAAATAGGAGAAGCTCAAAAGTTTAAAGAGGTAGTATTAGTTACCAAGTCTTCCATAACTTGTATTCGCTCACAGGTTAGGTTTGATAGCTGCATATTTTTTTCATTTATCGGCCGGGATGACAAGCTGCTCTGGGACATTTTTTGGTTGGGCCGATTAAGACGGAATGCTAGGGTTATTGATATTAGCAGCCTAGCAGGCAACGCATTCTGTTCTTGTTCAACTGGCACACAAGGCCTCCAAACGGATTCTTTCCCAACATCCATTAAAGCGATTCCCTTGGCAGCAAGTTCACTCCTGATCTGATCACTTCTCGCAAAGTCTTTATTCCTCCGGGCTAACATTCTCTCTTCAATCGAATGCAAGACGTCTTCTTCAGTTAACTCTGCTCTCGTTAAAGCTTTGTCCTTAAGTTGCTGCAAAACCTACAAAGCAGTGTCCGGCAGAAACGGATTATATCAGAACTACAAATGGACTGACTAAAAACAAGGATATTTTGGCAAAATGACAAAAATTGGGAATCAAGTATAACTAGGTAAAGTTCAGAGAATTTTAATCCACAATTTAGAGCTTGTATAATCAAGCAAGGCAAATTAATTATACATGTACCAATTAAGTTCTGTTTTGGAGTTTGAGCTGAACTGAACCCTAAGAAAATGGATTAATTTAAAAACCACCTTGCGGTTAACATAGATACATATAAACCCATTTATTTATCTTTCAAAATGTACAAATGACCTTTAAGGGTGCTTCTATCTAACACTTCAAGGGGTGTTACTTGTGAAAGATAACTGGAGCTTTGCTTTATGCTAAACAGCAGCAGTAGTTTATGTATTTATTATATTATGTTAATACAAAGTGAGTGAAGGAAACCTCAGAATAACTTGAAGCCGATAGCAGTCCGATAATTTCCAGGACATTTTTGACCTCTCTCTGGAGATCAACAAGGGACTTGACAATGGATAGTGGGCTTTGCTCTTGCTCTTGCTTTTGCTTTTGCTTTTGCTTTTGCTTTTGCTTTTGCTTCGGCTGCTTTTTCTGGATAACATAATTTAAAAATAAAGAATTGAGAACTTAAATAAAAAAAAACAAGTGTCTAAGAACTGTAGGTATTTCACATACTCCTGGCTTGAGATCGGTTATGGACTTATTCATGAATCTCAAAGCTTCCTGAAGGGACGCATTCAGGATGGAAGGTGTGTGCAGATCATCTGCCAATTTTGTCTCCAGGTCATCATGAAGGTTATTGAAGCCTTTGCAGCCTTTGCAGCCTGCCACAACAAATAAATGAATAAAAATGATACATGTATCAAGGCACGTTAGTTGTATACAGTCTTTACCTTCCACAAGGCAAAATCTGCAGGGTTCCGCTTCCTCTCGTCAACAGCCACCCTTTCACCAGCTCTGTTATCTTCTAACTTCCGTCCAGACAGAATACCATAACATGGGCAATTTTCAACAGAGAAGTAAACATCCCCATCAACAGCATAAGCACAACCATTGCTGATAATCTACAAAAGTGAGACACACATTAGTCAAAAGTGAACTGAATTATTAAAAACATGAGGAACAAAATAATATAGTTCAACAATGTTTAAAAAACACTACGGCTGCTCATCATCATCATATTTTACTAAGTGAAAAAGGAAAATAAACCTGTGATATCATGTCCTTGATTTCTTTCATGTGATCAGTAACACGTGGCTGGTGAGTTGGGCGGTGGCACTGTAGATCATCCATGTCTTTAAGAAACTCATCACAAAACCTGCCACTCAATGCTATTGGATCCTCCCCGAGCTCATTTGCTCTTCGAATAATCTGAAAATAATCTACTTCTCAGAACCATACATAAAGTAATCCAAGTAACAAATGAATATGTCAAACATAACAGGGTATCAATTCCCTTTACAATCTGCAATTATTAACTCAACTTGATACGTGAACAAGTCGCCATTTAATATACAATACTAATGCTCAGAATGCGATGATATTTT
This sequence comes from Euphrasia confusa, assembly GCA_954870475.1. NCBI lineage: Eukaryota > Viridiplantae > Streptophyta > Magnoliopsida > Lamiales > Orobanchaceae > Euphrasia > Euphrasia confusa. The sequence goes on from OX940950.1 coordinate 18,767,229, forward strand.
TGCTGAAACAATCCTATGGAGAGAGAATTTTGAAAGTGGTGCTAACTTGGCTAATAAGTGCTAAATGAACAGATAACAGGCTAAAGCAAACAAGGAATAATATAGCAGATGATGTTGGTATTGAGTGTCATATTCTAAAGATCTAAGTGATAGCTTTTTGGAGTTCTATTACTATGCATGTGATGAAAGAATATAATGTAAATTTCAAAAACTGACAAAGACATTCTACCACTGTCAACCAGAACAAATATTTAATAAACAAAATAAGCAGACTGAGTATGTTGGATTGAAATGAAGCGAAGAGTTGCAAACTCCTATTAACAAAAGTGTTCCACTTATTTGACTTATTCGATCTACTATGAAGTCCAAACCATCACAATGGAAATCAGTAACTATGTTTAAAAAAATATTGCACCTATTTTGAAGTATGTTTCCAACAAATTCTCCTTTTTGCAATTCCTCTTCTTTCTTTCCCATCATTATTCTTTCTAGATGTAAATTATCCAACAAAATAAAACTGAAGACTGAAGATCTAAAAAACTTACTATATGTACACAGTTCATCACACTAGATCTTTTAATCAAAGGACAATGCTTAATGCAGATCCTAAATACTGAGTTTGACACATCCATTGCAACAGTTTTCGAGGGCAGCTCACCTTGTCATCAACATCGGTGAAGTTACGGACATAAACAACCTCATAGCCCACATGTTTCAGATATCTGCAGCATTATAGTTAAACATATTTATTAGACAAAATAAAATATTGGTGTTCATTAACATTAGAAAAAACACATCCTATGGATTGCACACGAATTAGAACATGTCTTTAGGAATCCATTCATGTATTTAGCAAATATAGTATGACAATACATTTGCCCCGTTTTCCTTATAAATGAGAGTCCAATGTATGAATTGTAAAGTAAAAAAGAAATTGAATGCAATTTGGGGATATACAACTCTAAACTCCAATCATCCTTTAAACCTCATGATAAAACATACTAAACATATAGCAATTTATAAATATGTTGCAAAAAATTGAAATCAATATTAAAAAACAGAAATTTAGTACAAAAGATTGAATTTTTAAATTTAAAAAAAAAATCCAATGAACTTAATATCTTCTTAAGTATACTAGATATTAAAAAATTCCCAATAAAAAATGCTATCAGTGTATCAATCTTAACACATAAATGCACAAAAAAAAAAACCAAAAGAATGAATCAAAATTCTTTGTACAAGAAACACTCAAATTTTCAATCAAAAACTCAGAATTAGACCTGAAGAGAACGTCGAATGCCACGTAGGCACGAGCGTGGCCTATATGGCTGTAGTCGTAGGAGGTGACGCCGCAAACGTACATTCCGACTTTGCCCTCAACCCTGGGCTTGAATACCTCTTTCTCTTTCGTCAGACTGTTGTAGACCAGAAATTCGGGGCTCGCGTTCGCCATTGCGGATCGCAATTTCGTGGTTTTCCGAAGAGAAATAAAACCCTGGATGGACAGTAGAGGAGAGCGGTATGTAGTTTTGACCACTGAAATTTGCTTTCTTTTTTACCGTGTGAAATTTCGGTTGAGCAAAGGAAAAGAAGTAAATCTTTGCTTTTCAAAATCATAGAGCTAAATAGGAAATTTATTAGTAAATCTAATCTCAAAATGTAACAAATTAGTATTATTAGTATTAAACAATATTCTAAGAAATATAATTATATCTTTTTCTATATATATATATATATATATATATATATATATATATATATATATATATATATATATATATATATATATATATTCTGCAATTATAAAATTAATCTTGTTAGTTTTATGATATACAAAGACAATTAGAATAATGGAAGTCTAAATCTTTTTATATAATCTTATAAACTTGTACAAGATTTTAGTCTATATATAACATATATGAATATAATTGTAATGTAATTATATATATGTTAACGAGTAGAAAAAACCGAGTAGGATCATCCTTTTTTCCACCCGCTACCAACTTGATGTTTTGAGAATTAAACTAAACAATTTTTCTTTTTCTTGGAAATGGAAAGAAAGTTAGAGCTGAAAATGATAAGTTGTCTTTTTTGGGTGGCTCTCAATCTGCCTTTTTTTTGTATGAGGCTCCACCTATTTATAATGTTACAATTAGGGTTTTCCCTTTTTTTCTATTGGGCATTTCTTACAACATTATATGAGCCTATATATATTGAAAACGGCCCAGATGCCGCCGCCCTTTCAGCCGAGCAGCACACAAACGAAAAAAGGACTCCTTCCGCTTTGGGTTTACCCTCCGCCCATCTGCCCGGGAAAGCTTTATCAAGGCATGACTTACCCCTCCCCGGGGTTTGCTTGAGGCTTCGTCCCCGTGAGCTCGGGTTATGACTTCCTTGGTGGGCCTTTCGTCTCCTCGGTGTAAATCCGTACCGTCCCGCTCGGGGTGAGGACCCCGCTCTCCTCGGCGTTCCTCAAGGCCAGTTTGACGGGCAGACCCCGATCCTACCCGGTCTTGGGCTCCTCGGATCCTTTCGAAATGAGCAGTCAAACGAAAATGAAAAAGATAAAAATAGGGTATAACAAATGCCCCTCGAGAGAGGTGTGGGCGGCCGGAGACGAGCAAACCTCTCGCGACCGAAAAGAAACCTATTTTTATATCACTTCCTTGATTTTCTTGTAAATTTCCTGCCGCCTCTTCACCGGTTTTGGCCCGTTGAGGCCTTTTAACAAGGCCCGCATGTCCTTTCAATTTAATATAGTACCTTTTTGAATTTCAAAATCACACGTCCCCCAACCCTTCAACTTCTCCATATATATTCACACATATAACTGTTCCACAAACTATTCGATCTCCATATCCTATTCTTCACAGAGAAAAAGAGAAAAAGTAAGATTTCCGGCGGCTTGGAAATTTTCCGGCGAGTCTCTCGGACACGACTATCTCTTATGTACATAAACACCGCGCGTCTCTATTTCTATTTTATATAGCGTGGTTTGGCAATACGAGTGGGAATCCTCCCTGAGAACCCTTAGGCTCTTTGAATTTCGGCGGCGGTCCGATCGGACTCTAGTATTTTCCGACGGCGGCGCTGGTGTACGTAGGCACCGTTGATTGGGTTAAGAAAGATTAGGGGGTTAGGTTTAGGAGACTCATCCTCTTCCCTTTTTTTTTCTTTTCTTTTTCTTCTTGTTTCTGTTCGCCGGGGATGAGCGACGAGAGATCTCCAAATTTGGGTCCTCCGAGTCAGTCTCCGAGTACCTCTTCGGGGGCCGTCTTTTCTGACCTTCCTCCTCTTTCGCCCCATTAGGAGTCTGTTCCCGAAACTTCGTCCCCCCCAAGGTGGGCGATATCTAAATATCCCTTTACCGAGGAGGAGTCGAGGGCTATGTTTGCCGGACAAGTTAGTAAAGCATACCGCCGGCTCTGTGCGTCCTTGCGGACTCCCTAGATCCCCCTTGTACTTATGATTACGATTGCTACTCCAACGAACGCCCCTACACCTTCGTTCTTCGGACCCGATTTCGTTCTGTCGGGGAGCGACAAGACACCCCATTTGACGCGAGCTGGCGGGGAAGCATTGTGGTGAAGGAGAAACTGCAAAAGATGCGGAAGAAATGGTGCATTCCTAACGATGTCCACCTGTACGCCCCAATGGAAGACGTGTATGCGGATCTGCCGCCATCGGGCATGATAGCTGTCAACTATTCGATGATAGACAGCGGGTTACGCTTTCCGATACATTCCTCGGTAGCCCATTTCTTCCAGTTACAAGGGATTGCTCCTATGCAGATAACCCCGAATGGGTGGGTGATGATTTATGTGTATTGCATTATGCTCGGATTCTTCGGGCTATACAGAGGTCCAACGGGTCCCGAGCCAATCTATTTACTCTACCTAAGCTCCACGAGCGGGGGTGACTATTACTTGAAACAACGTCAAGGAATTATCAAGGATTTACCGAGCAAGCAAGCTGAATGGACTCAAAGTTGGTTCTTCGTCGCCGGAGAGTGGAATTCGAAGGATTTCCCTATCGACGCCGAGTATCGGGAAACCGAAAACCGTTAAGTCTCTCCCCGGGGACCGTTGTAAATACAAACCCTGGTTGAGTGACGAGATGCGGGCTCGGGCTCATTTTGTGACGGTTCCCCGCCACGTCGAGAGTATCATCCTGCGTGAGTGTTAGATTAGGAGAGGATGAGCTTCCTTTTTATGAGTGGTCCCATAGATACTTACCCACGTTTCTTGTTTCTTCAGGTCAACGCTATCCCCGGATCATACGCCCGGCCAACTTCCCGGAGATGGAGAACCCTCGCAAAAAGGCGAAGAGAGAGAGATAAAAGTTAAAGAAGATCAAAACTATTGTGAAACCCTCAGCGAGCTTTGGACTCGGAAAGCCAGGCGTGGTGACAATAGCCACAGCTCCCCCCGCCGGTGGCTCCCTGCCCGTATTCCCTTCTCCCCAGCCCCTGAATACGGTTCGTCCCGAGGGGTCCGAGGAAGGTCATGAAAAGGAGACCGCTGGCCAGAAACGTCAGCGCGAAGAGGAGGTCCTTATTCTCGATGGCTCCAGAGCGGAGTTCGGCGAACCCCTCGAGGACGTGATTTTAGAGAATCGAAAGGTTCGTGCTCATCGGACCAAAGGTCCCCGCCCTAGCGAAGAGAGGGATAGGAGCGACGTCAAGAAATATGAGTATATTTTCGGCGTTGACGAGAAAGAATTCCAGAGGTAACTTATTTAAAGGCTATTTTCGAGCTTGTTCTATTGAAACGAGTGGGAAACGGTTTGATCGTTTATATTTCCTGTGTATTTGTTTTAGGCTTTATGATGAAGAACCGGAGACCCCAATTGCGGCGGCTCACCTCTCAGTTGCTCGGGCCCCTTATGAGGATGATGTGATCCCCCCGCACGTTCAGGAAGCTCTCGACGACATTATCCGCTCGTGGTCCAATCAGATGGAGGGGTACACTTCCCGACCTGATTTCTTGGTGAAACTGCTACAGGTTCACGCTGCTCGCGTCCCGGTGATGATCAACTACCTTGCTCAGTCCTTAGATAACCCTAAAGGAAAAGGTGTTGCGATTTCTCCTGACCATCCAAGAGAAAGCGATCTCCGGGCTAGCCTTTCTAAAGCTCGCGAGGACCTCGAGCTCGAAATGGGTTTGAAACGCTTCCTAGAAACCGAGCTTGAAAGCCTGAAGAAAACTCTTGTCGAGCGAGAGTCTGACGTCAACGAGTACAAGAGAATGCTGAAGGAGTGCGAAGACTCGATATTCGGGTGGGATGCCGAGATGGCCAAGTTATCTAATCGGGTTGCCGAGGTGGTGAATCAATCCGTGGAAGTTGAAAAGCGTGCCAAGGAATCCGAGGAGGCCGCGAACCAGCGGATTAAGGAGACCGAGGAAGCTGCGAATCTCCGGGTTAAGGAGGTGGAAACGCTGCTTGAAAAAGAGCGTGCGGAGATGGGGCAGACCGCTGAGGATCTAAAGAGAATGAAAGAGGCCGAGGCTGCCCGACTTGCTGATCCCTGGGAGGATATTGCTGAGTTCAACAATTATTCATACTACTGCGTGTTCTTTGACGGTGTCCGAGGATTACTTAAAGCCGGTCAGCCCGTAGACGCCTTGATGACGGTTATTCGAGCCTATGCTGCGACAAACGCTCTCCATCCGGACATGATGTTATCCATTATGGATTTGGAGGCCGAGCATAAGATAGACCTCTCCTGGTGGCCGAAGAAAGATCAGTTGTTCGATCCTCGGGTTCTAGAGATTACTGAAGAAGAGTCGAACACGATTTTCGCAGACTCCCTTATCGGTGATGGGGAGTCTTCAAAACAGGACGGATAGATGGGGAAATCTCTGCTTGCTGGCTTTTTATGATAACTTTATTTTTATTGCGTTTTATCTTGCCCGGAAGGGCTCAAACTCTGTTCTGTTCGCACCTTGGATGATGTTTTGATATTTCAACATTTTGGAATTCGATCGAGTTTGGAAAATTCTACGTTTTGCTTGTGGTGCTCGATTTTTAACTTCCTTGTCCAGGGTTTCTTATTGGCGGGACTTCTTACCGCCAAAACACACATCCTTTAGTAGGGTTCCCGCCAAAGGATGATTTCCTTGGGCGGGAAACTCTTTACTTTAAGCCTCTACAAATATGGTTTCATTCGTGTGTGATTTTACGGAAAAAACAACAGAGAAAGAAAGATGAGTCCGAGCAAAAAGGAAGGTCCGAACAAAGGGAAACAAGTTTTCCACAGCGCGTCGAAGTGCACGGAGAGTTACTACGATATCACCATCCATTCCGACGGCTGGCGCCGGCTGCGCCAGAAGTTCGATGGCCGGTGGCACCGCAATAACTTTCCTCTCCCCACCTCCTTCGTGCAACCCCTGGAAAAATTCCTGGGCGAAGAAATCCCGTTTCATGATTCTAACGAACAAGCCTGGGTTGCGACGAAGGCGAAACTCAGGCGACAAGTGGCCTTTGGGGGCCCGGGCTGGGTGGATTTCGTTCAACACGCGGGAGTCCAAGCAGGTTGGGAGATTTGGCTTATATGGAATCCCGGGTTCGGGTTCCGCATTAGCCTCTTCAACCAGGAGGGTCTCAACGTGTCATTTCCCAAACAAGTTCGAGCGCGCGAGGTGGCCGATTCTCTTGGCCACCCGTATGCGGATTGACGCATATCGGGTTCATCAGCTCGGTTTTAAATAATCGCCCCTAGGGGATTTGATCGCTTTTATCGTTGTCTGTTCGATGTTTAATGCTTATCTCTTTTAATGTTCTGAACTGCCAACCACTTTTGATGTGGTCAGTTGACCGCATTAATTATTCCTCGATCTAAGGGGAGTAGGTCTTTATAAATCAGCTCTTTTCGCTTTTTATTTTCCACAAAAAATCGACGCACTATAATCATGTCGACCCGGGTAGAGTTTTCAAACAATTCGCATTCGTTTGAGCGCGCGTTCAACGGCACATGGCATAAAGAGGTGTTTCCGATTCCCGCGGCGTTCCTGCGCTCGATTAACGACCGGACGGTGAACGACCTCTGTATGACGGATCCTCTAGATCAAGAATGGCGCGTTCCTTTTACCCGTTTTCGGAATCAACTTGCCATCCATGGGTAGGAATGGGAGCGGCTCGTTAGTGGATTTGAGATACAAGAGGGTTGGGTCATCCGAATCACCTGGGCTGACGGGAGAGGCTTCTCGATCGACGTTTTCGACGGTGATCGTAACTCGCGTGGTGAGTGGATCCAGAACTAGTCCGTGGCCTCCGCGGCCGATCCATGATCGATGGGACTGTCTCATCCGTTGATGTTCCCTTTTTTTAGTTTCTCTGTTAGTGTTTCGGTCAATGTCTTGCCTTCTTTTTGTTCACGTTATGTTTCTTTTAGTGGAAATTGTATTTGGATTTTTCGTGTTCGCGTGACCGTCGAGATTCGCTTTCGTGCCTTTTGGATTTAATACTCACGTTCCTTGACTCTATCCCGAGGATGGAACTTGTCCGGTCCTCGGATTTGTAAATATCCTGTTCGATCGGTCGGGCAACGTGTCGCCCGGCTCATCTCAGGTCCGAGGAGAGCGGACTCTATCCCCGGATAAATATCCACGTTCCTTGACGTATCAGAGAAACGTGGCCGAGGACGGGACGTGTCCGGTCCTCGGACTTATAAATATCCTGTTTGATCGGTCGGGCAACGTGTCGCCCGGCTCATCTCAGGTCCGGGGAGAGCGGACTCTATCCCCGGTTAAATATTCACGTTCCTTGACGTATCAGGGAAACGTGGCCGAGGACGGGACGTGTCTGGTCCTCGGACTTATAAATATCCTGTTCGATCGGCCGGGCAACATGTCGCCCGGCTCATCTCAGGTCCGGGGAGAGCGGACTCTATCCCCGGTTAAAAATATTCACGTTTCTTGACGTATCAGGGAAATGTGGCCGGGGACGGGACGTGTCCGGTCCTCGGACTTATAAATATCCGAGAGTAGCTTGCTGGTTCCGTCCGGGGTTATCTTGCTCTCGCCTCTGCTGCTGGTGAGGGCGGTTGTTTTGATCGTCCTGATAACCTCGTCCTCGGCCCCTTCCTCCTCCGCGGCCGGCGCCACCACGACCGGCGCCTCCACGGCCGCATTTCGGCGTTCTAAGGAGGTCAGCTAGGCTTCCATCCTCATAAAGTTGTCGGAGTTGAGAGATCAGATCCCGACATTCGTCGGTTCTGTGGCCATTCTCTTGGTGAAAAGACCACCATTTGTGTGGGCTTCTCTCGTCGGGGTGACTTTTCATGGCTAGGGGTGGTGCGAGGATATTAATTCCACGTTCGCTGAAAATCTGCAGGATCCGAGTAGGTGTCTTTTCCAAGAACGTTCCGTCTTCGGGATATGCTTCGACGATGTCGACCTTCTTTGGTGCCTGATAAGCGCCTTGGTATGGTTTATAATTGTTAGGCTTCCTCGTCCATTCTTTCTTTTCGGGGGGCGGTTTTTCATCATTCTCGGGTTCTAACTCCTTTACTCGCTGGGCATATATGATTTGTTGGGCTATCTCTTCGCCAGCTCTTCTCCGGAACTCGGCGTACGACTTCGGGTACTCTTTCATCATGGGTTTAAATAACTCCGAGGTCAGTTTCAAACTGCCCACTACCGCGTGGACGAGGATCTCGTCACTCACTCGTTCGCCCTGTTTGGCTATCTGCTCCACCCGGTCAATATATTCCTCGTCGGTCTCATTTTTTCCTTGCTTCACCCCCATCAGGCGTTGTCGGCTCTCTGGATACTTCACCTTGGAAGTGAAATAAGAGAAGAACTGGTCCCCCAGCTCGTCGAAACTATCAATCGACCTTTGTGGCAGGCTGGTGTACCAGCGGTGGGCCACGTCGCCTAGAGTGAGTGGGAAGAGCTTACAACGGGTTGCCTCAGTCGCTCCTCGGCCCACCATGTAGATGTTATATTTATTCAGGTGCACCTCGGGGTCGGAGCTCCCGTCATAAATAAAGGCCAATAGAGGGGCTATATCGGGTTGTGGTCGAGCCCGTTCGATCCTTAGACTAAGTGGTTCTACAAGAGCGGATCTTTTCTTCGGGTCTCCGTCCTGCTCGGCCAACCTCCTTTCCACTTCTTCTATCCTTTGCGTGAGACCGGGATCTGGCACGACGATAGTTCTGGTGTTTCTTGTTGCGCGGTTGGCATTGGCGGCTTGCTTCTTCTGGGCCATGGTGCGGAAAACCTCATCGCGCCTTTCTTCTTCGAATTCCCCCTCAAGGCAGCGGGCATCAAGGCTTGATCCTTCTGCGGCGGTTCTTTTCTCCAAGAGCCGGGACCGGGCTTCTAACCTGCGGATCGTAAGTTTGATTTCCTCGGGGGTGTTTAGTTGTTCCACGTCGAGAACCGGCTCTTTCTCGACGATGGGCGATAGTCTTTTCTCGGTCTCTGCCACTTTATCTCGGAGGACTCTCTGCCTTTCTGCTAACTCAGCTTGCTCGGCGCGTAGATTCTCGATCAAGGCGATCTGGGCGTTGATTTCCTTCGGGTTCTCCAGTGGTCCCGTCGCTGAACCGTCGGGCTTCATCTGCGCCTTGCCCATGTCTCGCGCATGCCGGGTGGCTTCCTCCTCGAGGTCGGCGGCAGCGGCACCTGAAAAACCGATGATCTCCATGATTGAGAATGAAAAATCGCTAGTTTAACGCTCGAGGTAACCCCCTCCTTCTAGCGCCACTTGTTAACGAGTAGAAAAAACCGAGTAGGATCACCCTTTTTTCCATCCGCTACCAACTTGATGTTTTGAGGATTAAACTAAACAATTTTTCTTCTTGGAAATGGAAAGAAAGCTAGAGCTGAAAATGGTAAGTTGCCTTTTTTGGGTGGCTCTCAATCTGCCTTTTTTGGTATGAGGCTCCACCTATTTATAATATTACAATTAGGGTTTCCCCTTTTTTTCTATTGGGCCTTTCTTACAACATTATATGGGCCTATATATAGTGAAAATGGCCCAGATGCCGCCGCCCTTTCAGCCGAGCAGCAAACAAACGAAAAAAGGACTCCTTCCGCTTTGGGTTTACCCTCCGCCCATCTGCCCGGGAAAGCTTTATCATGGCATGACTTACCCCTCCCCGGGGTTTGCTTGAGGCTTCGTCCCCGTGAGCTCGAGTTATGACTTCCCTGGTGGGCCTTTCGTCTCCTCGGTGTAAATCCGTACCGTCCCGCTCGGGGTGAGGACCCCGGTTTCCTCGACGTTCCACAAGGCCAGTTTGACGGGCAGACCCCCGATCTTACCCGGGCTTGGGCTCCTCGGATCCTTTCGAAATGAGCAGTCAAACGAAAATGAAAAGGATAAAAATAGGGTATAACAATATATACACACATTTTGATTAAGGACGACTTGTTCTTTTGGACTGAAATCAGCTGAACTGAACTGAACTTAATCGATATGAACTGAACTGAAGCGGTCCGAACTGAATTGGATTGATTTTTTTAAAATAATAATAATAATTTTTATAAATTTTTAAATATTTTTAAAAAATATTAATAATATTATGACAATAATTAAATTGTATATTTAAAATTATAGGAGTAGATTGAAATTATTTTTTATTTATTTTATTTTAAATAATTTTGAAACGAACTTAATCGAGCTGAACTGAAGCAATTTGAACTGAACTGAAATTAAGTTTAAAAGAACATGTCCTAATTGTAAATAGAATTATGTATGCATATATTTACTTGAGAAACTACAATTGAATTCCGATTAATATTCCTAAATTATAAAATTGAATTTAATATTAAAAATTAGATTGAGAAAGTACAACGAGTTCGCATTAATAATTTAAATATCTAATATTTTTAAAAGTAATTCCATAACCTGACTTTTTACCAAAAATTTTGGGTATGAGTACCCGAAAACCCAAACGAGTGCAAGTATCTTGGTATAAATTTAAATATCCGAACCCGAATAGTCACCCCTAATTTTCGGTAAATTATAATTGTTTAGAATAAGATAAAAATTTGTTTAATTACCATACCATATTACATCTTTATATTATAAATATTTATATTATAATATATCATATTTAATTATTGATGCCTCTTTCTTAGAATAGATGACAATATCAAACACATAAAGTATAGTACCACAAACTAAGGTGTATTACACTAAAGTATATGTCTATGAGATGTTACTCCTGGAGTATTACTACTTGTGACATCTTAACCGTAAATGCATACACCATACACGTCGGATATGGATAATTGCGTGTGTACTTAATATAATAATATTAAATTTACGGTCAAGATGTATATGATTTACTCTACCTGGAATGATATTGATGGAGTTGTATACTTAATGTCTAGATTTAAGTAACATGTGAACTCCGTCTAAAGCATTTATCCTATTTAATAATAAACAATTATTTGCATTTAATTATATTTAATTAAATATATGCAAACCATAGTCCTAGATTATACACGTTGTAGTTAGTATGGTGTGCGACGTCACATGGAAGATCATACTATCGGTTACTCGTATATAATCGAACAGTTGCTCACGGCCTAGATGGATAAGGACCAATCCATCGGTATAGTCGTTGTATGAAATATAAAATAATTTGTCTTAATTATTTTATCATACTTGTACACTCGGTGTATTGGGCGGATCGCTTGAGATTTATCGATTAGGATTGCCTTAGATAATCGAATTAAATCTCTGTGTATTTTATTCTTAATCCCTAATATTATTGCGGGTGTGCATTTAATATTAGTGACTTTGACTAACCGATGGAATTGTCTAATTAGATATAATCGGAAAATTACCGGCAAATTGGGTCACTATATTTTATGTATGACATGCTGTGAATTCTTAACGGGAAAGCGTGTCACGATAAGGGTTGATAATGTCACCGAGATGAGCTCATAAGGATCATCATGTAAACCTTGCAAGTGGATTATGATCCGCATAATAATAAAGTTGAGTGGTACTATTCTCAGAATTACAAGAGATGAATAAATTAATTAGCAATAAATATAATTTATTCATTGACATTTATATCTTAAACATGCTGAATAAATAATACTACCGAAAGATATTATTTTGATATAATAGGTTTAATATTGGGAGTGCATACTACCGGAAGATATTATTTTGATATAATAGATTTAATATTGGGAGTGTAATTGTATTTATTTAGTGGAGTTAAATATAATTTATGGATTAATTAATAGATTTGGGCTTTGGCTCAATTTAATTAATTTCATAGGAATCCCAATATTCTACTTCCTCCCCTTACGTAGCCTATAAAAGCACTCCTATGATCTTCTCTATTCTCATAACATAACAAGTGAATTATTAATAACATAATTCTAGAGGGAGAAAGTAGAGAGAAGGAGATCAATGGAAGCTTGGAAGATTGTCGTCCACCCCGACGTTCAAGCTAGTGCAAGGAATACGTGGGAAGATCTCAAGGTCATCAAGATCTCGTTTTTCCTGGACAACGAGAATAAAGGTAAAATCATAGAACCCCCTCGATGATTTTTAATCTATATTATCGTGATTATACCGTGAACCAAGATCTGAGGGACGAGCCCATGACGAGGATCGACCGGGCGGTGGTGGTCGAGGACCACCGGACCGCCGGCAGTCGAAGTAACCCCGTCGGATGGGATCGTACGAGGTCGATCGAGCCTAGGGCTCGATCGTGCGGCTGGGCTGCGGGTTTTCCCGCAGCGATGTACTGCTGGCTACGGTTTTTCCCGCAGCGACCCGTAGCGCCCAACAGCAGCGACTCGCTACGAGTTGCTGCGGGCTGCTACGGGAGGATCGCTGGGTGCTGCGGGATTTCCCGCAGCAATCCAGCAGGGTCCAGCAGCAGCGACTCCTACGGGTTGCTGCGGGCTGCTACGAGCAGCCCCGCGTGGCTGCTGGGAACGGCCGCGAATTCCCCGTGTGGGCTCGACCGAACACCCGCATGTTCACGCGCGGCTAGGGTTTCGTGGCGGGTTTTCGGCGATCGGGATTTCGACCAGGGTTGTTATTCCGCGTTTCCCGACGACTCCGGGATGTCGATTTCCAACATATATATATATATATATATATATATATATATATCTTTATATATATAAAGAGAAGAACATTAGCCCACGTATCAACCCTTATATGTAACAAACATGTATCTAATCTGTATGTACTCTCGTACGTAAATTACCTTATTAAATAATCCATTCTAAATATCTGTACTCAAACTCACCGCAGCAGGCCGCCTGTTACTCCACCTCATAGCTGAAAATGAATATTTCTTTACCACAACCTTATCTGCGGGGAAAGAAAAAAAACAAACCTCATCTGTATCTTGCAAAAATCGAAATCGCCTTCTACTGAAGCTTGAAGACGCGATACGTTTCCGGATCTTCGACCACAACGGAGTGAGTGGCAGAGTGCTCGGCCAGGTAAATTCCTTTTCTTCTTCAATCACTTTCTGGGTGAAATTAATTATTATTTCTGAGAATCAATTGCCCTTCAATTTGACATGGTGTTCGGTTTGATTGCAATATATGATACGAGTTGCATACCACTTGATACGAGTTGCATACCACCTGTTTGTAAAAAGTTTCCAAAGAAAAGAAAAGTCGTCAAAAAAAAAAAAAAACAGGGACACTTTTATCTGAACCCTAAAATAATCTCTGCTTCTGGGATTCAGTTCGTTGCATTTTCATGGAGAAGCGACAGTCTCCAACAAAGAGCGCGTCTCAGCGGTACAACGAATGGTTCGTGCGCTTTCTATTTTGAACGCGTAGGTTTGGTGTTTGTTGTTGACTCTTGGGGCTATATTTATTCGTGTATAAGATGGTGACCCGAGGCTCTCGTGCTTTGACCTAATGAAGGAAACAACATTAGAGTACGAATTTAGCTTTCACTCCTCCTGAGTACTTCAGGGCTGGTATACGAAGCTCCAATCTTCCTTTTTCCTTTTTTTTGTTTAGTTAGTTACGTTTGTGGATGTTCTTCTCTCTTGTGCAGTATACGAAGCTGCAATCTGCCTTTTTCCCAGCTGGAGGTGACCGACACTCTTGTGCAGGTTAAATTTCCCAACGAGTTAGTTTAAAACGTTATTGCCCCTTTGATCTGGTTCAGTTTTGTAAATTAATAGTTTGTGTAGTAACCTAATGATGGTTCTAAAGTCACTTTCCTTATGTTATATTGTTCTTCCTCAGGTAGAGATGACAGTAAAGTACTTCTTGAACCTGCAATGATCTGGTGCTCAGTTGTCTGCAATTATCGTCACTGACACGGATGTAAAATACTTCTTGAACTGTAGTGTCAGAGTGAAGGGGTAGAATATGGCGAAATGATCAATAACCGTGATGTAGGTGGTCCAGTTTTGTAAGCTTGGTTTTGATATGGTCAACTGGAAATACTTTATATCAGTAGCCTTCACACTTGGTCATATGTTACTTAGTGTTTCGTTAAATGTCTCACGGGATATTAGTCATAGCTACTGATTTAGTGTGATGTGATTAGCTCCAAATCACTTTTGGTTGGGGTTAGTCCGGTGGGAACGTCGTGTGAGTACCTGATTTATATAGAATTGTATTTTTTTTTGTTCTTATCAAAATGTCTGTTTCAGAGAGGCCATGTATATGGCTGATAATGTATGTTTCCTACAAAGGGGGTTTTCCAGATATTTTAAAACATTGTTTGGTTTTTTTTTTTTTGGGTTTCTTGGTCTCTTCAGCCGTTTATATCTGTTTGTGTACACAAACTTTTTATATTGGGCACTCATGCTTTTACTTTTATAATATTTTATGTTAATTTCTACGACATGAGCTAAGATTTTGTTAAATTTGCAGGTTATTAGTTCAAGGAAGAGTCTGCAAGAGACTTACTACTATTAGTTTGTTGCGACTCCCAGCATTACTTGATGTGAACTCTACTCTTGTAGAATCTAATTTCTCGTAAGTCACTTTATTTCTCTATCTATTTTGTTCATTGTGTTTGTTTCTAGCTTATCTAAAATATAAATTGCACTCTCTTTCAATACATGTTAGATTTAAAAATTGATTT
This sequence comes from Euphrasia confusa, assembly GCA_954870475.1. NCBI lineage: Eukaryota > Viridiplantae > Streptophyta > Magnoliopsida > Lamiales > Orobanchaceae > Euphrasia > Euphrasia confusa. The sequence continues at coordinate 18,782,274 of OX940950.1, forward strand.
TGCTGCATGAAATGCTTGTTTGTTTGGAAACCATAAATGATGTGGAAAATGAGTTTTCCAATCATCGTGCGATCATATTATTCACGATCTTCTGCGATTTAATATCTCTCCAGCGATGTCCTTGATATAGGACTTCCTTGTTTTCTAGAGTCGATTACTTCATTTGTGATGATTCATAGTAACATTGTTGATTGATGTCCTTGATATAGGACTTCCTTGTTTTCTAGAGTCGATTACTTCATTTGTGATGATTCATAGTAACATTGTTGATTCGCATTTTCTGTTTGTTATTTAAAAACATTCCAATGCAAGATTTTGTGTTATTCTATGTTTCAAATATTTAATAGACTGCCTACATTGCCAAATTGCCATTGGTACATCTCAGTTTATTATTAGTTCTAAATTTCTAATATAAAAAAAATGCACATTTATTCCCAATGTTAATTTTATAATTGTTTCTTACTTCTGTGTTATATCATTCATTGCTTGCCTCACCGGATACTAAAACTGATATTCCTCGTTCTTCAACTCCTCTTTTCATATTGCAGGTCCTCTGTTGGACATATTTTGATGACTTTCTTGTGCTTCTCCTTGAAAATCATTGTCGCTGTACTAGACTATTTCCTAAAGTAGAACTTGAAGCTTCTATTCAGTTCATAAAGATAAGTTCTTAAACATAAGAGTATTGTATCTTATACTTTGAACACTAAAAGTACACCTTCTTGTATATTTCGCGTTTTAGGTTTAACGATTCGTATGGGCCTTCGTCTTGCACGGCAAGACGAGCGCCTCTAGTATATATATATATATATAAGGGAGTAGCGCCACGTTTCAATCACTGTAGGTATGTAACTTGTATCTATGTAGTAATTAGATATTTTAGATATAATTAATTGACACATTATCTTTTAAGAGTAAGAGTAAAAGAAATTATAATTAATTTACATTATCTCTTTCTTATTTTCTGTATTCTTTGCAGGTCGCGGATTACACCAAAAAAAATTACCCAGAACGATCTCGAAGCCGACCAGTGTAAGAACGGTAGCACAGGTCCAACCTTCGTTTTCTCCTTCACTTTCTCAGTTTATTTATTTCGTATTTTTTTTTTAATTTAGTCGGGTCAAATTTCACTAAATTAGGGTTTTTGCTGCATTTCTTTTTCCCAGTTGCGAGATCCGGAGAATACAGCTTCGAAGAGCTCTGGGCAGCGACGAAAGGTTTATCTCCGACAACATCGTATCAGAGCACGGCGAGGAGGATCCTAACGTGGTCTACATATCTTCCTTGAGAACGAAGGATGGGTCGCCCTCAAGCGCTTCAACAACTCGGCGTGGTCGGACGCCCACCAGTTCGTAGTCGGTGTTTTTTTCTTTTTTTCCCCTAAATTTTCTATGTTGAAATCTGTTTCTGTGATTTTGATTGTTTGTTCGATTCAAGGATGAAGCGCGGGCGGTAGAGAATCTGATAAACGAGTTAATGTCGAATCTGATCGGGTGAGGCTACGAAGGGGGCGAGAGGTTGCTGGTGGCTGAGTTCATGCCCAATGAGACCCTGGCAAAACATCTATTTCATTGAAGGTTTTTGTGTTTTTGAATTCGAGCTTTATATGCATTCTGCGATTATTTTTTTTCGGATTGAACAGGGGAAAATCAGCCGATGAAATGGGCAATGAGGTTGAGGGTGGCTTTGTATTTCGCGCAAGCTCTCGACTTTGTATCAGTGTATGAGGCTGAGGGTGGATTTGTTCTTTATCTACCTCTCTATGTGTGTGAGCTCTCTATGTGTGTGAGGTAATTGTCTACACATTTCATATGAATTTTACCTCTTCTGCTTCTCCTGTTAGTTAGAGAGGAATAAAAACCTATCTTGTTGGTTCTTCTTCTTTCGAACCTTAACCATGAAAGTCAGTCAACTCTTTCAGATCCTCGATTACACAGTTGACCACACGCATTCAACGGTAGGGAGTAAGACCTTCTGTTTACAATTTTTAAGATAAATTCCAGGGATACTCATCTCTTGAACTCACTGAAACCAAGCCAATGGATAAGGAAAGAGTTCAGCTTAGTCAAACCAAATCGATAATTTCGTAGAGAAACAGAATAGGTTGTTGCAGCTGTGGCGGGTTTAGCTTGATAACTGAACTGATGAAAGTTCAGGTGGAAAGTTTGGTACGGACTCTCAATTGAGAATTAAAATAGTTAATCTCTCGCATTAGTAATTATTTATCTCAGAAGTAGTGGATGAGATTTATTCATTTCACGCCATTTAAAGTAGTAAAAGTGTGTTTAAAAATATTGTCATTTAGGAAATGAAGTCCTATTTGAGGATGTGCCAAAAATGAAATGGAGCAATAAAGTTATGGTGAAGTGTTTTATTTTCTGGTGGTTCTATCTCTTCGCATGAAGTATCTTTTCACTTGTTCTATAAAGAAATACATAATATGTTTTCATAATTCAGATTTCACTTGAAGATTCTTCGCAGCGGGCTGGTTTGGAGCCTATGGATATGATGACTGTCTACAAAGAGGGAGCCTATGAACAGCTATACAGGTAAAAAATTTAGTTTATGGGTTCCTTGAAGAAATTTATTTGTAGCTTTATATACACTGATACACATTAATGTGCCATTATGCATTAAGATTTTTTTTTCAATCATCAGTCATTTTCCTCTGAGATTAAAAACTGGAAAGAAAATTGAGTATAATGCGCATATCAATTTTATGTGGACATCAAAATTTATTTTTGTTTTTTGTTATTGTAAACTCCTTAGGAGTTGTGACTGCGTCGTTTCTTCTTGTAGGTGGGTACAAGCTGTGGGTATTAGACTCGGGGATTTTGACAATCCCGATGTTAGTGAGCTCCTAAGAACTAATGTTGAATGCCTTATAAAATAATTATGAATATGAAGGTTTTAAAAAATCGTATTAAAATGTGTTGTTTATTTATTATTAAGTAATGTTCATATATGACCCAAGAAAATATATGATTGTGTTTTGTTTTGCCATTTTACTTATTCTCTGTGTTCATTTGTAGAAGATTAGCCTTTTGAGGTATATTACTGCTTTTTGGAAGCACTGTGTTTTTTATAATACTATATCTGAGTTGCGGAATGTTAATTTTTCTCTGACCGAGTAGTATTCATTGATTTATCTTGGTCTGCTATTTTGCTTAAGGTGGACAATAATCATGCTGGTGAAATTGATGAGATTTTTTATGCAATCAGTTACAGGAAGGGTGCATCTGTCATCTGAATGCTACAAAGCTATCTTGGTCCTGAATGCTTTTAGGTATAATTTCCGACATTATCATTTCTTTTTTTGTGTTGTTTGAATAAATTGGTCTGGCTGACGTATATACTGGGTTGGGCCTGTATAATACATTTGTGTAAAATAGGATGATGCGAAAAGTTTATTTACTGGTCCTGTATAATAGAAGAGTATCTTAATTGTCCTTTTCGTGTATGTATTTACTGTTGTGGTGTGTTTGTATTGCTCAGTGTGAATAGTTTATTTATTGATCTGGTTTGAATGCTCCATATAATTGACTTGTCTTTGTTATCTGTTGTTAGTGTACATTTCTAGAGAGCACTTGCTTCCTACATCAAAATGCACACTTACTCCAATGCTCAGTGTGAATAGTGTGAATAGTTTATTTATTGATCTGGTTTGATCGCTCAGTGTGAATAGTTTATTTATTGATCTGATTTGAATGCTCCATATAATTGACGTGTCTTTGTTATCTGTTGTTAGTGTACATTTCTAGAGAGCACTTGCTTTCTACATCAAAATGCACACTTACTCCAATGCAAAATCAGAAGATCTATGGTCAGTCGTGAACAAACTAATGAACACTTGGACAAAACAAGGTTAACCTATTGTGACAGTGAACATCAACGACCAAAAACTGAAGTTCGAGCATGTTATATATTTATTTTCATTTTTTACCAAGTTCCATGGGCCCTCGTCTTGCATGGCAAGACGATCCCTCTCTAGTATATATATATATATATATCAAACACCAAATTCCCAAACAAGAATTAAAAATTCTCTTGATTTTGCATGGATTCTTCATTTTGTTATTTGAATATCATGTATTGATAAAAATAATTCATTCAATCACGATTTGAGATTTGAATAAGACTCGCAAAAGGTAATGGATGATGCAATAACTTAGTATTTTTTGCAAGTTTTTTCATTGTCATATGTACTTTAATTTTATTGTGTTATTTTAGTGTTTATATTGAACATATTCATGTGACTGTGTGATTATGTTGTTATCTTTGGAGTTTGATAGGTATCAGAAGAAAATTGAGCGAAATAGACAAGATAGGCAAAAATAAGTTCATATATATCGACGTCAAACTTTGCACAACCCTTGATAAAATTATCATCCCGACTTATTCAACCATTGGATCTTCTTTACATTTACATAGCATGTCAAGGACTTCATACTCTGTACTATGAACGGTGGGATCGACTAAATAACTTTTGAAATAAGAGATATCAACTAGAGAGCAAAGCATGACAAACTAGCTTGACACCTGGGTGCGGGTGCGCCGCACCCCTTCTTCTTCCCCGCACCCGCCTTGCGCATACTATATTGCACAATTGCTGGAGAATCATCTTCACGTCTTTGTTAATTGTCAAGTCATCGTGAAATGTTAATTCCATGTTAAGGACATTACGCTCTACATTTTTAATGGTCGGATTGAAGGAACTATATTCCAATGAGGAGAAATCATTACCATAACACAACAATGTCGAAGAGAGAAATTAATGAGAAACTAAATTGTTGATTTGTCTAACTTGGGTTAGGGAGCCATTTGTTTAAAGACTTTTTAGTCTTTGTAGAGAGGCACGTGGGATAACTCTAAATAAGTGGTTAAAGCTAGGAGAACAAACAAACTAATCCTACAATTTCTTTAACCTAAAACCACTCTACATTCATAATTTATCTCTATAAAATAAAATTTTGTTTTTTTAATTGTATTCATGAATGTTTTTCAATTTTAGCATTTATATTTTAGATTTCTACGTACGTATATATCGATAATCATCTACAACCGCCTTCACAAATCATCTTCACCCTCATTTTCATTGGAGAAATTCCTTCGAGTGACAACCAATGTTTTAAATTACGCGACTCGTATTTGAGGCGTTTTTCTCTTGAGGCGTGAGGCGTACGCCTCGAGGCGGAACGAGGCGTATGCCTCAAAAAAAAAATTTAATAAAAAATCAATAATATTTTAATAAATTATAAATAAATCAAATAATTCTTAAAATAAAATATATTTGTTCAAAAACTCATTAAAAATTGAAATTACTCTATTCTCGGTTAATCCCTTCACCATTTTCAATATTTTTTCTATATAATAGTGTTTTAAAGTGCATCAATTATATGAGAAAAAAAATCAAATATCATAATTCATAAACATATAAGAATAAACTTTAGAATATATAATAATTTTTTATGCATTTTTTTTCATAATTGTTGGCTTATTGCATTTAAGTTTAAAAATGGGGTTTAAAACATTTCAAAATAAAAATATAAAAATAGGTGCACAAGCAAGATAAAAGAAGTGTAAACATAAAAATATGTACTAAGTTGAGAAAATTTTGTGAAAGATTATGATTTTTTGAGTTGACGGACAAGAATGAAGATGATAAAAATTGTATGGTTAAACAAAGATGGAACAATATATGATTAAAGAACACTACAAAATAATAAATTAATAAATTACTCTATCATTTATATAAAAAATACAAAAATTTGATGAGGCGGCCGCCTCAGACGCCTCGACTCGTACCGCCTCGACTCGTACGCCTCACGTATAAAGGCGTATAAAAACTAAAACGTATTTGACTCGTACGCCTCATCACACGAAACCCCTGAGGCGGTACGAGGCGCGCCTCAAGGCGTACGCCTCGACCGTTTTTTAAAACATTGGTGACAACGCCACCAATCAAATTTAGCATGGTTACCAGAGAGCATTTTAGTTACTATTTTTGTGTGTTGTGTTTTTTATTTGTTTTTCTTTCTTTTTGGTTTTGTTTGTTTTCTTGATTGATACTATTAATCCTTATTTGCGTTTATCATTTGTCGTTCAACTCGACGCGTATAAGTGTTTGGAGTGTTATGTATGCAATGTTTTATATGTTCATCATTTCATCTTTCCTACGATGACCAATTTGATAGCATGACTAGACAAAACGCTAACCTAGCTTCCGATTTTGTTTATCGTGATTCCCTATTTCATGTGGATACTCCACCTCCAAGTTATTATTATAATAATTGATTTCACAAGATGTAATAATTGATTTCGAGAAGTCGATATTAAATATAGTATGATGATGATCAAGATTATTTGTTAATATGACTATGAGCAAAGTGATAATGAAGATTGAGATTCAATTCTCACTACTAGTCATTGAAATATTCATATGGACCACGAATGAGATCAAGATTATTATTATGCCGAGCAAAATCATATATCACCATTTTCTCAAAAAAACCAAAGATCTTACTCGATTTGCTCGTATGCATTCGAGTAACACTGAAATTACTAAGTCACAATATATCAAGTTGTTTAGTACTTACCCCTTGCATGAGAAACACACAATTTCCTTGCAAGAAATAATTCATATATCAGGATATCATACTTCACAAAATCTAGCTTGTTACAAAATATGCATTTCATTCTTTGATTTCAGGCTATATGATTCTGACGAATCAGAGTTAAATCTACCTTGTTGAAAATAAATGTGAATCCACGATAGAGTTGGTGCAGATGCTTACTTGAAGAATTATATATATGCAAAATGTTGGATTTTTGTGATTCAAAACAGCTTGGGAAAAATTTTAGTCGGACAAAGCAGAAACTCATCGTAGCAGGCTGTGGCCCATTAGTGTCAAAAGTGGATCATTTGCGTCACTCTGCTGAGGCTGTGGAAACTAGGGATGGAAATGAGTCAGGCTACCCGACAGGGGCCTATGGCTCGACCTACAAAAGCTCGGCTTAGCTCGTTTAATAAATAAGTGAGACTCAAGCTTTTTTAAAACCTCGTTTATATAAACATGCTAGGCATAAGCTTTTTTAAGCCTTCTAAGCCTATCAGGCCCAACTTATTTATTATATATATATATATACATATATATATATATATATATATATATATATATATATATATATATATATATATATATATATATATATATATATATATATATATGAGTCCCTTTCTTATGCGGACGCGTACGGATTTAAAAAGTTTTTAATATTATATTATTAGTTTCTATATATTAATAAAATTTCTCTACGCTATATATTAATAAAATTTTGTCTATGTATATATATTAATAAAAAAAAATCTAATTACTGTCTAGTCAAAATAATATTTTTGTTAGAAAATGTTCAAATATTTTTTTATATTAAATTAATTTTAATATATCTTATTTGTTGTGTTTTTCTTTCGTGAATACATGAACGGTAAGATAATTTTTTTATTTATTGGACAAAAAACTTAGTCGAAAGAAAAATTACTAAGATCAAACACTTATTTTTTATAATTTAATTTCAATTTAGATACATTGAATTAAATTTTATTCAATTAATTTAAAAATAAAAAAATAAAAAAAATAAATTATTTCTTCAAATACAAATTATTCATAATTTAAAAAAAAATATTTAAGAATATGAAAAAATTATTATTATTTTTATAAAAAAATTAATTCAATTTAGTTTTAACTTATTAAGTTCTTAAGCTTTGGTATTAATTTGATGGAAAAAAAATAAATTTAATAATTTTTTTATTCGTTTTAATTTATCAAATATTTTTATTTATTTGTATTATTTTTTTGTCTAATTAATAAAATAAATAAATTCATAATTTTCACGTTTACAAAAAAAATAGAATCAATTTGAGAATTGAGAAACATTTTATTAATAAATATATATATAGAGAAAAAAAAAACAATATAAATGAATATAATATTCAGAAACTTAGGAAATTCGTACGCATTAGTCCGTGTAGGAAACTCTCCCTACTATATATATATATATATATATATATATATATATATATATATATAACTCCGCCTACAAGATGATATGAAACACCGAATCTGAAAAATAAAAATGAAAAGGAGAAGCAGTCAAATTGAGAGAATTATAAAACTGTTAACCGTAAAAAATTCAGGAATTAACACTCGGATATCTCCATACTCCAAGCCCGAAAAAGTAAGAAAAACAAAAACAAATAGTTTAATTTAAGTCAGTCCTGCATCATTTGATTTCAGGCTTTATGATTCTGACGAATCAGAGTTAAATCTACCTTGTTGAAAATAAATGCGAATCCACGATAGAGTTGGTGCAAATGCTTACTTGAAGAATTATATATATGCAAAATGTTGGATTTTTGTGATTCAAAACAGCTTGGGGAAAATTTTAGTCGGACAAGGCAAAAACTCATCGTAGCAGGCTGTGGCCCATTAGTGTCAAAAGTGGCTCATTTGCGTCACTCTGCTGAGGCTGTGGAAACTAGGGATGGAAATGAGTCAAGCTACCCGACAGGGGCCTATGGCTCGGCCTACAAAAGCTCGGCTTGGCTCGTTTAATAAATAAGTGAGACTCAAGCTTTTTTAAAACCTCGATTATATAAACATGCTAGGCATAAGCTTTTTTAAGCCTTCTAAGCCTATCAGGCCCAGCTTATTTATTATATATATATATATGAGTCCCTTTCTTATGCGGACGCGTACGGATTTAAGAAGTTTTTAATATTATATTATTAGTTTCTATATATTAATAAAATTTCTCTACATATATTAATAAAATTTCTCTACGCTATATATTAATAAAATTTTGTCTATGTATATATATTAATAAAAAAAATCTAATTACTGTCTAATCAAAATAATATTTTTGTTAGAAAATGTTTAAATATTTTTTTATATTAAATTAATTTTAATATATCTTATTTGTTGTGTTTTTCTTTCGTGAATACGGTAAGATAATTTTTTTATTTATTGGACAAAAAACTTAGCCAAAAGAAAAATTACTAAGATCAAACACTTATTTTTTATAATGTAATTTCAATTTAGATACATTGAATTAAATTTTATTCAATTAATTTAAAAATAAAAAAATAAAAAAAATAAATTATTTCTTCAAATACAAATTATTCATAATTTTAAATTTTTTTTTTAAGAATATGAAAAAAATTATTATTATTTTTATAAAAAAATTAATTCAATTTAGTTTTAACTTATTAAGTTCTTAAGCTGTAGTATTAATTTGATGGAAAAAAAATAAATTTAATAATTTTTTTATTCATTTTAATTTATCAAATATTTTTATTTATTTGTATTAATTTTTTGTCTAATTAATAAAATAAATAAATTCATAATTTTCACGTTTACAAAAAAAAATAGAATCAATTTGAGAATTGAGAAACATTTTATTAATAAATATATATAGAGAGAGAAAAAAAACAATATAAATGAATATAATATTCAGAAACTTAGGAAATTCGTACGCATTAGTCCGTGTAGGAAACTCTCCCTATATATATATATATATATATATATATATATATAACTCCGTCTACAAGATGATATGAAACACCGAATCTGAAAAATAAAAATGAAAAGGAGAAGCCGTCAAATTGAGAGCATTATAAAACTGTTAACCGTAAAAAATTCAGGAATTAACAATCGGATATCTCCATACTCCAAGCCCGAAAAAGTAAGAAAAACAAAAACAAACAGCTTAATTTAAGTCAGTCCTGCATCATTTGATTTCAGGCTATATGATTCTGACGAATCAGAGTTAAATCTACCTTGTTGAAAATAAATGCGAATCCACGATAGAGTTGGTGCAGATGCTTACTTGAAGAATTATATATATGCAAAATGTTGGATTTTTGTGATTCAAAACAGCTTGGGGAAAATTTTAGTCGGACAAGGCAAAAACTCATCGTAGCAGGCTGTGGCCCATTAGTGTCAAAAGTGGCTCATTTGCGTCACTCTGCTGAGGCTGTGGAAACTAGGGATAGGGGCCTATGGCTCGGCCTACAAAAGCTCGGCTTGGCTCGTTTAATAAATAAGTGAGACTCAAGCTTTTTTAAAACCTCGTTTATATAAACATGCTAGGCATAAGCTTTTTTAAGCCTTCTAAGCCTATCAGGCCCAACTTATTTATTATATATATATGAGTCCCTTTCTTATGCGGACACGTACGGATTTAAGAAGTTTTTAATATTATATTATTAGTTTCTATATATTAATAAAATTTCTCTACATATATTAATAAAATTTCTCTACGCTATATATTAATAAAATTTTGTCTATGTATATATATTAATAAAAAAAATCTAATTACTGTCTAGTCAAAATAATATTTTTGTTAGAAAATGTTTAAATATTTTTTTATATTAAATTAATTTTAATATATCTTATTTGTTGTGTTTTTCTTTCGTGAATACGTGAACGGTAAGATAATTTTTTTATTTATTGGACAAAAAACTTAGTCGAAAGAAAAATTACTAAGATCAAACACTTATTTTTTATAAATTAATTACAATTTAGATACATTGAATTAAATTTTATTCAATTAATTTAAAAATAAAAAAATAAAAAAAATAAATTATTTCTTCAAATACAAATTATTCATAATTTAAAAAAAAATATTTAAGAATATGAAAAAATTATTATTATTTTTAAATTAATTAAATTTAGTTTTAACTTATTAAGTTCTTAAGCTGTAGTATTAATTTGATGGAAAAAAAATAAATTTAATAATTTTTTTATTCGTTTTAATTTATCAAATATTTTTATTTATTTGTATTAATTTTTTGTCTAATTAATAAAATAAATAAATTCATAATTTTCACGTTTACAAAAAAAATAGAATCGAGAATTGAGAAACATTTTATTAATAAATATATATAGAGAGAGAAAAAAAAAACAATATAAATGAATATAATATTCAGAAACTTAGGAAACTCGTACGCATTAGTACGTGTAGGAAACTCTCCCTATATATATATATATATATATATATATATATATATATATATATATATATATATATAACTCCGCCTACAAGATTATATGAAACACTGAATCTGAAAAATAAAAATTAAAAGGAGAAGCCGTCAAATTGAGAGCATTATAAAACTGTTAACCGTAAAAAATTCAGGAATTAACACTCGGATATCTCCATACTCCAAGCCCGAAAAAGTAAGAAAAACAAAAACAAATAGTTTAATTTAAGGCAGTCCTGCATCATTTGATTTCAGGCTATATGATTCTGACGAATCAGAGTTAAATCTACCTTGTTGAAAATAAATGCGAATCCACGATAGAGTTGGTGCAGATACTTACTTGAAGAATTATATATATGCAAAATGTTGGATTTTTGTGATTCAAAACAGCTTGGGGAAAATTTTAGTCGGACAAGGCAAAAACTCATCGTAGCAGGCTGTGGCCCATTAGTGTCAAAAGTGGCTCATTTGCGTAACTCTGCTGAGGCTGTGGAAACTAGGGATGGAAATGAGTCAAGCTACCCGACAGGGGCCTATGGCTCGGCCTATAAAAGCTCGGCTTGGCTCGTTTAATAAATAAGTGAGACTCAAGCTTTTTTAAAACCTCGTTTTATATAAACATGCTAGACATAAGCCTTTTTAAGCCCTCGTTTTATATAAACATGCTAGACATAAGCCTTTTTAAGCCTTCTAAGCCTATCAGGCCCAGCTTATTTATTATATATATATATATATATATATATATATATATATATATATATATATATATATATATATATGAGTCCCTTTCTTATGCGGACGCGTACGGATTTAAGAAGTTTTTAATATTATATTATTAGTTTCTATATATTAATAAAATTTCTCTACATATATTAATAAAATTTCTCTACATATATTAATAAAATTTCTTTACGCTATATATAATAAAATTTTGTCCATGTATATATATTAATAAAAAAAATCTAATTACTGTCTAATCAAAATAATATTTTTGTTAGAAAATGTTTAAATATTTTTTTATATTAAATTAATTTTAATATATCTTATTTGTTGTGTTTTTCTTTCGTGAATACGTGAACGGTAAGATAATTTTTTTATTTATTGAACAAAAAACTTAGCCAAAAGAAAAATTACTAAGATCAAACACTTATTTTTTATAATTTAATTTCAATTTAGATAAATTGAATTAAATTTTATTCAATTAATTTAAAAATAAAAAAATAAAAAAAATAAATTATTTCTTCAAATAAAAATTATTCATAATTTAAAAAAAAATATTTAAGAATATGAAAAAATTATTATTATTTTTATAAAAAAATTAATTCAATTTAGTTTTAACTTATTAAGTTCTTAAGCTTTAGTATTAATTTGATGCAAAAAAAATAAATTTAATAATTTTTTTATTCATTTTAATTTATCAAATATTTTTATTTATTTGTATTAATTTTTTGTCTAATTAATAAAATAAATAAATTCATAATTTTCACGTTTACAAAAAAAATAGAATCAATTTGAGAATTGAGAAACATTTTATTAATAAATATATATAGAGAGAGAAAAAAAAACAATATAAATAAATATAATATTCAGAAACTTAGGAAATTCGTACGCATATATATATATATATATATATATATATATATATATATATATATATATATATATATATATATATATATATATATATATATATATATATAACTCCCCCTACAAGATGATATGAAACACCGAATCTGAAAAATAAAAATGAAAAGGAGAAGCCGTCAAATTGAGAGCATTATAAAACTGTTAACCGTAAAAAATTCAGGAATTAACACTCGGATATCTCCATACTCCAAGCCCGAAAAAGTAAGAAAAACAAAAACAAACAGTTTAATTTAAGTCAGTCCTGCATCATGAAAAGGAGAAGCCGTCAAATTGAGAGCATTATAAAACTGTTAACCGTAAAAAATTCAGGAATTAACACTCGGATATCTCCATACTCCAAGCCCGAAAAAGTAAGAAAAACAAAAACAAACAGTTTAATTTAAGTCAGTCCTGCATCATTTGATTTCAGGCTATATGATTCTGACGAATCAGAGTTAAATCTACATTGTTGAAAATAAATGCGAATCTACGATAGAGTTGGTGCAGATGCTTACTTGAAGAATTATATATATGCAAAATGTTGGATTTTTGTGATTCAAAACAGCTTGGGGAAAATTTTAGTCGGACAAGGCAAAAACTCATCGTAGCAGGCTGTGGCCCATTAGTGTCAAAAGTGGCTCATTTGCGTCACTCTGCTGAGGCTGTGGAAACTAGGGATGGAAATGAGTCAGGCTACCCGACAGGGGCCTATGGCTCGGCCTACAAAAGCTCGGCTTGGCTCGTTTAATAAATAAGTGAGACTCAAGCTTTTTTAAAACCTCGTTTATATAAACATGCTAGGCATAAGCTTTTTTAAGCCTTCTAAGCCTATCAGGCCCAGCTTATTTATTATATATATATATATATATATATATATATATATATATATATATATATATATATATATATATATATATATATATATATATATATGAGTCCCTTTCTTATGCGGACACGTACGGATTTAAGAAGTTTTTAATATTATATTATTAGTTTCTATATATTAATAAAATTTCTCTACATATATTAATAAAATTTCTCTACGCTATATATTAATAAAATTTTGTCTATGTATATATATTAATAAAAAAAAATTAATTACTGTCTAGTCAAAATAATATTTTTGTTAGAAAATGTTTAAATATTTTTTTATATTAAATTAATTTTAATATATCTTATTTGTTGTGTTTTTCTTTCGTGAATACGTGAACGGTAAGATAATTTTTTTTATTTATTGGACAAAAAACTTAGCCGAAAGAAAAATTACTAAGATCAAACACTTATTTTTTATAATTTAATTTCAATTTAGATACATTGAATTAAATTTTATTCAATTAATTTAAAAATAAAAAAATAAAAAAAATAAATTATTTCTTCAAATACAAATTATTCATAATTTAAAAAAAATATTTAAGAATATGAAAAAAATTATTATTATTTTTATAAAAAAATTAATTCAATTTAGTTTTAAATTATTAAGTTCTTAAGCTGTAGTATTAATTTGATGGAAAAAAAATTAAATTTAATAATTTTTTTATTCATTTTAATTTATTAAATATTTTTATTTATTTGTAGTAATTATTTGTCTAATTAATAACATAAATAAATTCATAATTTTCAAGTTTACAAAAAAAATAGAATCAATTTGAGAATTGAGAAACATTTTATTAATAAATATATATAGAGAGAGAAAAAAAAACAATATAAATGAATATAATATTCAGAAACTTAGGAAATTCGTACACATATATATATATATATATATATATATACAACTCCGCCTACAAGATGATATGAAACACCGAATCTGAAAAATAAAAATGAAAAGGAGAAGATGAGAGCATTATAAAACTGTTAATAGTAAAAAATTCAGGAATTAACACTCGGATATCTCCATACTCCAAGCCCGAAATAGTAAGAAAAACAAAAACAAACCGTTTAATTTAAGTCAGTCCTGCATCATTTGATTTCAAGCTATATGATTCTGACGAATCAGAGTTAAATCTACCTTGTTGAAAATAAATGCGAATCCACGATATAGTTGGTGCAGATGCTTACTTGAAGAATTATATATATGCAAAATGTTGGATTTTTGTGATTCAAAACAGCTTGGGGAAAATTTTAGTTGGACAAGGCAAAAACTCATCGTAGCCGGCTGTGGCCCATTAGTGTCAAAAGTAGCTCATTTGCGTCACTGTGCTGAGGCTGTGGAAACTAGGGATGGAAATGAGTCAGGCTACCCGACAGGGGCCTGTGGCTCGGCCTACAAAAGCTCGGCTTGGCTCATTTAATAAATAAGTGAGACTCAAGCTTTTTTAAAACCTCGTTTATATAAACATGCTAGGCATAAGCTTTTTTAAGCCTTCTAAGCCTATCAGGCCCAGCTTATTATATATATATATATGAGTCCCTTTCTTATGCGGACGCGTACAGATTTAAGAAGTTTTTAATATTATATTATTAGTTTCTATATATTAATAAAATTTCTCTACATATATTAATAAAATTTCTCTACGCTATATATTAATAAAATTTTGTCTATGTATATATATTAATAAAAAAAATCTAATTACTGTCTAGTCAAAATAATATTTTTGTTAGAAAATGTTTAAATATTTTTTTATATTAAATTAATTTTAATATATCTTATTTGTTGTGTTTTTCTTTCGTGAATACGTGAACGGTAAGATAATTTTTTTATTTATTGGACAAAAAACTTAGCCGAAAGAAAAATTACTAAGATCAAACACTTATTTTTTATAATTTAATTTCAATTTAGATACATTGAATTAAATTTTATTCAATTAATTTAAAAAGAAAAAAATAAAAAAAATAAATTATTTCTTCAAATAAAAATTATTCATCATTTAAAAAAAATATTTAAGAATATGAAAAAATTATTATTATTTTTATAAAAAAATTAATTCAATTTAGTTTTAACTTATTAAGTTCTTAAGCTGTAGTATTAATTTGATGGAAAAAAAAATAAATTTAATAATTTTTTTATTCATTTTAATTTATCAAATATTTTTATTTATTTGTATTAATTTTTTGTCTAATTAATAAAAAAATAAATTCATAATTTTCACGTTTACAAAAAAAATAGAATCAATTTGAGAATTGAGAAACATTTTATTAATAAATATATAGAGAGAGAGAAAAAAAAACAATATAAATGAATATAATATTCAGAAACTTAGGAAATTCGTACGCATTAGTCCGTGTAGGAAACTCTCCCTATATATATATATATATATATATATATATATATATATATATATATATATATATATATATATATATATATATATATATATATATAACCAATGTTTTAAAAAACGGTCGAGGCGTACGCCTTGAGGCGCGCCTCGTACCGCCTCAGGGGTTTCGTGTGATGAGGCGTACGAGTCAAATACGTTTTAGTTTTTATACGCCTTTATACGTGAGGCGTACGAGTCGAGGCGGTACGAGTCGAGGCGTCTGAGGCGGCCACCTCATCAAATTTTTGTATTTTTTATATAAATGATAGAGTAATTTATTAATTTATTATTTTGTAGTGTTCTTTAATCATATATTGTTCCATCTTTGTTTAACCATACAATTTTTATCATCTTCATTCTTGTCCGTCAACTCAAAAAATCATAATCTTTCACAAAATTTTCTCAACTTAGTACATATTTTTATGTTTACACTTCTTTTATCTTGCTTGTGCACCTATTTTTATATTTTTATTTTGAAATGTTTTAAACCCCATTTTTAAACTTAAATGCAATAAGCCAACAATTATGAAAAAAAATGCATAAAAAATTATTATATATTCTAAAGTTTATTCTTATATGTTTATGAATTATGATATTTGATTTTTTTTCTCATATAATTGATGCACTTTAAAACACTATTATATAGAAAAAATATTGAAAATGGTGAAGGGATTAACCGAGAATAGAGTAATTTTAATTTTTAATGAGTTTTTGAACAAATATATTTTATTTTAAGAATTATTTGATTTATTTATAATTTATTAAAATATTATTGATTTTTTATTAAATTTTTTTTTTGAGGCATACGCCTCGTTCCGCCTCGAGGCGTACGCCTCACGCCTCAAGAGAAAAACGCCTCAAATACGAGTCGCGTAATTTAAAACATTGTATATAACTCCGCCTACAAGATGATATGAAACACCGAATCTGAAAAATAAAAATGAAAAGGAGAAGCCGTCAAATTGAGAGCATTATAAAACTGTTAACCGTAAAAAATTCAGGAATTAACACTCGGATATCTCCATACTCCAAGCCCGAAAAAGTAAGAAAAACAAAAACAAATAGTTAAATATACCTTGTTTAATTTAAGTCAGTCCTGCATCATTTGATTTCGGGCTATATGATTCTGACGAATCAGAGTTAAATATACCTTGTTGAAAATAAATGCGAATCCACGATAGAGTTGGTGCAGATGCTTACTTGAAGAATTATATATATGCAAAATGTTGGATTTTTGTGATTCAAAACAGCTTGGGGAAAATTTTAGTCGGACAAGGCAAAAACTCATCGTAGCAGGTTGTGGCCCATTAGTGTAGAAAGTGGCTCATTTGCGTCACTCTGCTGAGGCTGTGAAAACTAGGGATGGAAATGAGTCAGGCTACCCGACAGGGGCCTATGGCTCGGCCTACAAAAGCTCGGCTTGGCTCGTTTAATAAATAAGTCAGACTCAAGCTTTTTTAAAAGCTCGTTTATATAAACATGCTAGGCATAAGCTTTTTTAAGCCTTCTAAGCCTATCAGGCCCATCTTATTTATTATATATATATATATATATTATCATAGAGTGTATTTCACATTTAAATTTATATGTTAAATACAACATTTCTAGTTTTAATTTTTGTAAGTACTTATTAACCAATGTTATCCTACATTCTTATTGTTCATTTGTTTATTATTATTAATTGAAGAATATATTTAAACAAATTTTTATTTATTAAATATTGTTCATTTGTCTATTATTATTAATTACTTAAAAGTTAAAAGTAACACTTAAAATTAAAATTTAATATTTTTTAATTAAAATTTTAAATTATCTATTGAATCTTGATGTTCGAATTGTGCTGAAAAAACTAATAAAAGACTTTCAGGTCAGACCTATATATAATAAAAAGGCTCCGACTAAGCCTTCTAAAAAAGCCTATAATAGGCCATAGGTAAAACTTGAGCCCAAAAAATCCAAGACTTAGGTTTACTTAAGTAAAGTCCACCTCGATTCGACTCGGCTCGTTCCAACCCTAGTGGAAACCTTTAACTCGAACCAAAACAAACTTTTGCATTATTGGACTTTTTTTATGAAAACCTATGGAGGTAGTACATCAAATTGAAGATAAAAATTGCAACACTTATATTACGGGTCTTTTCCTAAGAGAACAAAAAATTGTCGCATTAGAAATTTCTATGTGAGGGGATGAGGGCATTAGAAATTTGACATGTAAAACTAAAAAGAATTAAAGCAACACTTGTAGTATGTTACACTTGTAATTTTGTTTTAAATTTTTTAATAATTAAGGTATTATAAATTTTATTATTATAAAAAAGAATAAATTAATAATTATAATATCATTGTGATTACTACCGCCACTCATGTGTTTTAAAAATGAAAGACTAATTTTGAAATGTTATCATTTTTTATAATTTGGAAAACAAAAAGGGACATTTTCAAAAAAAAGGTAATTATCTTACAATATATTATAACATAATCTCAATCTTTGATCTAATTATAAAAAATAAAGAGTTACCTAATTTACCCTTTTAATTATTTAAAACTATTTAATATATTTTATAAAACAAAATTGATATGAAATTTCTTAACTGGGTAATCAAAAATCTACTTTCCATTTCTTAGTTGGACAATAAAAACTACCAAGAACACACTTTTTCGTAAATTCGATTTGGAGGTTTTCTTCTTCGTGTTTGATTTCGAAAAATAAACGACCAGAACAATGTATCTGTTGGAAATCGATATCCCGGAGTCGACGGAATTGCGGAATCACGACTCCGACCGAAATCCCTTCGCCAGAAACCACCGCGAACCACCGTACGCGAACCGAGGCCCGACCAAACACCCGCCGCGGGATAAACCCGCGGCTGTCCAGCCGAACCCCCGCGAGGGGGCTCGCGATCGCACGAGGCGATCGCTGGGGATGAACGCGCATCCCCGGAGTTGCTCGTAGCAGCCCCCGGCGACTCACCGCCATCGCCGGTGGGAGGGGTGACTGCCGCGGCACCAGCCCGCGGCTGCCCCCAGCGATCGACCACCGTGGTCGATCGCACGCCCCGGCTCCAGCCGGGGTCCCTTATACGCGCCGGCGGTCGAAATCCTAGGGTTCGACCGCCACCCTCGGCGTCCAGCCGAGGGGTTGTGTTGCGTGCGATCCCTGCCGGGGATCTCTCGGCCTCCGCGGTCCGGTGATCCTCGATCACCACCGCGAGGTCGATCCTCGTCCACGGGGTTCGTCCCTCAGATCTTGGTTCATGTGTATACGACGAATTAAAGATTAAAATCTTCGAGGGGGTTTTCATGATTTTACCTTTGTTCTCGTTGTACGGAGAAACGAGATCTTATGAAGACCTTGAGACCTTCCCACGTATTCCTTGCACTCGTTCGAACGTCGGGTGGGCGACGATCCTCCGAACTCTATGGATCTCCTTCTCTCTTTTCTCTCTCTAGAATTGTGATCTTCAAGTTATGAGAATAGAGAAGACCATGTAGTGCTTTTATAGGCTACGTAGGGGATCTAAAGGAGGTGGAATATTGGGCTTCCAATATTAATGATTAAATTGAGCCCAAGCCCAAATCTATTAATCCATTAATATTAATTATATTTATTTTTCACTATATAAATATAATTGCACTCCCAATATTATACCATATTATATCAAATAATATTATCTCTTCGGTAGTATTATTTATTCCGTGTGTTTAAGATAGAATTGTCCATGAATACATTATATTTATTGCTAATTAATTTATTTATCTCTTGAATCCGAGAATAATACCATTCAACTTTAATTATTATGCGGAACAAATCCACCTGCAGGGTTTACATAATAATTCCTTATGAACTCATCTCGGGGACATTATCAACCCTTATCGGGACACACTTTCCCATCAAGAATTCACAGGATGTCATACACAAAATACAGTGACCCAACTTTGCCGGTAATCTGCCGGTTATTCTAATCGGTCAATTCCTTTGGAAAATCAAAGTCACTAATATTAAATGCACACACCCGCAATAATATCAGGGATTAAGAATAAAATATACTAAGACTTAAATCGATTATCTAAGGCAATCCTAATCGATAAATCTCAAGCGATCCGCCCAATACACCAAGTGTACAAGTATGATAAAATAATCAAGACCAATTATTTTCTCACTCATACAACGACTATACCGATGGATTGGTCCTTGTCCATCTAGGTCGTGAGCCACTGTTCGATTATATACGAGTAACCGATAATATGATCTTCCGTGTGACGACGCACACCATACTAACTACAACGTATATAATCTAGGACTATAATTTGCATATATTTAATTATAAATAATTAAACGCAAACAATTATTTATTTATTTAAATAGATTAGTGGCAATGGATCGGGAGTTAATATCACTTAAATCTAGACATTAAGTATACAACTCCAACAGTATCTACCCCTTTCTTGATAATATAATGCCGTTAATTCGATCTTGATATGATTCATTTATTCTATATTGATTACCAGTCGGAGGAGGGAAGCCGAAGCAAGGGCAGGGGAGGGAAGAAATCGAAGAGTTTCGGGATGCCTCTCCGCAGACCCGATCCAGACCCCGGAGCTCGACAAGTGCGGCCTTTCCTCCTTCGACACCAAAGACAAAGTGAAGACGGAGATCATGTGCTGCCCTCCTTTCGGCCAGAAAGCTGTCGACTACCGCCTCCCGCCCATCTTCCAGATGAAGATCAGGCCCTCTGCCCACCGCGTGTCCCCCGAGTACATATTCAAGTTGTAGAGGCTATGTGAAGGTTTTCTATGCAGGAATATTAAAGCTTCGTAATGTTAGAATAAACTTTTTCCTTTGATTTGGTTTTGACTTTTAATATCCTAATCTGATATGTTTTACTATTTTGATTCCAATTGATTCCAATTTCCAGGTGGTTGCCCTGTTATCAAAGGGAATAAGTGGTCGTCTACGAAGTGGATGCATGTCGGTGAATACAAAATCTAGGAGCTTTTTTCTTTTCTTATCTATGCTTTTCTGACCCTGTGCATTTTTTGAAGATATAAAGAAAATTGAGGTTTTTTTTACCGACTAATTATGCTGACTGTTACGGCATCCGTGTTGTACTTATTCAGAACATATATTCTTGGTTTTCGAGTTTTTATATCTTGTGTTCTGGTTCATTGAATAGTTTTTGTGATTTCTCTTTCACTTATCCTTTGAGCACCTTTTGATGGTTTAAACTATTGATTTACTATATTTAGAGTTGTAGTGTATTAAACAGTTTAACATACACTATTAGTTACATACATTGTACTACTTAGAGAGTTGCAGTGTATTGAACAGTTTAACATACACAATAAGTTACATACATTGTACTATTTAGACAATGTAATTGGTAGTTTAAAATTCATAAATTAGATCATTAGTTTACGAACAAGTATTTAGTATTTTAATAGATTTTGTTAAGAAAATATTACAAACACTGTACCTTTTGCACAGTGTCTTTTGCGCAGTGTATTTTGTATTTTGCGCAGTGTAATTTGCGCAGTTTAACATACACTATTAGTTAAATACACTGTACTACTTAGAAGGTTGTACTGTATTAAACATTTAACATACACTATTAGTTACACACACATTACTACTTAGATAAGTGTAATTGGTATTTTAAAATTCATAAATTGGATCATTAGTTTACGAACAAGTATTTAGTAGTTTAATAGATTCATAAATTGGATCCTTAGATGAAATGGTTTGTAGTGCTGGCACTACTGCTGGCTCCCCTTCTCACGTTAAAGATGAAGAATGCTCGGAAATAGACAGATGGTCGTCTACCCTCTCCATCTCGCACAACTTAGTTCAAGGTTGGACGAAGAGGGGCTTCGAAAGCTCTTGCAGAGAAATGAGACGAGGCTCAAACTGTTGGAAATCGATATCCCGGGGTTAACGGAATTGCGGAAAACATAACCCCGACCGAAATCCCATCGCCGGAAAACACGCGAACCACCGTACGACGCCGGAGCTCAACCGGAGCGTCGCCGTGGGCGAACCCACGGCTAAACCCTAGCCGAGCCCCCGCCGGGAGGGGCTCGCGATCGCTGCCCTAGCGATCGCCGGGGATGCACGCGCATCCCCGTGGGGCTGTTCGGAACAGCCCCCGGCGGTGAGTCCGACGACTCACCGCCACCGCCGAGGAGGGCGGTGCGCCCAGCGCACCCGCCGCGGCTGCCCCTGCGATCGACCGATTGGTCGATCGCATGCCCCGCGATCGACCGATTGGTCGATCGCATGCCCCGCGATCGACGCCCCAGGGCTCGATCGCACCCTCGGCTCCCAGCCGAGGGTTCCTCTTAACCTTCGCCGGGGATCTCGATTCCCCGTCCCCGAAGTTCATACGTCCCAGATCTTGGTTCATGTATATATTACGATTTATATATCACATAAAATCATAGATGGTGTTTATCGATTTTACCTTTGATCTCGTTGTGCGGAGAAACGAGATTGATTTGAAGACCTTCGGATCTTCCTACGTATTCCTTGCACTAGCTTGAGCGTCGTGTGGGCGACGATCCTCCAAGCTTATGGATCTCCTTCACAACTCTCTAGAACTATCAACTAATGATATTCTTTTCTTGTAGGTATGTTCTAATTGTGAATACCATGTAGTGCTTTTATAGGCTACGTAGGGGATCTAAAGGAGGTGGAATATTGAGCTTCCAATATTAATGATTAAATTGAGCCCAAGCCCAAATCTATTAATCCATTAATATTGATTAATTCCACTATATAAATATAATTTCACTCCTAATATTCACCATATTAAATCAAATAATATTCACTCCGGTAGTATTATTTATTCCATGTGTTTAAGATATAAATATCCATGAATAAAATTAATTTATTGCTTAATTAATTTATTCATCTCTTATATCCGAGACTAGTACCATTCAACTTTAATTATTATGCGGAACAAATCCACTCATGAGGTTTACATAATAATTCCTTATGAACTCATCTCGGGGATATTATCAACCCTCTCGAGGACACATTTTCCCATCAAGAATTCACGGCATGTCATACATAAAATACCGTGACCCAACTTTACCGGTAATTGATCGGTTATTCTAATCAATCAATTCCTTTGGAAAATCAAAGTCACTAATATTAAATGCACACACCCGCAATAATATCAGGGATTAAGAATAAAATACTCAGAGATTTAAATCGATTATCCAAGGCAATCCTAATCGATAAATCTCCAGCGATCCGCTCAATACACCAAGTGTACAAGTATAATAAAATAATCAAGACCAATTATTTTCTCTCTCATACAGCGACTATACCGATGGATTAGTTCTTGTCCATCTAGGTCGTGAGCTACTGTTTGATTATATACGAGTGACTGATAGCATGATCTTCCGTGTGACGACGCACACCATACTAAATACAACGTATATAATCCAGAACCATATTTGCATTTATTTAATTATAAATAATTAAAAGCAAACGATTATTCATTTAAATAGATTAAATACTATGACCGGGAGTTTACGATACTTAAATCTAGACATTAAGTATACAACTCCATCACAAACTAGTAGTCGGCAACACAAGGATCGGGTATTACAAGGAAACAGAGAGGTACGAAAAGTATGTACGTTGACCTAAGGTACATCCCCGAGCTCTCGGCGGTGAGTAAGGATGAGTCGAGGGTCGTTGAGTTCGGGGCGGCTCTGTCAATCTCCAAAATCATTTTGCATCTGAGAGAGAAATGTAATTATACGGTGGTGTTCGCCGACCATTTGGAAAGAGTTGCTTCGGGGTTCGTGAGGAACTCGGCTAGTATCGGGGGTACTTTGGTCATTGCGCAGAAGAAGCGCTTCCCTTCGGATATTGTCACGTTGCTTCTTGCGGTTCTAGCGTAGGCGTACTCACAGAAGACGGTATACGCGAGAGGATTGAAACGAAAGAGTTCCTGAAAAGTCGAGCTTTCGACCCGAACGACGTGCTCTTGAGTGTTCACGTTCCGTTTCCGGAAACTAACTCCTTTTTCGAGACGTATCTGGCTTCACCGCGACCTCTTGGAAACGCGCTGCCGTATTTGAATGCCCCCTTAGTCGAGTGTTCACGTTCCGTTTCCTTAAACTAAATCCTTACTCGAGTATACGGATCGACTTTGTTGTCGTCCTCAAAACAAGTTGTGGATTGCTGGAAATCGATATCCCGGGGTATCAAAAATTGCGGAACCGATAACCCCGACCGAAATCCCGTCGCCGGAAACCGATCACGAGCACCACGATATCCGGAGCTCAACCGGAGAGTCGCCGCGGGATGAACCCGCGGCCGAAACCTTAGCCGAGCCCCACCGTGGGCTCGCGATCGCGTGCGATCGCATGGGGCTGCTCCGGCAGCCCCGGGCGGCGGTGAGTCCGGCGACTTCACCGCCGTCGCCGCCGTGAGGAGGGGCGCCAGCCGAGGCACCAGCCCTCGGCAGCCCCGCGATCGACCTCACGGTCGATCGCTCGCCCCGGCTCCAGCCGGGGCTTCCCTCTCGCGCACGCCGCGATCGAACCCTAGGTTCGATCGCACCCCTCGGCTCCCAGCCGAGGGTCCTTCGAACGTTCGCCGGGGATCTCGAATCCCCGTCCCCGAAGTTCGTCGTTTACCCGGATCTTGTGTTCATGTATATGTCACAATTTAATTCACATAAATTCACACGAAGGAGTTTATGATTTGTACCTTTTGATTTGTTGTGCGGAGAAACAAAATCAATCGAAGACCTTTGAATCTTCCCACGTATTCCTTGCACTCCGTTCGAACGTCGGGTGGGCGACGATCTATCGAACTCCTATGGATCTCCTTCAACTCTCTAGAATATCAAGTATGATAATTCTTGTCTTATTCAAGTTATGAATTATGAAGGCCATGTAGTGCTTTTATAGGCTACGTAGGGGATCTAAAGGAGGTGGAATATTGGGCTTCCAATATTGAAGATTAAATTGAGCCCAATGCTCAAGTCCATTAATCCTTATCAATATTAATTAATTTATTTTCCACTATATAAATTAATTGCACTCCCAATATTAAACCATATTATATCAAATAATATTTCTCCGGTAGTATTATTTATTCCGTGTATTTAAGATTTAAATATCCATGAATAAAATTAATTTATTGCTAATTAATTTATTCATCTCTTTAATCCGAGACTAGTACCATTCAACCTTAATTATTGTGCGGAACGAATCCACTCATGAGGTTTACACAATAATTCCTTATGAACTCATCTCGGGGATATTATCAACCCTTCCGGGATACACTGTCCGGTCAATCATTCACGGCATGCCATATATGAAATATAGTGACCCAACTTAACCGGTAATTAACCCAATAATTAAATCGGTTAATTCCTTTGGTAAATCAAAGTCACTTATATTAAATATACACACCCGCAATAATATCGGGGATTAAGAATAAAATACACTGAGACTCGAATCGATTATCGCCGGCAATCCTAATCGATGAATCTCGACGATCCGCTCAATACACCAAGTGTACAAGTGTGATAAAATAATTAAGATAAATTATTTTCTCTCTCACACAACGACTATACCGTGTTGGAAATCGATATCCCGGAATTAATAAATTTAAATAAATAAATTATCTAATTAATTCCGACCGAAATCCTTTGGAGATCGAATATCCGGGTTGTCAAATTGCGGAACGACAACTCCAATCGACTCCCGGTTGCCGGAACATCCCGCCACGAACCACCACGAAGCCGGACTCAACCAAACAAGCCGCCGCGGGGATAGCCCGCGGCTGTCCGGTCGAGCCCCCGCTGTTGGAATATGTCCTTCGATCCTACGTGTGCAATCGATAAAGTCATAAGGTCGTCTATGGATGTTAAATGATTATTTGATAATATTATTTGTTGGGAACAATATAATATTGATCGATAAATCATACCTACAGGGTCACACACGGACTCAAAGATGATGTACGTTGCTTGATAAATATATTGATTTAGAATCAATATTTACGTGGATTTAATAAACATGCATGGGATGCATGGCTTGCATGGATGCATGTCACATAGTGTGACATGGCATGCCACATAAGCAAGTGGGACCACATACAATGCATAGTGGCATGTGTATGTGGCATATGACCTTTCACCTCCTTTGTAACCCCTTTTGCATGATAATGGTGCATTATGGTGCCCATTATGTTGTAGGTTACAAAGGGGAGTAATGTGGTGAATAATGAGGTTATTATATGAATGAAAATCAGATTTTCATCACACATTATCTTTACCCACGAAATTCACACCAAAGAGAGAAAGGAGAGAGTGTTCTAGGAGAACCGACTCGATCAAGCAAAGTGTTCGTCATCCGGGTTCGTGTGCAACACGTAGAGGCCGGGCCATTTGTGCGGCTTCCACATCCGGACGATCTAAAGGAGTGCCGAGGTCATTCACAAGGAGAGCTTCGAGAGGCTGATCAATTTGAGGTGGTTCAATCGACTCAACACCACCTCAACGACATCAACAAATCACTTCGTCACAAAAGTAAGTAATCGTTGAACCTTATATATATATATATATATATTGGATGTGTATATATATATGTTTATATGTGTTCTTATAAACATTAAGTGTGCACTAAGATCATGGCATAGTAAATTTATAGCTTTACACGCTTCCGCACACACGGTATATCGATTGGATCGGTATACCGGCACCTTAAATTGGTATCAGAGCCTAGGGCTCGTGCACACTTTTGTGTTGGACACGAAGGTTAAATCAACATAATTGGATTATTTGTTTAATTGTGATTATGTGATTAGATGTAAGGCCGTCCACCGTTAGTGGTCGGGTGAATGAAATTGTCGTTTTTTTACGTACGATTGGCCATAGTTTTGGAGGGCTGCGTCCCTTGGAATCTTTTGTAATAGATAGGTTTTTTCTATTCAAAAATGTATTGTTCAATGTGTAAGCAATGGATTGAATCCATGGATCGAAAAAAGATCTCGGCTCTCCGGCGAAAACGAGAAGAAACGAAGCAAAACGAAGCAAAGCGGACAAAACCGGGCTGCTGAAGCCAAACGGCGGGCGCCGTTTGTGCTCCAGCGGGCGCTGTTTTGATTTGGCGGGCGCCGTTTTGGAAACGGTGACCGCCGAAAGCTCTTTTTGGGGGCAGACGGTTTTTTGCCCTTTCGGCGGGCGCCGTTTTGGAAACGGCGACCGCCGGTGGTGTTCAGCGACCGCTGGTTGTAAAACGGCGGGCGCTGTTCGTGGTTTTTGGGGTAATGACTTGTTTTGACCAAAATCGGCGAGCGCGGAACTGATACGGCGGGCGCGGACCAATCCAGAAGATGTTCAAGGCCTATTTTGTTGCTTTTAATCTTTTCGTTTGAGAGTTGTGAGGTTCTAGGGGCCTTTCGATTTCGTATTTATTTGCTTTGCTAGTTATAGGTTGTTTTATGTTATAAATGTTCAACTTACATATAAACAAACCTATGCATGCAAATTCCCAAAATAATGAGTATAATGTCTTGTCCAAAACATCACACCCCTAAAGCCCTCGATCATAAGTTGGTAGGTCCGCCTCAGCGGGGTACTACTTGTTATCTTGGGATAAGTGGGAGTAAGGGTTAGACCCTTACACGTGACTTTGGTTTTCTCATCGATAGATCCACTGCAGGCGTGGCTATCGAGACATGAGATGAGAATGGGATTCTCATCGACCGAAAGTGATATTAGATATCATTGACATGGGTGTGTCTACCTATCTTGAAATACTTAAGTGCGGACTCAGTCGGCTTAAATATTTACAAGATGAGGATCTCGGGATCGTTTTGTTCTAAGGGACAATGATATTGGATATCAATTGAACAAAATGAAATAAATAAGTACAATTGTTAGACAACCTTATTTGTTTACCGCTTTGTGGATGTTTACATACTTTATTTATCTTTCTTTTGTAGTTTATCATGTCTAATATCAACTCAATTCAAGTTTCGTTCAATTCTTGATTGTGAAAAATTGAACAACATAAATTTTCTTGATTAACAACGTAATTTGAGGATGGTCCTCAAATACGAAGTCAAGGAAAATGTGTTAAATAACCACATCCTAAGATATCATTGAACAACTCAATAGCATGTTCGGGGAATATGCTAATATTGAAAAGTTCTGAATAACCAGGGTCATCGCTTCAGCTAGGCTGGAAAAGAGAAACCTATAGGGACCACATGTACAACAAATAATTGGATTATTTGTTTTAAGTGATCTCCTAAAATTTTCTAAGATGATGAGTCGTCAATTAAAAAGGACCCTGAGAGGTATATTCTTATGATAAGGGATGAGGTATTCAAAAGAGCATGGGCAAAAATGCTACTAGGGTTCCTAGGGAATCTGAATGCGTCTACTGCATAAGTGTAGGACACTAATTGCAAACAAGTAAAAGTTCATATTTTATTCAATTTCAAAACAAATGCCTAATTTGTCTTTCATTTGATGGATTATAAGGTTAGGATTATTTACACCTCGGGGAGTGATTTAATCCAAAAACACTTAAGTTCATCAATGACACAAATTAGAGACTTTCGAGCCATTGGATGGCGTGAATCGATTGTCTGGTTGGCTCCCTCATATTTTATGAGAGATAGGGCTTCAATTGCATGATAATATCGCTGGTTAGAAAACTTCGATTTTTCACTTACGATTTATCACGTTTTGACATTGAGATAATTTTGAATGGGAAATTTGAATGAAACTCAATTATTGGGAATAATTGAATTTGCCCAAAGTTCAATGAAGATGTGAAGAACGGGGTTGCTTCATCTTCAGGTATTAATGTTATAGACATTAAACTTCACAAATTCTACTTCTTGGGTATTGGATGCCAAATGTGGTTCTCACATTTGTATGTGGAGGAACTACATAGAAGTATAAGTTTGGTGAGTAGAGATGTTGATCTACGGGCGAGAAATGGAGCGAAGGTCGCTGCATTAGCCGTATGATCATATGATGTTGTTTTGCCTTAGGGCCTTGTTTTAGTATTATAACTATGTAATTTCGTACCTTCAATAAACAATGAATATTGGTTCAGTATTGGATACTGATGGATTAGTTTTTCACTATTAAATAGTTTGGTAACTATTTTAATTGTGAATTATTCTTTGTTTTGGTACGTTTATTATATTGTTTATGTATACTTTAAACTTGAAAAATCATATATAACATTAACATTAAAGGCCGAATCGAATAAGTCTCAATGAGACATAACTATAACATTGTTGATTAGGTCAAATCAACATCTAAATATGTAACGAATCTTCTTTTAGAATGCATTCTAGATTCATTTGACTTGGAGTCATTTGATACATGTGGATGATGTGTGATGGACAAGATAACAATGTCATCTTTCTTGGAGAAAGGAGAACATGTGAGTGATTTATTAGGGATGATCCATACTGATGTATGTGGAACCTATCAGTTCACAAGCACATGAAGGTTATGTTTCGAGAAAACAAACTATATTAGATATAGTTCGACCATTCGATGAGAGGTCTAAATGAACTACTGGTCTCTTTTGGGAACACATAATTCTAGACTTCAACTTATACACTGAATAGGACACCGTCAAAAGCTGTTGATAAGACACCATACGAAGTATGGAAAGGGAAGGTCCCTAACTTGTCTTATATCAAGGTTTGGGGATGTGAAGCTTATGTGAAGAGAAATATCTCTACAAAGCTTGAACCCAAATCGGATAAATGTTTCTTTGTTGGTTATCCAAAAGAAACTCGAGGGTACCACTTTTACAACCAATCTGAGAACAAAGTCTTTGTTGCTCGAGATGGTGTATTTCTTGAAAAGGAATATCTTTCCAAGAAAGTAAGTGGGAGCTCAGTTGAATTGAATGAAGTTCAAGAAGACTTGAACGAGGTTCAAGAAGATCAAACTGAGATGGACACTCAAGACCAAGTCGAGAGTGATCCAGTGGTTTTGGAAACAACACCTAACCCTCGAAGGTCCGGAAGGATTAGATCTCAACCTGACAGATACTTAGGTATTCTGAAAAATGAGAGCTATGAAGTCATGCTTTTAGAAAGCAATGAACCTTCGACCTATATCCAAGCTATGACGAGTCCAGATTCCGAGAAATGGCAGGGTGCCATGAAATCCGAAATGGAATCAATGTCTGAAAATCAAGTTTGGAACTTGGTCGATTTGCCTAAAGGGGCTAGGCCCATTGGATGCAAATGGATTTACAAGATAAAAAGAGACATGAATGGAAAACCTAGTGTTTTCAAAGCAAGGTTGGTGGCAAAAGGATATAAACAAATTCACGGGGTGGATTATGATGAAACCTTTTCACCAGTTGCTATGATTAAATCCATTCGGATTCTCTTAGCCATTGCTGCTCATTATGATTATGAGATATGGCAAATGGACGTTAAAACCGCCTTCTTGAATGGGATTCTAGTCGAGGATGTGTTTATGACAGAACCAGAGGGTTTTATCGATCCTAATCAGGCTGAGAGAGTATGCAAGCTTAATAGATCCATCTATGGATTAAAGCAAGCATCTCGGAGCTGGAATCTTCGATTCGATGAATCCATACAAGAGTTTGGATTTCAAAAGAACATGGAAGACTCTTGTGTTTACAAGAAGGTCAGTGGGAGTTACGTTGTATTAATTGTGTTGTATGTCGGTGACATACTCCTTATTGGAAACAATGTTTCTATGCTTAATTCTATTAAAGAATGCCTTGGAAATTGTTTTTCAATAAAGGATCTTGGAGAAGCACAGTACATATTGGGCATCAAGATCTGTCGGAACAGATCGAAAAGGATGTTTGGACTTAGTAAAGCGACCTATATTGATAAGGTGCTTGATAAATTCAGAATGAAAGACGCCAGAAAGGGTCTCATTCCAATGAGTCATGGCACATCACTTAGCAAGATGCAAGGCCTTACGGTACTTGATGAGCAAAAGAGGATGTAAAACATTCCTTATGCTTCGGCAATAGGGTCTATAATGTACGCCATGATATGTACACGACTGGACGTATTGTATGCTTTGAGCATGACGATTCGGTTTCAAGGAAACCCAGGTGAGACGCATTAGACTGCGGCCAAGAGTATTCTTATGTACCTTAGATGGACTAAAGAATATTTTGTTGTCTTTGGAAGACAAAAAGAGTTGATATTAACAAGCAGTTTGACTGCTAACTTCAAAACAGACTAAGATAATTTCCGATTTTAATCTGGTTATATCTTTTGTCTGGTTAGAGGTGAAATTTGCTGGAATAGTTCCATGCAATGCAATATAGCTGATTAAACTACATAAGTTGAGCACAGTATTGCATTGGATGCAGTAATGTTGGCAGTTAAGATTTGAAAGTTCTTGAATGAACTAGGTGGCGTAACTAGCTTAGCCCATCCGATAATTCTCTATTTATAGTAGAGTTATCGCGCAAGCCAATGAGCTAGGAAGCACCACAAGTCTAAAACTGGTGCTCAGGAAGTTCCACATTATCTGGGAGATAGTTTTGTGGAGACATCGAGATAATAAAGTTGCAACTTTTGGTAAGGTTGCAAACCCGCTTTCTTAACCTCTCCAGCAGTTTAAGCTTGAGGCTTTCACGACTGCAATAGAGATCAGACATCTTAGAGATGGGTTGTGATTTCTATTACTGTATTAGATACTTTTGGAGATTTGGTAAACATTCACTCATATGTATAATACATGTTTCTTCATATAAATATGGTTTAATTTATATGAATTGTCCAAATGATTAAGTGATATCAATTGGGTTATGAGGTCGACTTACCGCATAATGAAGTCCCAATGGTTGAACTGATATACTTAAATCATATAGTTGTTCCTGGTTCGTATAATCGAGTACGGACAAACCGATAATACAATGAACTAGTTTGTAATGTGTACTATAGCGCCGCTTCATGGGCTAGTGATGTGGGACATCAAGTACAATTACATAGATATTAGCTGGGAGCTAATGATCGAACAGACCCGACTGGAATAGTATTTAAGATTTCGAGTCATAATACTGTTTCATTGACTGTCGAGCAATTTCCTCTGACCTGAGTAGTCCAGAGTAATTCCATTGTGAACTGGTGTACTTTGATACAAGTAAACGCCTTTCGTAAAAGGAGGTTATAAAACTTGTCATTGGGTATATCAGGAAGCAAGTGGGAGAGCTTGGATTGACAAGATGGGATTGTCCTCCATTTTATAATGGGATACATGTCTTACCGGCCACTTGGAGAGTCGAGACTGTGGAAAATACGTGGCCACGTCCAGATTCGTATCATAGTGATAAATCTGTTTTTACAGTCTGTCTCGAAGTCCAAGAAAGGTTTAAACCGATTGAGGATGACTCGAGTCTTGCCTCAAGTTCAAACTTAGACATAAAGTGACAACAGGAAGTTGGCAGCACACTGGCTCTGAAGGCCAAGTGGGAGATTGTTGGAATATGTCCTTCGATCCTACGTGTGCAATCGATAAAGTCATAAGGTCGTCTATGGATGTTAAATGATTATTTGATAATATTATTTGTTGGGAACAATATAATATTGATCGATAAATCATACCTACAGGGTCACACACGGACTCAAAGATGATGTACGTTGCTTGATAAATATATTGATTTAGAATCAATATTTACGTGGATTTAATAAACATGCATGGGATGCATGGCTTGCATGGATGCATGTCACATAGTGTGACATGGCATGCCACATAAGCAAGTGGGACCACATACAATGCATAGTGGCATGTGTATGTGGCATATGACCTTTCACCTCCTTTGTAACCCCTTTTGCATGATAATGGTGCATTATGGTGCCCATTATGTTGTAGGTTACAAAGGGGAGTAATGTGGTGAATAATGAGGTTATTATATGAATGAAAATCAGATTTTCATCACACATTATCTTTACCCACGAAATTCACACCAAAGAGAGAAAGGAGAGAGTGTTCTAGGAGAACCGACTCGATCAAGCAAAGTGTTCGTCATCCGGGTTCGTGTGCAACACGTAGAGGCCGGGCCATTTGTGCGGCTTCCACATCCGGACGATCTAAAGGAGTGCCGAGGTCATTCACAAGGAGAGCTTCGAGAGGCTGATCAATTTGAGGTGGTTCAATCGACTCAACACCACCTCAACGACATCAACAAATCACTTCGTCACAAAAGTAAGTAATCGTTGAACCTTATATATATATATATATATTGGATGTGTATATATATATGTTTATATGTGTTCTTATAAACATTAAGTGTGCACTAAGATCATGGCATAGTAAATTTATAGCTTTACACGCTTCCGCACACACGGTATATCGATTGGATCGGTATACCGGCACCTTCACCCGCATGGGGCTCGCGGCTGTACACGGCAGCCGCCTAGGGCTGCCCTTGGCAGCCCGCTGGGCATCCCAGCCACGCTCCGCTGATCGCCCTCAAGCCACGGTTGAACCGTGGCTAGCGATCAGCCCGCAACCACCGCCGCGCGAGCGGCGGTCCAGCCGCGCGAGCGGCAGCCCCTCCGCGTGAGCGGAGGCAGCACCGTGCGAGCGGTGCTGCTCGGGCAGCAAGGGTTCGTGCCCAGCTAGGGCACGATCGAGTCTCGGCGTCCAGCCGAGGCTCTCGCCCTCTCGACCCCTCCAGCCGAGCCGACGATGCGCCGGCGGTCCGGTGGTCTTCGACCACCACCGCCCGGTTCGTCCTCGTCATGGGTCGCGTCTTTCGGATCTTGGTTCATGATACTTTCACGATAATTAAACGATAAAATCATAAAGAGGGTTTTACGATTTACCTCGTTCTCGTTGTTCGGAAAAACGTAGAACTCAATTTGACGACCTTGAGATCTTCCCACGTATTCCTTGCACTAGCCCGAACGTCGTGTGGGCGACGATCTACCTAACTCCATGGATCCTCCTCTCTACTTTCTCTCTCTAGAATTGTGATCTTCAAATTATGATATTAGAGAAGACCATGTAGTGCTTTTATAGGCTACGTAGAGGATCTTAAGGAGGTGGAATATTGGGCTTCCAATATTGAAGATTAAATTGAGCCCAATGCTCAAGTCCATTAATCCTTATCAATATTAATTAATTCTATTTTCCACTATATAAAATTAATTGCACTCCCAATATTAAACCATATTATATCAAATAATATTTCTCCGGTAGTATTATTTATTCCGTGTATTTAAGATATAAATATCCATGAATAAAATTAATTTATTGCTAATTAATTTATTCATCTCTTATATCCGAGACTAGTACCATTCAACCTTAATTATTATGCGGAACGAATCCACCTGCAGGGTTTACATAATAATTCCTTATGAACTCATCTCGGGGATATTATCAACCCTTCCGGGATACACTTTCCCGTCAAGTATTCACGGCATGCCATATATAAAATATAGTGACCCAACTTAACCGGTAATTAACCCAATAATTAAATCGGTTAATTCCTTTGGTAAATCAAAGTCACTTATATTAAATATACACACCCGCAATAGTTTCGGGGATTAAGAATAAAATACACTGAGACTCGAATCGATTATCGCCGGCAATCCTAATCGATGAATCTCAAGCAGATCCGCTCAATACACCAAGTGTACAAGTGTGATAAAATAATTAAGATAAATTATTTTCTCTCTCACACAACGACTATACCGATGGATTGGTCCGTGTCCATCTAGGTCGTGAGCAACTGTTCGATTAAATACGAGTAACCGATAGTATGATCTTCTGTGCGCCCATGCAACACCATACTAACTACAACGTATAAAATCTAGGACTATGATTTGCATATATTTAATTATAAATAATTAAACGCAAATAATTGTTTATTTAATTAAATAGATTAGTGGCAATGGATCGTGAGTTTCCTTTACTTAAATCTAGACATTAAGTACACAACTCCAACAATCTCCCACTTGTACTAAGGTCTAGTCATTTCCTCCAAACTCCCGACTCCCATACTCATCACGTGCTTAAGTTGTACTTCCAAGAAGTATTATGTGAATGAGCACTCTAGGTTGCCGCTCTGAAGTTATCTTGGTGACTACAGGGTCTCCCTCGACGATGACTCGTATCAGGTGGTACTTGCACTATGTGTTATCTTACACTTATGGACTAGTGATTTCTTCCCATTTGCCATTGCACCGCTATTTACATAGCCTTTGGCAAATTAAGAATCACATCTAAGTCCCAGAGATTATCCCGGAGTTATACCAAAACTTCCGCTGCCTCTGAGGCCGCTATTTGGTTACCCATGGCAGAGTCCGAGAAGCATCGTGCTTATCACTCTTCCATGTTAAAACTCCTTCTCCTTTAATAGTGAAACACATAGCCTGATATCGACTTACACCGGTCCTCATTCGATTAGAAATCTAAGAGAATGTAATCCAAAGGAAATGCTTGTCTGCTTCGTAGTCTAGAACAGTACTTCGAAAGTACTTTTACAGCAGTCGAACATTCCTTTCCAGGATTACCTTGATATCCTCCCACTACGCTAACCGCATAGCCGATATCAGGTTCTTGTTTTCAACAATGCATTTATTAAGCTTTCCACACTAAAAGTGTAGGAAACTGCTTTCATTGCTTCTATCTCCTTTTGTGTTCCAAAACACATATCCTTAGATAGATGCATTCCGTCTCCGAAAGGTAACGAACCTTTTTCTCGGAATCTTGCATGTTAAAACGAACCATAATCATATATGTAAGATGTCCAGGAGAAGTACAATGTTCATTCCTAGAGATCCAAGATCTCAAGAACATGTCCAACTTCTTCCTATATCTTTCATAATGATTTATCTAGACAACCACCATTTTATGTCTGACAACATCTTTACATTGTTACCAATGATAAAATGTTATCTACATAAAACCTCCGAGAAACACCACCTTGTTTTCCATCACGTTTCCAATACACACGATTCGTCTATGCTTTTGATGAATCCATAAAATGGACTATCTCATCAATTTGCATGTACCACAAACTCAATGCTTTGTTTCAATCCATAAATGGATCAACTAAGCTTGTACTCTAAATGATCTCGCCTCTTAGCAATAATCCTTATTGCTCTCCAAGAAGGCACATTTAGATCTAGTACGGCCTTTATGTAGATCCAGGGATCGATTTCATGTATACTAGGTCCAGAGTCCGAAGACTCTCCTAGTCTTATGAATATCTTCGATTGTCCCACAACTATGGCGTTCCGGTGTATAAACAGTGATAACAGTAGGTGCAGTTAGTGGTGTACCGCTACTCGGTTCGGCTGGTTCTAAGTCTTAATCTTTCTCTCTCATTTCAAAGTATTACGTCACCTTGGGCTTGTGGTTCATTATATAGTCTTTCTCTAAGAACCGGGCGTTAGAACTTGTAACGTCCTTCTGGTTCATAGTACTATTGAACACACATCTTTTGTTCTTCTAGGATATTCTACAACCGCATTTGAATGCGCCGTTGTTTCCAGACATATCCATAGAACATAGGTAGTTCCGTATAACTCATGTTTTTACTATTTCTATAAGAGTTCCATTTCTTGTTTACGGCACACCATTTCTACACAACAGTGTATGGTGTAGTCATTTAGGATCAAATCCCAATCTCTGATCAGTATGCCATGCGTTCCTTAGACAGGTACTTGCCTCCGCGATCAAATCGCAGGCTACAAATGGATATACCTTGATGGTTCTCCACAATAGCTTTGTGTCCATTGACTTGTCAAAACACTTGCTTTTGTGGCACATCAGGTATTCTAATCCATTTCTCGAGTAATTATCAAATGAAGTACTCGTACCTTATTGTCTGAGTAGACATAGGTCTGCATAATCAGAGTCAATCAATTCTTATACTTGTCCGGATCTTATATCTTATATCCATAAAGGATTGCATAGTCATATTATCTTCCAAATTATATTCTTAGGTCGGAAGGTCCACTCCTTCAACTTAATCGATCAAATATCAATTTTCGACCTTTGAACTTCTTATTTGAATAAACATGACTCAGCATAAGAATCCACAAGTATAATTGATAAAGAAATCTCTTATTAGTAAAACGAGTTTCATACTACGGTTCGTTGCATCGTGGTGGACTCAGGATTCATCATTTATATATTGCTAGCCAATGTACCAAAATAGATAATATCATTATTTCTTCTTATAACCATCAAATGATTAAAAGAAATAAAATATCCATTTATCAGAAATCCAGAACAAAGTTCTTTCTAATATGAAAGGTACATAAAAGCAATAACTCAAAATGAAATCCTATAAAATGTCCTTCACTGCAACTGCTGCCTCCTCCACAGCATTGCCCATGTAGACTACAATATTTTCTTTTCCAAGTCGTTAGGTTTCCTGGAACCTCTTGCATTTAAAATGCACATACCGTCAGTGGTTCCATATCTACACACCAGGTTCCGGTAGATAATACCACTGACTATGTTTTACGACTAAAGAAAATTTCGTACTTTCTTTGAGAGGATAATCAGACTTCCAGTACCCAGACTGTTTGCATCGAGAACACTTGCCTACGGGCTTTCTCGTCCCATCTCGTGGTCCAAGAAACCTAGGACCACTGGGTTTCTTTGCTCGCTTTTCCTTTCCCCGATTTTGCCCTTAGGTTCGAAACCTTTGGCATTAGCTACAAGAGCTTGCGATTTCCGTCTCAACTCGTCTAAAAGGTCAATCATCTCAAAAACGTGTTTAAGCGTTTCCTCGAATCGACTGGCCTTTATGAGTATCCTCATCGCCTCTTGTCTAGCCTCTACATCATGTCTAAACATCTCCTTGAGTTTGAACATGATATCAAAATCAGTCCTTTCCTCATTAGTTAAGACATTTGTAGGCTCGGGAGGACAAAGCTCACTGAGTACAAACTTGTACTCTTCAACAGTCTGGACAATGTCTAGATCTCTACTCCAATCATAACATTTAGGGACCAATGAGTTTAAAATCCTTACGTATCACATAAAGTGGGTTCAAAGCCATATCCTAATCTATGAGCACATATAACAACAAACAATCGATTTAATATCCGATATTATCTCCCTCAAACAATATCATTAAACCACTAATCACATCTAAAATCCCATCAGATATGGCAAGCCACGATAGTGTGGACGTTTACCTATCCAAATGATTTAGCAATTAGATTTCCTTCGGTCGTACATCATCATTAGCGTTACTTCGATAGGAAGAATACTAAGAAGCGTACCTAAGTGTAAACCATTACTCAGTATCTAAGAAGATTAATTGGGACACGCATATTCACCGCAAGCCACGATAGTGTGGACGTTTACGTTAACATACGCTCCTTTACTCCCTTCTATAACTGTCTACATCAATCGTTCCAAAATCCCATTCAATGTAGCAAGCCACGATAGTGTGGACGTTTACTACACCAAAAGACTTTTACAATTGACATCCAACTACTTGAATCATTTAATCTTGTAAATCAGGACGCGGAGAATCATAAGTGAAACTCGAAGTTTCTAACCAGTGATTCACCATGCGAACGACCCTATCTCTCATAAATGAGGGAGCCGAGCAGACAATCGATCTAGTCATCAAATGACACGAAAGTCTCTAATTTGTGTCCTCGACATGACCAAGTGGCTTTGGCTCCATTCCACTCCCCGGGGTGAGAATGAGTCGACTTGAAATCAGTTTTGGAAAGACAAATTAGGCATTGTTTGATAAACTTAATCAATGTTTCTCGTAAAAGGAATTACAAGAATTCTCCTCCAATGACTTGTCTATACGAACTTCAAAA
Source organism: Euphrasia confusa (assembly GCA_954870475.1). Taxonomy (NCBI): domain Eukaryota; kingdom Viridiplantae; phylum Streptophyta; class Magnoliopsida; order Lamiales; family Orobanchaceae; genus Euphrasia; species Euphrasia confusa. The sequence goes on from OX940950.1 coordinate 18,821,017, forward strand.
GTCCATAAAAGTCACCAAGAGAACAGCAATGGAGACCATGGATATGTTTCCATACCCTCTCCCACTTAGCTTTTTATAACAAAGGGATACGCTATCTAATGCATAATTAAATACACATAAGCATGCATACATGAAATAGAGCACATAGAATATTATCACATAATCAAAATAATACTAGAATATTATTTTCCGACTATTATGGCTTTATCGCATCCCCGTATGCGTCTTCTAGTCTTTAGTCTTCGTTCTTGAATGCTCCATGTGACGGGAATATTAATTCCAATATTTAAATCTATTTATTTTTAATAAATCCAAAAGATACTTAATTCGAAAATTAAGTCAATCGAATAAATCAAAATAAAATTAAATATTGTTAATATTTTTATTTATTTTATTTTCCCTTTCTACTTCATTAAATCTCTAGAATAGTCTATCCAAGACCCACTTGGAATATTCTAGAAGACTTCCATAATGAAATAAGGAAATAAAATAATTTATTTTATTTTCCCTTTCTACTTCATTAAATCTCTAGAATAATCTATCCAAGACCCACTTGGAATATTCTAGATGATTTCCATAATGAAATAAGGAAATAAAATAATTTAGGACTCCTAGTCCTTCCAAATTAATTCCTTTCCTAATCCATTAAAAATTCCATAAAGGAATAATTAAATAAGGAAAAATTAATTTAGGACTCTTAAACTTTCCAAATTAATTATTTTCCTAATCCATTAAAAATTCCATAAAGGAATAATTAAATAGGAAAAATGAATTAATTATAAATTTATTCCTTTTCCTAATCTATGAAAATTCCCAAGAATAGGAATAATCAATATGGAAAAATAAATTTATTCTAAATTTATTCTTTTCCTATTCCATGAGAATTCCCAAAAAAATAGGAATACTCAAAATAGGAAAACCGAATAATTTAGGAAAGTTGGATCTTGGCGGGAGAGCACGAGATCACGAGGACCCCGCGCCCCCCACCACCTTCGATCGAGAGCCGAGGGGACACGCCACCGCCGCCGCCGCCTCGCCGGCGCACCACCTCCCTTGGTGGCACCGCGCACGGCCGAGAGGCTCAATGGCCGCCCCTCCTCCTTTGGGTCGATCGATCCAAGGGATCGGCCATGGGGTTGGCCGATCCGGAGCCCTCCCTCTCAACGTCTCCTCCGCCACACTTTTTCCGGTGATCGTTTCGGAATTGATCCAACGTAAATAATTTCACAAAATTAATTTACAATTATCCGGTATCAATTCTCTACATGAAATCGACCTCAAACAATTTCCGGAAAAATTAAGAACAAGCATTCACCACACAAGAACAAATATCGACATCATCGAGAGTTTAATAATCAAGAGAAATATTATGACATTAATTAACAATAATTAAATCTAGCCATAATAATCGGAAACCCTGCAAGGTAGAACAATTTATCGAAAAATACCATGAACTAAAACCAACGCTCTGATACCAATTGTTGGAAATCGATATCCCGGAATTAATAAATTTAATAAATAAATTATCTAATTAATTCCGACCGAAATCCTTTGGAGATCGAATATTCGGGTTGTCAAATTGCGGAACGACAACTCCAATCGACTCCCGGTTGCCGGAACATCCCGCCACGAACCACCACGAAGCCGGACTCAACCAAACAAGCCGCCGCGGGGATAGCCCGCGGCTGTCCGGTCGAGCCCCCGCATGGGGCTCGCGGCTGTACACGGCAGCCGCCTAGGGCTGCCCTTGGCAGCCCGCTGGGCATCCCAGCCACGCTTCGCTGATCGCCCTCAAGCCACGGTTGAACCGTGGCTAGCGATCAGCCCGCAACCACCGCCGCGCGAGCGGCGGTCCAGCCGCGCGAGCGGCAGCCCCTCCGCGTGAGCGGAGGCAGCACCGTGCGAGCGGTGCTGCTCGGGCAGCAAGGGTTCGTGCCCAGCTAGGGCACGATCGAGTCTCGGCGTCCAGCCGAGGCTCTCGCCCTCTCGACCCCTCCAGCCGAGCCGACGATGCGCCGGCGGTCCGGTGGTCTTCGACCACCACCGCCCGGTTCGTCCTCGTCATGGGTCGCGTCTTTCGGATCTTGGTTCATGATACTTTCACGATAATTAAACGATAAAATCATAAAGAGGGTTTTACGATTTACCTCGTTCTCGTTGTTCGGAAAAACGTAGAACTCAATTTGACGACCTTGAGATCTTCCCACGTATTCCTTGCACTAGCCCGGACGTCGTGTGGGCGACGATCTACCGAACTCCATGGATCCTCCTCTCTACTTTCTCTCTCTAGAATTGTGATCTTCAAATTATGAGATTAGAGAAGACCATGTAGTGCTTTTATAGGCTACGTAGGGGATCTTAAGGAGTTGGAATATTGGGCTTCCAATATTGAAGATTAAATTGAGCCCAATGCTCAAGTCCATTAATCCTTATCAATATTAATTAATTCTATTTTCCACTATATAAAATTAATTGCACTCCCAATATTAAACCATATTATATCAAATAATATTTCTCCGGTAGTATTATTTATTCCGTGTATTTAAGATATAAATATCCATGAATAAAATTAATTTATTGCTAATTAATTTATTCATCTCTTATATCCGAGACTAGTACCATTCAACCTTAATTATTATGCGGAACGAATCCACCTGCAGGGTTTACATAATAATTCCTTATGAACTCATCTCGGGGATATTATCAACCCTTCCGGGATACACTTTCCCGTCAAGTATTCACGGCATGCCATATATAAAATATAGTGACCCAACTTAACCGGTAATTAACCCAATAATTAAATCGGTTAATTCCTTTGGTAAATCAAAGTCACTTATATTAAATATACACACCCGCAATAGTTTCGGGGATTAAGAATAAAATACACTGAGACTCGAATCGATTATCGCCGGCAATCCTAATCGATGAATCTCAAGCAGATCCGCTCAATACACCAAGTGTACAAGTGTGATAAAATAATTAAGATAAATTATTTTCTCTCTCACACAACGACTATACCGATGGATTGGTCCGTGTCCATCTAGGTCGTGAGTAACTGTTCGATTAAATACGAGTAACCGATAGTATGATCTTCTGTGCGCCCATGCAACACCATACTAACTACAACGTATAAAATCTAGGACTATGATTTGCATATATTTAATTATAAATAATTAAACGCAAATAATTGTTTATTTAATTAAATAGATTAGTGGCAATGGATCGTGAGTTTCCTTTACTTAAATCTAGACATTAAGTACACAACTCCAACATACCGATGGATTGGTCCATGTCTATCTAGGTCGTGAGCAACCATTTGATTATATACGAGTAACCGATAGTATGATCTTCTGTGTGCCCATGCAACACCATACTAACTACAACGTATAAAATCCAGGACTATAATTTTGCATAATTAATTAATAAATAATTAAACGCAAACAATTGTTTATTAATTTAATAGATTAAATGCTATGACCGGGAGTTTACCGTTACTTAAATCTAGACATTAAGTACACAACTCCAACATGGATGATTTGAACGAAGAATATCATCCGGTTGGCTCACCAATGTCTAAATCCGATGCTGAAATCCAAGCTTCCGGTATGTTATTCCGTCAATCTGCTGTTGTGATCTCTGCCAAAGATATCCCGAGAGACGGGGAGAATATAGGGAGCATGTCCAAGTTCGGGACCGAACCTTTATTCGTCGATGATGTAACAGGGTTCGCTGGTGACCTCATTGCTGTCGTGGTAACTTACGTTTCCTCGTCCGAAGCCGATCACAAGATTCTCTCGGCCAAGGTACTTTTATTTTGTGTAGTTACGAGGTACGAAATCTGATGCCTTTTCAGGTGTTTCCAAATAAGACTCGTCTCACATAACTACTTTTACATGGAGACGCAAACCACCCTCGCGACTCCGGACGAAGACAACTGCATGGTGGTACACACTTCGTCTCAAGTCCCCGACCATTCTCACAATCATCGCCAAGTGTCTCGGTGTTCCTGACGTTCGTGTTCTCACGAGACGGGTAGACGGAGGCTTCAGTGGCAAGACTCTAAAAGTGATGCACGTGAGTATGATCAAAACTCCATATTAATTAAAATCGAATAAGATCTGATAATTACATTATAATTATAATTATATATATATATATATATATATATATATATATATATATATATATATATATATATATATATATATATATATATATATAATAGAAAGGTTAATAAGGACAATTCAAATTTGAATTGCTTACCTAAATTGTAATTAGATTAAATATCATGGTACTATTTAATTATATAAATGCAATAAATTAATTACTTTTTTTAATAGAAAGCTAAAATATGATAATTTCTTTTAAAATCTAAAAATCATTGTTATTTTTTTTCTAAATTACTCAAAAAAAAAATATTTAATTATAAATAATTATTTATATCTGTTCTTTTTCCAAAATTACCTTAAATTATAAGTAATTATTCTAATAATTGTATCTTAATTAGTTTAGAGATTTGAAAACACCACCACACGACGTCGTTGTCAGAATAATAAAATCCCCATCTGAAGCCAATTCCCTCGGATCTAAAATGAAAGCGCTTTTTTATTTCTGAAAAGCAATCCGAGATCATGCGAGAGTCGTGGTAGCGACTCTTGTGCGCACCCGCGCAACTTAGCAAGTAGCCCCACACACACCCAACTCCGAAAAAAAAAAAAAAAAAAAAATGTAAACCCGAAGGTTAGGAACAAACCAGGAGAGCGAAAAGACCGAAATACCCTCTCCACCTCCGTATATAATGCTCCTCAGGTTCCCTTCCCGGCGATTTTCCCATAATTAACACCAAAAACCAAACAATACAAAAGCACAGCGAACAAACCCTTTCTTTTCCTCTGCTCCATTTGTTTATTCAAATCCAATCTCCCTCTGCCTCCATTAATTTTAATTTTTTTTCAATCGAAGAAACACCTTCCGAGTGTGTTTGTGTGTGTATGACAGGGTATGGCTATGGGGACTGAAAGATCGAAGCCGTTGCACAATTTCACGTTGCCCTGCGATTTGAGGTGGGGCAATCAGAGATTCCTCCGCTGCATGAAGGTCAACTCCGGCGAACAAATCTCGCCTCGCCACCGCCTCGAAACCAACAGCTCCGACTCCTCCGATCACCACAACCACCAAATCCAGCAGCGCCGCTCCACCAGAGACAGGGAAAGGGACCGGCAGAGGGACAAGGATTTCCCCAACGGATCGGGTCCCCCGACGGCGCCGTGGGCCGGTTCCCGGAGATTCGTCGCCGACGATGACGACGAGGACGGGATTGCCGCCACCAGGGAGAAAGTTATGCTCGATCTCCAGACGGCCGCCGATAAGATGAAGAGCGCCTTTTTCAAGGACGGCGGCCTCGAGGAGGGCGAGGTTTCCGTGTCTCGGCCGCTTCCGCCTCCCCCTCCGCCTCCCCCTGCGGCGGCGTCGGCCGAAGCCGAGGCTCAACGGCCGTGGAACTTGAGGACGAGGCGAGCTGCGTGCAGGACGCCGGCGATTGGATTCGTCGCCGGGAGTAACGGAGGCGGCGCCAAGGGACCGAGAGTGGATGCGCCGAGGCCCAATCCCGGATCCCTCCAGATTCGAGCGCCTGCAGTCGCGGCGGCTGCGCAGAAGTCGCCGACTCACCCGACGGCGAGCGGCGAGAAAATGGAGCGGGCGAAGTTTTCCGTTTCCCTCTCCAAGAGAGACATCGAAGAGGATTTCTTCGCAATTGCCGGCCACAGGCCGCCGAGAAGACCTAAGAAGAGAGCTAGGATCGTTCAGAAACAGCTCGATGTAAGCTAAATCAAATTTCAATTTCATCTTCTCTTTTTATTTTTTTTTCGAAATTCAAAACTCAATTCAATCCTTGGATTTGATTTGGGGCAAATTAACTGTTCCATTGATTATCTCCTCTCCTGAATTAATTTTTCGTGTTTTCAATCTGGAATTCGCAGACCTTGTTCCCGGGATTGTGGCTGACGGAGGTTACACCAGACATGTATAAAGTTCCTGAAGCTGCTCCGTAACAATAACGTTTCAAGGTGCAAATCTTTCTCTTCGGCTGTTAAAAAATCCTTTTTACTCCATATCTGAATGATGAATGGATGTTTTATTGTGCAGGAGTTCAATCGGAAACATACAGCGGCACTAGCATTTTTGAGTTCGGAATTCGCAGAGAAAGGTTGAAATTCCCCTGGTAAAATGCGGTGTACAAGGAAATTAAAGCCTTTTCTTAGTTGCTTCAGGAATTCTAATTTTTGCTTCTCTTTCCTGATCATAATTGTTCATAAAAATGTTTTTTTTTTCGGGTTCTTGGGAATAAAGTTAACATAGTGGGAAAGATTGGTGTGACTTGGGAGTATTTCTTTTTCGTATTTTTCTTGCTTTGTTCTTTTGCAATTGAAACACATTTAGTTTATGATATCCAACCTCTCATATTTACCATTTAGTTTAATGCGTTATGCGACGTTTCTTGTTCATACTTGGTGGTTGTGGATTTAATTTGTAACATATTCTTGTTATGTTGATCTTAGTTGTTTACACTAAGTCGGAGTTTGTCTCGTGTCTGCAATGCATTCGTCTTTAGTTCATGATCAGAAACACTGGTTTTTGCAGTCATCATAAAACATTTTTGAATTGCGGTTTTGGGATTTGTAGTCCAGTCTCAAGCAAGTTTGATCAACTGATAATTCCAAAATATGAGTTGATGACTTCATTCCTGTGCACTTTGAATCCCATGGCTTTGATAAAAAACGATTGTAGCATCTGTTAAGTAAACACGAATACTTTGTAATCTACTGTCTTGAAGCATTTGCCTCTGTCCTTCTGCGATTGATTACTGCTGTGATTGGTTTGTTCTTTCTGGTGCTGATAAATGTTGTATTGGATCTTTGTTTTCATGGGATTCGGTTTTTGTACTTATTTTTCTACCCCCATCTATTCTTCATCACAATTTCCCTCCCCACTTTTAGTTGGTAGATCTGCATTGTAGTTGGGGGTAATTACAAAACCTACCAAATTAGTTTTTGAAACTACAGAAACACCCCCTGTTGAGGATTTGATCTGTGAAAAAAAAGCAAAGTATGGGGAGGTATTTGTAGTTTGTCCTTAGTTAAAGGGCCCACACCAACTTAAGGCCATTCATTTCATGTTCATTGCTTTGAATGAATTTCAGATAAATTAAAGATTTGGAGTTTGCACTTTTATACTCTGAACCTCTTACTTTTGGACTCAATTATTCAATCTCAGTTTGGGAAGTAGCATGTCACACGGTTGTTTATAAAGAAAAAATAAAAAGTTTGACTTTCATTTTTATTTTATTTTCAAAAGTTAATGATTATGAGATGAAAATGTAATTATTTAATTTATTTTTATAATAATTATGAAATAATATTCGAATAAAGCGTTAGTTTATAAATTACTGTATACTAGTAATAGGCTCGGTAAATTAGAAATTCATTTGAACTGGGGGTGATAATTTAGATCACACACTCAAAATATCAAATTATACGCCTAGAAAAATATTAAATTATTTTTAAAAAAATCAACTTTATAAATTACATTAGGAGCAGAATAAATATGAATTTGATAATTTCAATATAAGTAAAGTTGAATTTTAATCCTTCGATATAGAAGAAAATGTGCAAGAGTTTAGAGTTTAGGAGTAGAAAATAAATATACATTCTGTTTTTATTTATTTTTTTGGAAAATTTAAATTTGAGATTATAGTATAAAATAACATAAGCTGATTTTAAAAATAGGTGGTGGCCCTGACTTTAATTTTTATTTTTTTATTTAATACCAACTTTGACTTTGACAATTTAAATTACAAAAATGTTCTTCACATTTGATAAGATTTTCTTTTATTAGTCCAACTACTCAAAAAGTTTATTTTCAAGATTAGATTTTACAAAGTGAAACTTTCTAACCAAATAATTTATTTGCATATAATATAAACTGAAACGTGTTTTGAAAATTATATAAGTTTTGATTTGTTGTGCCTTCTTTATATTTAAAATATTTTAGAGATTATAATGACTTTTAAAAAAATAAAAAAAAAATTGGTAAATAAGGTGTTTTTATAAATGTTTTTGGTCATTTAAACCATTTACTTTAAAATTAGTCAATTAGAACACACGTATATATAAAAAGAAAAAATTGCCCCTCAATTATTCCTACTCCACTTCACCCACCTGAAACCCATCCCACCCCCTCGATTGATCGATCTTAAGAACTCGTGAAATTGTATTTCAAAATCGATCTGAAAGGTAATTATATTTGTGTGTTTTGACAATCGAATCAACGATGAATGCAGTGAATAATAATTGATGCGATCCGTATTTCTCTCTGCAATTTTTTTTTTAAAATTTTGTTCAATGTTTATTATGATGTGGGTGTGTATGATTTCACATAGGTTGTGTTTCCGTTCATTTGCTATCGGACATGTCCATTCTCAGAGCATGGATTCGTCGGCAGACGATACCGACCTCAACCCGGAGACACTCGAAGAGGAGAAGGAAAGCGGGCATCTGTTTTAGTGCAATTATTTTGACATGGACATGGTTTATAACATAGGACAGTCCCTTCTCCCCGGCCTTGCCTCGGCCTGTATCGACAACACGATCGACAGTCTATTCAAGACCCCGGTCTCCGTGGTCGTCGACTTGAGGAGAGAAATGGTGGACTATCTCACCCAAAGGCGACTTCAAGAACACGACTTACAGAATTAAAAAACGCGTCCTCTTGAGAATGGTATCGAGCTGCGTAGGCCCATCAGAATCCACTGCTCGGGCTTTTTTTGGACTGTCAGTGTATTTTTATGACATTTAGTGTAAAAATCTGATATTTAGTATGTTGACATTCAGTGTGTTTTATGACATTCAGTGTGGTCTTTTGTTGTCGGGACATTCAGTGTAAAAATTGGGCCTTCATTGTAAAAATGGGACATTCAGTGTGTTTTTATGACATTCAGTGTGAAAATCTGACATTCAGTATGTTGACATTTTGTGTGTTTTTTATGAAAATTAATGTGGTCTTCTGTTGACAGAACATTCAGTGTGTTTTTATGACATTAAGTGTAAAAATGAGATATTCAGTGTGTTGACATTCAGTGTGGTAATTTGGGGTCCGGGACATTTAGTATGAAAATCGGGACATTCAGTATGTAGAGATATTTTTTTCCTCACATACTTTTTTGTGGGATTACGAAAATGTCCCCTTAATTATTTACTCATTTTAAAAAAAGTAATGACATTTTAGACATTTAATGATTTGTGTGTCCTAATTGCATAATTTTAAAGTCAATTGTGTAAACGACTAAAAAGCATTTATAAAAATCCCTATTTGCCAATTTTCCCAAAAACTATATATTATAAGTGATTAAAATAAAATTTAAATAGCGTGCCATTATTGACTTTATTTAATTCTAACTACATACCTTTACTCATTTTCATATAGTACAATAATTGTTATTAATTTAAATTTTTTTACTAAAAATAATAGGAGAACAACGATTGATGGATTGATGAATCTGTCAGTAGTTCAATTTTCATTATACTCGATACCATTGAACTACCGGCTGTTTTCGTCGATCGGTAAAGTACTCCTCGATAATGTATCACTGGTTGATTTTTCAGTTCGGTCAATAGCAATATCGATTGAAGATCGAAAATTAGCCGGTATTTTCATATTCATTTCTTGTGTAATATGTCAGAGAACATTCGGCACTACTGATTGATAGCCGAAATCGGTTAGCACCGACTGATATGGGCCATATGGCAGTCGATGTGACTGTCTGCTTACAACAATCGGTCTTTTCACTGTAATTGCAGTCGATAATACTAATTGTTGATGCAGTCAGTGTAACCCAAAAGCAGTATTTTAATACTATTTATTCATGATGCTTTTGGCTCTAATGTTGTTAAAAATTAGTCCGGGTTCAACAACATTCGAGCGGACTTGATGATGCAACCCCAGAGTCGTCGATGATTCAAGACCCGGTACGAGTTCCAGATGGACCAGTGACGCGCTCGAGAGCCAAGAAGTTCAAGGCAAGCTTGATGGTGATGATCCAAGAAGTCTGGGCGCAAGAGCTATCGAAGAAACCCATATGTGACGTGGAGAAGCCAAGCCTTATCAATCTGATTATGTACGAGGAGGCCAATCCATCAGAGGACATGGAGTTTCAAGCTGGATCAACAGAGAAGACGCTGGAACGGAGGTCAGATGAGAGCCGGGGACGCGCCGAAGAAGTCAGCCATGAATATGGCTCAGTGTCGGGCGACATGGAAGAGCTGTCGGCCGACAGGCATGTTTGTCGGACGACACCTTTAGGCTGTCGGCCGACAGTAGTGTAAATTTGTACGGAACAGGGAGTTTTGGTTCGTATCGCAGGTTGTACCTGCGAACGACGAGTGTTTGTCGGCCGACACCCCTTTCCTGTCGGCCGACATGTGATCAGATGTTTATGAAAACCGCGTTTCGCGATTTTAAACCCTTTGGACGTGTTTTCCTTTTTCGTTTGTGGCTTTTAGGTTAGCCTATATAAAGGCTTGTGAACCCTCATTGAAATACAACTTTGAACAATTAAATTATTTTTATGTGAGTTATTTCTCTCTCGATTTCGTTCTCTTTTCGATTATCCAAAGAGATCAACCGGCGAATCTACGAAGCATCCATACTTCGTCGTGTGTCTTCATCGTTCTTCGAATTGCTTAGTCAATCGCGTGTTGGGGTTTAGGTTTTCATCTAAATCATTCCACGAATTAACCCAGAGGTTTGAGATCTCCACCCAAGGTATCCAATTTCCGTGTTCTTCGTTTCTAATCTTCCTTCTATCCATCGAGGTACGTATCATTTGGTATCAGAGCCCAGGCTAGGGTTTCAAATTTCTGATTTCGTTACCTCGTTTCTCTTTTTCTTTTTGTTCTTTCTTTCTTCTTGCTGAATCGGATCTCTTTCATCCGTAAGCACAAAAAAAATAAATTATTTTGACTCCGTTTTTCTCGAATTTTTTTTTGGATTCTCGATTCTAGTAGCTGTTCGTATTTCCAGCCAATTAAAAAAAAAAATTTTGTGTGTGATTCTTGAGTTTTCCGGCATCGATTTGAGCTAATTTGGTGATATCTAATTTTTTCGTTCCGATATTTCCGAATTTTTTTGTTCCTTCCTTTCTACGTCGTAGTTGTGTGTTTTGTGGATCTTGTCGAGTCTGAGCTCATCTGGTAGGTCGAGGAGTTCGATATATTGAGAGAGCATACGAGTGGTAAAAGGCAGAGTGGTGAGAACATTAGAGTGAAAAAAACCATATCTGAGTGAAACACGAGCGCTGAGTGAATTCCATCTTGAGTGATACACGAGCGTTTGTGAGGTGGTGAGGTTCTTTTACTTTATTGCTTTTATTACTAACTTTTCTGTGCAGGATGTCTGAAGAATCGAAGAATAAGGAGACAATTGAGGGATCTACTGAAAACCTCCATGTTAAGTTCCTCATGGAAGCATTGCGTACTGAACTAGGGAAGATCATCTCAACTGAGATGGATGTGGTGCATGATCGACTACTTGCCCTAGAGGAAAACTCTCGTCGAGAGAATACAGAGCATCAGGGAGTCGCAAGGCGCAACGTAGGTCGAATTGACCAGCATCGTCAGAATGGCCGAAACAGGGATGCTAATTCCGACGATGATAAAGCTCCTGAGGTAGATGACAACTTGGGCAACATCAAGATGAATATTCCTTCATTCTTGGGAAAGAACGATCCTGAGTTGTATCTGGAGTGGGAGCGAAAGGTGGAGCTGATGTTTGATTGTCATAACTATTCTGAGCTCAAGAAGGTGAAGTTGGCAGCGATAGAGTTTTCTGAGTATGCACTGGTTTGGTGGGATCAGTTTGTAACTAGTCGGAGGCGGAACCGAGAACAACCTATTGAAACGTGGGCCGAGATGAAAGCTGTGATGAGGAAGCGATTTGTTCCTACTCACTATTACCGAGAGTTGTACAACAAGTTGCAGAATCTACGACAGGGGTCGAAGAGTGTGGATGAGTACTTCAAGGAAATGGAGGTGTCTATGATTCGAGCCAACATTGAAGAGGATCGAGAAGCTACCATGGCTCGGTTTCTAGCGGGATTGAATTGGGAGATTCGTAATGCGGTGGAGTTGCAACCGTATGTCGAATTGGAGGATATGGTTCACATGGCGATAAAGATTGAGAGTCAGCACAAGAGGAGGGTTAGTTTTAGCAGTGCAAAGCCGAATCAGTCTTCCTGGCGATCACCCCAAGGCTCGAGTGGTTCTACACCTAGAGGGAACCAATGGAAGAGAGAGGTTCCACCTCGAGATGAGAAGAAGACCTTCTTTAAAAGTCGTTCGGAGGGAGCAAGTCCAGCGACTCAGGTCAGCCCATCAAATCCTGATAGTCGCAACAGAGATAAGAAGTGCTTCAAGTGTCAGGGATTTGGGCACATTATGAGTGAGTGTCCTAACAGACGACTCATGATCTTGAGAGACAACGGAGAAGTTGTGACTGATGATGAGGGCGAGGAACCGACACCTACAGCTACAGTGGATTCCGAAGAAGAGGAGGAGATCCTACCCATCGATGGGCAGCTGTTTGTAGCTAGGAGAGTATTGAGTGCCCAGACCCAGCCCGATGAGAGGGAGCAGCGGGAAAACCTTTTCCACACGAGATGTCATGTGCAGGACAAGGTGTGCAGCGTCATCATTGATGGAGGTAGCTGCACGAACGTGGTTAGTGCTACCATGGTTCAGCGATTGGGATTGGCTGTAGTGAAACATCCGAAGCCTTATCGTTTGCAGTGGTTGAATGAGTGCGGCGTCATCAAGGTGACCAAGCAAGTGAAGGTACCTTTCCGCATTGGGAAGTATGAGGATGAGGTGTTGTGTGACGTCATTCCGATGCAAGCGAGTCACATCTTGTTGGGACGACCGTGGCAGTTCGATAGGAAAGCCATACACGACGGCTTCACCAACAAGTACTCGTTTGAGTATAACAATAAAAAGGTATCACTTGTCCCTCTCACTCCTAAACAAGTTTACGAGGATCAAGTTTAGATGCAAAAAGAAGCAGCAAGGGCGACTTCCAAAGAGCATCCCTTACCCACGAAGGAGAATGCCTTGATTCATAGAGCCTATCTTGCTCGGGCTAGTGAAGTGAAGGAGGCAGTGAATGAGAAGAGGCAACTGTTCGTGTTGTTGTGGAAGGGGAACTTGGTTATTACTAACGATCTACCCCCTTCTATTCAGTTTGTTTTGCAGGAGTTCGATGATGTCTTCCCGGAGGATACACCACCTGGTCTACCACCCATCCGAGGAATAGAGCATCAGATCGATTTTGTGCCTGGAGCAGTACTACCAAACCGCCCGGCTTACCGCACTAACCCGGAGGAGACAAAGGAGTTAGAGAAGCAGATTGACGAGTTGCTGACCAAAGGGCACGTGAAGGAGAGTCTGAGTCCTTGCGCGGTACCTGTACTTCTAGTACCCAAAAAGGATGGCACGATGAGGATGTGTTGCGATTGCCGAGCTATCAATAATATCACGGTAAAATATCGACATCCTATCCCTCGACTTGATGACATGCTTGATGAGTTGTATGGTTCTTGCGTATTTTCTAAAATAGATTTACGTAGTGGGTACCATCAGATTAGGATTAAAGAGGGAGATGAGTGGAAAACTGCTTTCAAAACAAAGATTGGCTTGTATGAGTGGCTAGTTATGCCTTTTGGACTTACTAATGCTCCTAGTACATTTATGCGTCTTATGAATCATGTTTTGCGTGCTTTTATTGGAAAATTTATTGTTGTATACTTTGATGATATCTTAGTATATAGCAAAAATCATGATGAGCATGTGGTTCATTTGCAGGAGGTTTTGATTGCACTTTAACAAGAGAAATTGTATGCTAACCGTAAGAAGTGCGTCTTTAGCACGGATAGGGTCGTTTTCCTTGGTTTTTTTGTTAGTGCACAGGGTGTACAGGTTGACGAGGAAAGATACGAGCTATCCAAGAGTGGCCAACACCAAAGAACATTGGAGATGTGCGGAGTTTCCATGGTCTGGCCAGTTTCTATCGACGGTTTGTGCCTAACTTCAGCAGCATGGCGGCACCTTTGACCGCAGTGATCAAGAAGAACGTGGAGTTCAAGTGGGGAAAGGCGCAAGATGAAGCGTTTCAGAAATTAAAGGACAAGCTGACACACGCCCCGGTATTATCTCTTCCTAACTTTTCTAAATCTTTTGAGATTGAATGTGATGCTTCTGGAATTGGTATTGGTCCAGTGTTGATGCAAGATCGTCGTCCGATAGCTTACTTCAGCGAGAAGCTACATGGAGCTACGTTGAACTATCCGACGTATGACAAGGAGTTGTATGCCCTGGTGAGAGCTCTTCAGACGTGGCAGCACTATCTATGGCCTCGGGAGTTCATGTTGGAGTTGTATACTTAATGTCTAGATTTAAGTGATATGAACTCCCGATCCATTGCCATTAATCTATTTAATTAAATAAACAATTATTTGCGTTTAATTATTTATAATTAAATATATGCAAATTATAGTCCTATATTATATACGTTGTAGTTAGTATGGTGTGCGAGCCCACACGGAAGATCATACTATCGGTTACTCGTATATAATCGAACAGTTGCTCACGACCTAGATGGACACGGACCAATCCATCGGTATAGTCGTAGTATGAGAGAGAAAATAATTTGTCTTGATTATTTTATCATACTTGTACACTTGGTGTATTGGGCGGATCGCTTGAGATTTATCGATTAGGATTGCCTTGGATAATCGATTTAAATCTCAGTGTATTTTATTCTTAATCCCCGATACTATTGCGGGTGTGTATATTTAATATAAGTGACTTTGATTTTCCAAAGGAATTGACCGGTTTAATTATTGGGTCAATTACCGGTTAAGTTGGGTCGCTATATTTTATATATGACATGCCGTGAATACTTGACGGGAAAGTGTATCCCGTAAGGGTTGATAATATCCCCGAGATGAGTTCATAAGGAATTATAATGTAAACCCTGCAGGTGGATTTGTTCCGCATAATAATTAAGGTTGAATGGTACTATTCTCGGATATAAGAGATGAATAAATTAATTAGCAATAAATTAATTTTATTAATGGATATTTATATCTTAAATACACGGAATAAATAATACTACCGGAGAAATATTATTTGATATAATATGGTTTAATATTGAGAGTGCAATTAATTTATATAGTGGAAAATAAATTAATTAATATTAATGGGATTAATAGATTTGGACTTGGGCTCAATTTAATCATTAATATTGGAAGCCCAATATTCCACCTCCTTAAGATCCCCTACGTAGCCTATAAAAACACTACATGGTCTTCTCTATTCTCATAACTTGAAGATCACAATTCTAGAGAGAGAAAGTAGAGAGGGAGATCCATGGAGTTCGGAAGATCGTCGCCCACACGACGTTCGAGCTAGTGCAAGGAATACGTGGGAAGATCTCAAGGTCTTCAAATTGAGTTCTTCGTTTTTCCGAACAACGAGAACGAGGTAAATCGTAAAACCCTCTTTATGTTTTTATCGTAAAAATATCGTGAACCAAGATCCGAAAGACGTGACCCATGACGAGGACGAACCGGGCGGTGGTGGTCGAAGACCACCGGACCGCCGGCGGATCGTCGGCTCGGGCTGGAGGGTCGAAGGGCGAGAAGCCGGCTGGACGCCTAGCGCCGCTCGCACGGCGCTGCCTCTGCTCACGCGGAGGGACTGCCGCTCGCGCGGTGGAACCGCCGCTCGCACGGCGGCGGCTGGGATGATCGCTAGCCACGACTTGGATCGTGGCGGGCTGCGATCATCGGGGGCGTAGCTGGGCAGCCTCGTGCATGCTCGCAGCGAGCTACGGGTTGCCCCGTAGCGGACTCGCGTGCGATGCGAGCTGCTGCACGGGGCGATGCGGGCTGTCCCGCACGGGCTGCTACGAGCAGCCCTAGGCGGCTGCCAAGGGCAGCCGCGAGCCCACGCGGGGTCTCGATCGGGCAGCCACGGGTTTTCCCGTGGCGGGTTGCTTGGTTGGGCTATCCCCGTGGAAGTTCGTGGCGGGTTTCCGGCGACCGGGATTTCGATTGGAGTTGTCGTTCCACAATTTGACGACCCCGGATATTCGATCTCCAAAGGATATCGGTCGGAATTAATTAGATAATTTATTTATTTAAATTTATTAATTCCGGGATATCGATTTCCAGCAATTGGTATCAGAGCTTTGGTTTTAGTTCATGCTATTTTTCGATAAATTGTTCTACCTTGCAGGGTTTCCGATTATTATGGCTAGATTTAATTATGTTAATTAATGTCCATAATATTGCTCTTGATTATTAAACTCTCGGTGATGTCGAGATTCGTTCTTGTGTGGTGAATGCTTGTTCTTATTTTTCCGGAAATTGTTTGAGGTCGTTTTCATGTAGAGAATCGATACCGGATAGCGTAGTAATAAATTTTTAATTTATTTTACGTTGGATCGTGGACGAAACGACGACCGGAAAAGTGTGACGGAGGAGACGAAGAGAGGGAGGATTCCGGGGATCGATCAACCCCATGATCGACCCCAAGGGATGGATCGATCGAGGGAGAGGGGGCTGCCCTCGAACCGCTCGGCCACGCCGGCCACCGGAGGTGGTGGCACGTAGGCCGGGGGCGGCGGTGGCTCTCCTCTCGGCCGGCGATGGTGGTGGGGGTGCGGGGTCCTCGTGATCTCGTGCTCTCCCGCCAAGATCCAACTTTTCTAAATTATTCGGTTTTCCTATTTTGAGTATTCCTATTTTTAGGAATTCTCATGGAATAGGAAAAGAATAAATTTAGAATAAATTTATTTTTCCTTATTGATTATTCCTATTCTTGGGAATTTTCATGGAATAGGAAAAGGAATAAATTTAGAATTAATTTATTTTTCTTATTTAATTATTCCTTTATGGAATTTTTAATGGATTAGGAAAATAATTAATTTGGAAAGTTTTAAAGAGTCCTTAATTAATTTTTCCTTATTTAATTATTCCTTTATGGAATTTTTAATAGAAAAGAAAAGTAATTAATTTGGAAGGATTAGGAGTCATAATTTATTTTATTTTCTTATTCTATTATAGAAATATTCTAGAATATTCCAAGTTTGACTTGGATAGGATTCTAGAGATTTAATGGAATTAGAAAAGGAAAATAAAATAAATAAAAATATTAATAGTATATAATTTTATTTTTGATTTATTCGATTGACTTAATTTTCGAATTAAGTAACTTTTGGATTTATTAAAAATAAATAGATTTAAATATTGGAATTAATATTCCCGTCACATGTAGCATTCAAGAACGAAGACTGAAGACTAGAAGACACATACGGGGATGCAATAAAGCCATAATAGTCGGAAAATAATATTCTAGTATTATTTTGATTATGTGATAATATTCTATGTGCTTTATTTCATGTATGCATGCTTATGTGTATTTAATTATGCATTAGATAACGTATCCCTTTGTTATAAAAAGCTAAGTGGGAGAGGGATTGGAAACAATGCCATGGTCTCCATTGCTGTTCTCTTGGTGACTTTTATGAAATTTCGAAGTTCATATAGATAAGCCATTGGAGGAGAATTCTTGTAATTCCTCTTACGAGAAACATTGATTAAGTTTATCAAACAATGCATAATTTGTCTTTCCAAAACTGATTTCAAGTCGACTCATTCTCACCACGGGGAGTGGAATGGAGCCAAAGCCACTTGGTCATCTCGAGGACACAAATTAGAGACTTTCGTGTCATTTTATGACTAGATCGATTGTCTGCTCGGCTGCCTCATTCTATGAGAGATAGGGTTGTTCGCATGGTGAATCACTGGTTAGAAACTTTGAGTTTCACTTATGATTCTCCGCGTCTTGATTTACAAGATCGAATGGATCAAGTAATTGGGAGTCAATTATAAAAGTCTCTTGGTGTAGTAAACGTCCACACCACGTGGCTTGCTATACTAACAGATTTTGGATTAATTGATGTAGACAGTTATAAGGAATTGTGAAGAATTGTGAAATCATCGTAAACGTCCACACCACGTGGCTTGCGGTGATGTAGCGGTTCCAAACGATTTACTTTAGTGCTGAGTAATGGTTTACACTTAGATACGCATTATAGTATTCTTCCCCACGAAGCAAAACTAATTGCTAAATCATTTGGGTAAGGTAAACGTCCACACCACGTGGCTTGCCATATCTGATGGGATTTTAGATGTGATTAGTGATTTAATGATATTATTTAAGGGAGATAATATCGGAGATTAAATCAATTGTTTGTTGTTACATGTGCTCATAGATTAGGAAATGGCTTTGAACCCACTTTCTGTGATACTTAAGGAAATTAAACTCATTGGTCCCTGAATGTGTTGATTGGAATAGAGATCTGGACATTACCCAAACTGTTAAAGAGTACAAGGTTGTACTCAGTAAGCTTTGTCCTCCCGATCCTATTAATGTCTCAACTGATGAGGAAAGAACTGATTTTAAGAAGTGGGAAAATGCTTATGCAATAACCACTAATTATGATATCATGTTCAAACTCAAGTTGGTGTTTAGACATGACATAGGCGGCTAGACAAGAAGCGATGAGGATACTCATAAAGGCCAGTCGCTTCGAGGAAACGCTTAAACATGTTTTTGAGATGATTGACCTTTTAGACGAGTTGAGACGGAAATCGCAAGCTCTTGTAGCCAATGCCATAGGTTTCGAACCTGAGGGTAAGATCGGGAGAAACTAAAAGCAAGCAAAGAAACCCAGTGGTAAATGGACCACGAAATGGGACGAGAAAGCCATGAGGCAAGTGTTCTCGATGCAAACAGTCTGGGTACTGGAAGTCTGATTATCCTCTCAAAAGAAAGTACGAAATTTTCTTTAGTCGTAAAACATAGTCAGTGGTATTATCTACCGGAACCTGGTGTGTAGATATGGAACCACTGACGGTATGTGCATTTTAAATGCAGAGGTTCCAGGAAACCTAACGACTTTGAAAAGAAAAGATCGTAATCTACATGGGCAATGCTGTAGAGGAGGCAGCTGTTGCAATGGAGGACATTATTATAGGATTTCATTTTGAGTTATTGCTTTTATGTACCTTTCATTTTAGAAAGAACTTTGTTCTGGATTTCTAATGAATAGATATTTTATTTCTTTTAATCATTTGATGGTTATAAGAAGAAATAATGATATTATCTATTCTGGTACATTAGCTAGCAATATATAAATGATGAATCCCAAGTCCACCACGATGCAACGAACCGTAGTACATAACTCTTTTTACTAATAAGAGATTTCTTTATTAAATCATTTTTACTTGTGAATTCTTATGCTAAGTCATATTCAAAAAGGAAGTTCAAAGGTCGAAAATTGATAGTTTGATCAATTAAGTTGAAGGAATGGACCTTCCGACCTATGAATCTAATTTGGAAGATAACATGATTAAGCAATCCCTTCTGGATATAAGATATAAGATGCGGACAAGTATTGGAATTGATTAACTCCGATGTATGCAGACCTATGTCTACTCAGACAATAATTTACGAGTACTTCATTTTATGATTACTCGAAAAATGGATTAGAATACCTGATGTGCCACAAAAGCAAGTGTTTTGACAAGTCAATGGACACAAAGCTATTGTGGAGAACCATCAAGGTATATCCATTTGTAGCCTGCGATTTGATCGCGGAGGCAAGTACCTGTCTGAAGAATGCATGACATACTGATCAGAGATTGGGATTTGATCCCAAATGACTACACCATACACTGTTGTGTAAAAATGGTGTGTCGATAATAAGAAATGGAACTCTTATAGAGATAGTAAAAGATAAGTTATACGGAACTACCTATGTTCTATGGATATGTCCGGAAACAACGGCGCATTCAAATGCGGTTGTAGAATATCCTAGAAGAACAAAAGATGTGTGTTCAATAGTACTATGAACCAGAAGGACGTTATAAGTTCTAACGCCCGATTCTTAGAGAAAGACTATATGATGAACCACAAACCCAAAGTGACGTGATACTTTGAAATGAGAGAGAAACAATAAGGACTGAGAACAAGCCGAACCGAGTAGCGGTACACCACTAACTGCACCTACTGTTATTACTGTTTATACACCGGAATGCCGTTGTAGTGGGAGGTTGTGGTCAACCAGAGATATTCATAAGGCTGGGAGAGTCTTCGGACTCTGGACCTAGTATACATGAAATCGATCCCTGGATCTACACAAAGGCAGTACTAGATCTAAATGTGCTCTCTTAGAAAGCAATAAGGTTTATTGCTAAGAGGCAAGATCATTTAGAGTACAAGCTTAGTTAATCCATTTAGTTCGTAGTACTTGCAAATTGATGAGATAGTCCATTTTATGGATTCATCAAAACATAGACGAATCATGTGTATTGGAAACGTGATGGAACAAGGTGGTGTTTCTCGGGTTTTATGTAGAGAACATTCTTATCATTGGTAACAATGTAAAGATGTTGTCAAGACATAAAATGAGGTTGTCTAGATAAATTAATATGAAAGATATAGGAAGAAGTTGGACATGTTCTTGAGATCTTGGATCTCTGGGAAAGAACATTGTACTTCTCCTGGACATCTTACATATATATGATTATGGTTCGTTTTAACATGCAAGATTCCGAGAAAGGTTCGTTACCTTTCAGATACGGAATGCATCTATCTAAGGATTGTTGGAGTTGTGTACTTAATGTCTAGATTTAAGTGACGGAAACTCACGATCCATTGCCACTAATCTATTTAACTAAATAAACAATTATTTGCGTTTAATTATTTATAATTAAATATATGCAAATTATAGTCCTGGATTTTATACGTTGTAGTTAGTATGGTGTTGCATGGGCGCACAGAAGATCATACTATCGGTTACTCTTATTAATCGAACAGTTGCTCACGACCTAGATGGACACGGACCAATCCATCGGTATAGTCGTTGTGTGAGAGAGAAAATAATCTGTCTTGATTATTTTATCACACTTGTACACTTGGTGTATTGAGCGGATCGTTGAGATTCATCGATTAGGATTGCCGGCGATAATCGATTCGAGTCTCAGTGTATTTTATTCTTAATCCCCGAAACTATTGCGGGTGTGTATATTTAATATAAGTGACTTTGATTTACCAAAGGAATTAACCGATTTAATTATTGGGTTAATTACCGGTTAAGTTGGGTCACTATATTTTATATATGACATGCCGTGAATACTTGACGGGAAAGTGTATCCCGTAAGGGTTGATAATATCCCCGAGATGAGTTCATAAGGAATTATTATGTAAACCCTGCAGGTGGATTCATTCCGCATAATAATTAAGGTTGAATGGTACTAGTCTCGAATATAAGAGATGAATAAATTAATTAGCAATAAATTAATTTTATTCATGGATATTTATATCTTAAATACACGGAATAAATAATACTACCGGAGAAATATTATTTGATATAATATGGTGAATATTGGGAGTGCAATTATATTTATATAGTGGAGTTAATCATATAATTAATAATAGTAAGGATTAATAGATTTGGGCTTGGGCTCAATTTAATCACTATTATTGGAAGCCCAATATTCCACCTCCTTAAGATCCCCTACGTAGCCTATAAAAGCACTACATGGTCTTCTCTATTCTCATAACTTGAAGATCACAATTCTAGAGAGAGAAAGTAGAGAGGAGGATCCATGGAGTTCGGTAGATCGTCGCCCACACGACGTCCGGGCTAGTGCAAGGAATACGTGGGAAGATCTCAAGGTCATCATAAGATCTCGTTTCTCCGCACAACGAATCGAAAGGTGAATTAAATAATTGCTATTTAATTCTTGTTTTATTGAATCAATTATCGGAAAAACAAGATCCAAGAGTCGAACCCGGATTAGACGAACGATCACGCGGTGGTGGCGAAGCCACCGGACCGCGGGATCGCCCGCTAGGGTTTGGCGGCGCGCGGAGGAGAGGAACCCTCGGCTGGGCCGAGGGCTCGCGATCGATCACGGGGATCGATCGCCGGGGGCGCGGGCTGGTGCCGCACCCCAACCGCCGTGAAGGCGGGGCTCCTCCAGGCGGCGGCGAGTCGCCGGACTCGCCGCGGGGGGGGGGGGGGGGGGGGGGGGGGGGGGGGGCTGCTGGGCAGCCCCATCGATCGCGAAGATCGAACGCGATCCTCGATCGCGTGAACCCCGTCTCGCGGGGGTTCGGCTGGGGGCGGGCTGCGTACCTTCGGGTGCGTGGTCTCCAAAGGCTGGACTCCGGCGGATGAGTCGGCGTTCATGTGATCTCCGGCGAAGGGTTTGATCGGGTTATTGGTTTCCGCAAATTTAAATAACCCGGGATATCGAATTCCAACAATTGGTATCAGAGAGTACGGTTACGTTTTTTCGTTAATTGTTTCGATAATCGATTCTCGATATATATGGCCATAGATTAATTTAAATTGTTAAATTATTGTGCTATATTGTTCTACGTACTTGTTTTCTCTCTTGTATGAATCTTGTGAATTTTTATTAAATTAAAAATCGACGGAAAAAATAAATATTAAAATCGAGGTTTTTTTTTTTCGGAAATCGAACCGGATCGATCGGACGAGGGCTCGTAGCGGGACCGGGCTGTATGGCGGCTGAGGGTCGACGGCATCAACCACCAGTGGTGGTGGTCGCCGGATGTCGACGGCTGCCGGGAGGCCAAGCGGTTCAGCCGCTACGCACGGCGGCTCGTGGGTCGCGGCTTCGGCTTCGGCCGGAGCGGGCTGCTGTGCGGGCTGTGTGCGGGCTGCTCGTGCGGTGGTGGCAGCGGGTCGATGGTGTGGTTCGTCAATGGAGACGCCGTGCCGGAAATCGACCAGAGCTATTACACATGTCCGCCGAAAAAGACGATCGATCAAAAGTTTTTGCGCGACGCTGTTTTCCTCTTGCTGTACGCGTGAATGTTTTTGCATGTGTATGAATGGCTTGCTGAATGATTAATTCATTCTTGATGCATGGCCTATAAATTCTTGCACGTCTATATGCATGTCCAATTGCATGTGAATTCATTTGCATGAATGTTATGCAATTGCATGGCCTGGATCGATGTGCATGATGTGGGCATGCGATTTTGATGGTGCTGTGTATGGGATACACGGGCATGCACCTTCATGGTTCGATTTTGGGATGACCGAAATTGTTTCGGTTCGTCCCGGTAAATCCGATCTTTCCGGAAATAATTTAATCTTTCTAATATTATTTAATTTAATTTTGGAATTAATTCAAATTATATTTGGATTAGATTTCTTAATTATGGAATTAAATAATGGAATTAGATGGAGAGTTAAATTAGGAAAGAAAATCCTAGTTTCTCTAGACATCCTATACCTACTTGGATTAGAAGTCTTAAGAAGAATCAAAATTCGATTTTGATTAGGATTCTTGAGATCTAATCTAAATAGGATTGAGAAATTATTAAAATATTGATTTTATTTAATTTAAGTATTTTATTTAAAATTATTAGATTAATTCAAAATTTATTTTGGATTGGAAAATCTTGGATTTTATTTAGAATAGAATTAAATATGGAGATCAATGGATTTTAATAATATTGATTTTATTTAATTTAAGTATTTTATTTAAAATCATTAGATTAATTCAAAATTTATTTTGGATTGGAAAATCTTGGATTTTATTTAGAATAGAATTAAATATGGAGATCAATGGATTTTAATAATATTGATTTTATTTAATTTAAGTATTTTATTTAAAATCATTAGATTAATTCAAAATTTATTTTGGATTGGAAAATCTTGGATTTTATTTAAAATAGAATTAAATATGGAAATCAATGGAATTGATTTTATTTAATTGGAGTATTTTATTTAAAATCATTAGATTGATTCAAATTTTTTTTTGAATTGGAATCTTGGATTTTATTTAAAATAAATTAAATATGAGAATCAAAGAATTTTTCCGTCGCTCGGCAAAGTATTCAAGACGTAGAATGAAGACTCAAGACAAGCATGCTGGAATTCATCAAGGTACGAATAGTCGAGAAATAATTTTACTTGAGTAATTATTTGATTATTTGTGAACGTACTTGCATGAAATGTATGTTTGTTATTATGCTATATGTGTTTACTTTTATGCACTAGATAGCGTATCCCTTTATTATAAAAAGCTAAGTGGGAGAGGGTATGGAAACATATCCATGGTCTCCATTGCTGTTCTCTTGGTGACTTTTATGGACTTTTGAAGTTCGTATAGACAAGTCATTGGAGGAGAATTCTTGTAATTCCTCTTACGAGAAACATTGATTAAGTTTATCAAACAATGCCTAATTTGTCTTTCCAAAACTGATTTCAAGTCGACTCATTCTCACCCCGGGGAGTGGAATGGAGCCAAAGCCACTTGGTCATGTCGAGGACACAAATTAGAGACTTTCGTGTCATTTGATGACTAGATCGATTGTCTGCTCGGCTCCCTCATTTATGAGAGATAGGGTCGTTCGCATGGTGAATCACTGGTTAGAAACTTCGAGTTTCACTTATGATTCTCCGCGTCTTGATTTACAAGATCGAATGGATCAAGTAATTGGGAGTCAATTATAAAGATCTCTTAGTGCAGTAAACGTCCACACAACGTGGCTTGCTGTACTGACGGATTTTGGATTAATTGATGTAGACAGTTGTAAGAAATTGTGAAGAGTTGTGAAGTTATCGTAAACGTCCACACAACGTGGCTTGCGGTGATGTAGCAATTCCAAACGATTTGCTTTGGTGCTGAGTAATGGTTTACACTTAGATACGCCTTATAGTATTCCTCCCACCGAGGTTCCGCTATAAGCGATGTATGACCGAAGGAAATCTAATTGCTAAGTCATTTGGGTGGGTAAACGTCCACACACCGTGGCTTGCCTTACCTGATGGGATTTTAGATGTGATTAGTGGTTTAATGATATTATTTGAGGGAGATAATATCGGAGATTAAATCGATTGTTTGTTGTTATATGTGCTCATAGATTAGGAGATGGCTTTGAACCCACTTTATGTGATAACTAAGGATTTTAAACTCACTGGTCCCTAAATGTAATGATTGGAATAGAGATCTAGACATTATCCAAACTGTTAAAGAGTGCAAGGTTGTACTCAATGAGCTTTGTCCTTCCGAGCCTATTGACATAGGCGGCTAGACAAGAGGCGATGTGGATACTCATAAAGGCCAGTCGCTTCGAGGAAACGCTTAAACACGTTTTTGAGATGATTGACCTTTTTTGACGAGTTGAGACGGAGATCGCAAGCTCTTGTAGCCAATGCCAAAGGTTTCGAACCTAAAGGAAAAATCGGGGGAAAGGAAAAGCAAGCATAGAAACCCAGTGGTCCTAGGTTTCTTGGACCACGAGATGGGACGAGAAAGCCATGAGGCAAGAGTTCTCGATACAAACAGTCTGGGTACTGGAAGTCTGATTATCCTCTCAAAGAAAGTACGAAATCTTCTTTAGTCGTAAAACATAGTCAGTGGTATTATCTACCGGAACCTGGTATGTAGATATGGAACCAATGACGTTATGTGCATTTTAAATGCAAAGGTTCCAGGAAACCCGACGACTTAGAAAAGAAGAAATCGTAGTCTACATGGGCAATGCTGTAGAGGAGGCAGCAGTTGCAGTGGAGGACATTTTATAGGATTTCATTTTGAGTTATTGCTTTTATGTACCTTTCATATTAGAAAGAACTTTGTTCTGGATTTCTAATGAATGGATATTTTATCATTTGATGGTTATAAGAAGAAATAATGATAGTAACTATTCTGGTACATTAGCTAGCAATATATAAATGATGAATCCTGAGTCCACCATGATGCAACGAACCGTTTTATATAACTCGTTTTACTAATAAGAGATTTCTTTATTAAATCAATTATACTTGTGGATTCTTATGCTGAGTCATGTTTATTCAAATAAGAAGTTCAAAGGTCGAAAATTGATTGTAAGATCAATTAAGTTGAAGGAGTGGACCTTCCGACCTAAGAATCTAATTTGGAAGATAATACGACTAAGCAATCCTTTATGGATATAAGATATAAGATCCGGACAAGTATTAGAATTGATTGACTCTGATATATGCAGACCTATGTCTACTCAGACAATAAGGTACGAGTACTTCATTTGATGATTACTCAATAAATGGATTAGAATACCTGATGTGCCACAAAAGCAAGTGTTTTGACAAGTCAATGGACACTAAGCAATTGTGGAGAACCATCAAGGTATATCCATTTGTAGCCTGCGATTTGATCGCGGAGGCAAGTACTTTTCTGAGGAATACATGGCATACTAATCAGAGATTGGGATTTAATCCCAAATGACTACACCATACAGTCCTCTGTAGGATTGGTGTATCGGAAATAAGAAATGGAACTCTTATAGAAATAGTAAAGGCATGAGTTAAACGGAACTACCTATGTTCTATGGATATGTCTTGGAAACAACGGCGCATTCAAATGTGGTTGTAGAATATCCTAGAAGAACAAAAGATGTGTGTTCAATAGTACTATGAACCAGAAGGACGTTATAAGTTCTAACGCCCGGTTCTTAGAGGAAGACTATTAGATGAACCACAAGCCCAAAATGACGTGATACTTCTGAAAAGAGAGAAAACGATAATGACTGGAAGCCAGCCAAATCGAGTAGCGGTACACCACTAACTGCACCTACTGTTATTACTGTTTATACACCGGAACGCCGTTGTAGTGGGAGGTTGTATGACAACCGGAGATATTCATAAAACTAGGTGAGTCTTCGGATTCTGGACCTAGTATACATGAAATCAATCCCTAGATCTACATGAAGGCCGTACTAGATCTAAATGTGCCTTTTCGGAGAGCAATAAGGATTATTGCTAAGAGGCGAGATCATTTAGAGTACAAGCTTAGTTGATCCATTTATGGATTGAAACAAAGCATTGAATTCGTGGTACTTGCAAATTGATGAGATAGTCCATTTTATGGATTCATCAAAAGCATAAGACGAATCGTGTGTATTGGAAACGTGATGGAAAACAAGGTGGTGTTTCTCGGAGGTTTTATGTAGATGACATTTTATCATTGGTAACAATGTAAAGATGTTGTCAGACATAAAATGATGGTTGTCTAGAAAAATCGATATATGAGATGAAGAAGAAGTTAGAGCATGTTCTTAAGATCTAGGATCTCAAGAAAAGAACATTGTACTGGACATCTAACATATATATGATTATGGTTCGTTTTAACATGCAAGATTCCGAGAAAGGTTCGTTACCTTTCAGATAAGGAATGCGTCTATCTAAGGTATGTGTTTTGTAACACATAAAGGTGATAGAAGCAATGAAAGCAGTTTCCTACACTTTGAGTGTGGAAAGCTTAATAAATGCAATGTTGAAAACGAGAACCTGATATCGGCTATGCAGTGAGCATAGTGGGAGGATATCAAGGTAATCCTGGAAAGGAATATTCGACTGCCGTAAAAGTACTTTCGAAGTACTGTTCTAGACTACGAAGCAGACGAACATTTCCTTTGGATTACATTCTCTTAGATTTCTAATCGAATGAGGACCGGTGTAAGTCGATATCAGGCTATGTGTTTCACTATTGAAGGAGAAGGAGTTTTAACATGAAAGAGTGATAAGCACGATGCTTTTCGGACTCTGCCATGGGTAACCAAATAGCGGCCTCAGAGGCAGCGGAAGTTTTGGTATAACTCCGGGATAATCTCTGGGACTTAGAGGTGATTCTTAATTTGCCAAAGGCTATGTGTATAGCGGTGCAATGGCAAATGGTAAGAAATCACAAGTCCATAAGTGTAAGATAACACATAGTGCAAGTACCACCTGATACGAGTCATCGTCGAGGGAGACGACGCTGTAGTCACCAAGATAACTTCAGAGCGGCAACCTAGAGTGCTCATTCACATAGTACTTCTTGGAAGTACAACTTTAGCACGTGATGAGTATGGGAGTCGGGAGTTTGGAGGAAATGACTAGACCTTAGTACAAGTGGGAGATTGTTGGAGTTGTGTACTTAATGTCTAGATTTAAGTGACGGAAACTCACGATCCATTGCCACTAATCTATTTAACTAAATAAACAATTATTTGCGTTTAATTATTTATAATTAAATATATGCAAATTATAGTCCTGGATTTTATACGTTGTAGTTAGTATGGTGTTGCATGGGCGCACAGAAGATCATACTATCGGTTACTCGTATTTAATCGAACAGTTGCTCACGACCTAGATGGACACGGACCAATCCATCGGTATAGTCGTTGTGTGAGAGAGAAAATAATCTGTCTTGATTATTTTATCACACTTGTACACTTGGTGTATTGAGCGGATCGTTGAGATTCATCGATTAGGATTGCCGGCGATAATCGATTCGAGTCTCAGTGTATTTTATTCTTAATCCCCGAAACTATTGCGGGTGTGTATATTTAATATAAGTGACTTTGATTTACCAAAGGAATTAACCGATTTAATTATTGGGTTAATTACCGGTTAAGTTGGGTCACTATATTTTATATATGACATGCCGTGAATACTTGACGGGAAAGTGTATCCCGTAAGGGTTGATAATATCCCCGAGATGAGTTCATAAGGAATTATTATGTAAACCCTGCAGGTGAATTCATTCCGCATAATAATTAAGGTTGAATGGTACTAGTCTCGGATATAAGAGATGAATAAATTAATTAGCAATAAATTAATTTTATTCATGGATATTTATATCTTAAATACACGGAATAAATAATACTACCGGAGAAATATTATTTGATATAATATGGTGAATATTGGGAGTGCAATTATATTTATATAGTGGAGTTAATCATATAATTAATAATAGTAAGGATTAATAGATTTGGGCTTGGGCTCAATTTAATCACTATTATTGGAAGCCCAATATTCCACCTCCTTAAGATCCCCTACGTAGCCTATAAAAGCACTACATGGTCTTCTCTATTCTCATAACTTGAAGATCACAATTCTAGAGAGAGAAAGTAGAGAGGAGGATCCATGGAGTTCGGTAGATCGTCGCCCACACGACGTCCGGGCTAGTGCAAGGAATACGTGGGAAGATCTCAAGGTCATCATAAGATCTCGTTTCTCCGCACAACGAATCGAAAGGTGAATTAAATAATTGTGATTTAATTCTTGTTTTATTGAATCAATTATCGGAAAAACAAGATCCAAGAGTCGAACCCGGATTAGACGAACGATCATGCGGTGGTGGCGAAGCCACCGGACCGCGGGATCGCCCGCTAGGGTTTGGCGGCGCGCGGAGGAGAGGAACCCTCG
Organism: Euphrasia confusa; assembly: GCA_954870475.1. Taxonomy (NCBI): domain Eukaryota; kingdom Viridiplantae; phylum Streptophyta; class Magnoliopsida; order Lamiales; family Orobanchaceae; genus Euphrasia; species Euphrasia confusa. The sequence continues at coordinate 18,850,414 of OX940950.1, forward strand.
GCTGGGCCGAGGGCTCGCGATCGATCACGGGGATCGATCGCCGGGGGCGCGGGCTGGTGCCGCACCCCACCCGCCGTGAAGGCGGGGCTCCTCCAGGCGGCGGCGAGTCGCCGGACTCGCCGCGGGGGGGCTGCTGGGCAGCCCCATCGATCGCGAAGATCGAACGCGATCCTCGATCGCGTGAACCCCGTCTCGCGGGGGTTCGGCTGGGGGCGGGCTGCGTACCTTCGGGTGCGTGGTCTCCAAAGGCTGGACTCCGGCGGATGAGTCGGCGTTCATGTGATCTCCGGCGAAGGGTTTGATCGGGTTATTGGTTTCCGCAAATTTAAATAACCCGGGATATCGAATTCCAACAAGGATATGTGTTTTGAAACACAAAAGGAGATAGAAGCAATGAAAGCGGTTTCCTACACTTTAAGTGTGGAAAGCTTAATTGATGCGATGTTGAAAAATGGGAACCCGATATCTGCTATGCGGCTAGTATAGTGGGAGGATATCAAGGTAGTCCTGGAAAGGAATATTCGACTGCTGTAAGGAACATTTAAAGTACTTTCGAAGTACTAGAAACTATATTCTGGATTACGGAGCAGACGAGCATTTCCTTTGGATTACATTCTCTTAGATTTCTAATCGAATGAGGACCGGTGTAAGTCGATATCAGGCTATGTGTTTCACTATCGAAGGAGAAGGAGTTTTTAACATGGAAGAGTGATAAGCACGATGCTTTTCGGACTCTACCATGGATAACCAAATAGCGGCCTCAGAGGCAGCGGAATTTTTGGTATAGCTCCGGGATAATCTCTGGGACTTAGATGTGATTCTTAATTTGCTAAAGGCTATGTAAATAGCGGTGCGATGGCAAATGGTAAGAAACCAAAAGTCCATAAGTGTAAGATAACACATAGAGCAAGTACCACCTGATACGAATCATCGTCGGGGAAGACGACGCTGTATTCACCAAGATAACTTCAGAACGACAATCTAGATTGCTCTTTCACAAGGCACTTCTTGGAAGTGCATATTAACCACGTGAAGAATATGGGAGTCGGGAGTTTGGAGGAAATGACTAGACCTTAGTATAAGTGAGAGATTGTTGGAGTTGTATACTTAATGTCTAGATTTAAGTGATATGAACTCCCGATCCATTGCCATTAATCTATTTAATTAAATAAACAATTATTTGCGTTTAATTATTTATAATTAAATATATGCAAATTATAGTCCTAGATTATATACGTTGTAGTTAGTATGGTGTGCGGGCCCACACGGAAGATCATACTATCGGTTACTCGTATATAATCGAACAGTTGCTCACGACCTAGATGGACACAGACCAATCCATCGGTATAGTCGTAGTATGAGAAGAATAATTTGTCTTGATTATTTTATCATACTTGTACACTTGGTGTATTGGGCGGATCGCTTGAGATTTATCGATTAGGATTGCCTTGGATAATCGATTTAAATCTCACTGTATTTTATTCTTAATCCCCGATACTATTGCGGGTGTGTATATTTAATATAAGTGACTTTGATTTTCCAAAGGAATTGACCGGTTTAATTATTAGGTCAATTACCGGTTCAGTTGGGTCGCTATATTTTATATATGACATGCCGTGAATACTTGACGGGAAAGTGTATCCCGTAAGGGTTGATAATAGCGACTGGGATGATCGCTAGCCACGACTTGGATCGTGGCGGGCTGCGATCATCGGGGGCGTAGCTGGGCAGCCTCGTGCATGCTCGCAGCGAGCTACGGGTGGCCCCGTAGCGGACTCGCGTGCGATGCGAGCTGCTGCACGGGGCGATGCGGGCTGTCCCGCACGGGCTGCTACGAGCAGCCCTAGGCGGCTGCCAAGGACAGCCGCAAGCCCACGCGGGGTCTCGATTGGGCAGCCACGGGTTTTCCCGTGGCGGGTTGCTTGGTTGGGCTATCCCCGTGGAAGTTCGTGGCGGGTTTCCGGCGACCGGGATTTCGATTGGAGTTGTCGTTCCGCAATTTGACGACCCCGGATATTCGATCTCCAAAGGATATCAGTCGGAATTAATTAGATAATTTATTTATTTAAATTTATTAATTCCGGGATATCGATTTCCAACAGTTCATTATTCACACCGACCATGAGTCGTTGAAGCACCTCAAGGGGCAGAACAAGCTGAACAAGCGCCAAGCGAGATGGATGGAATTCATTGAGACATTTCCATACGTCATCAAATACAAGCAAGGTAAGGAGAATGTGGTGGCTGATGCCCTTTCTCGGAGGTATGCTCTAATCTCGACTTTAGATGCTAAGTTACTTGGTTTTGAGCATATTAAGGGTCTGTATGAGCATGATTCTGATTTTTGTGAGATTTATAAAGCATGTGAACATACTGCTAGTGGGGATTATTTTAGGAATGATGATTTTCTCTTTAGGAAAAATAGACTTTGTGTGCCTAAATGCTCTTTACGTGATTTATTATTGCTTGAATCTCATGGTGGAGGATTAATGGGACATTTTGGCATTGCTAAGACTTTATCTGTTCTGCATGAGCATTTCTTTTGGCCTCATATGAAACGTGATGTTGAGAGAGTTTGTGGTCGTTGTCTTATATGCAAACAGGCTAAGTCTAGAGTTAATTCCCATGGACTATACACACCTTTGCCTATTCCTGCATCACCTTGGATTGATATTTCTATGGATTTTGTGATGGGTTTACCTAGGGCTAAGCGAGGTAGTGACTCTATTTTTGTGGTAGTTGATCGTGTCTCTAAGATGGCACATTTCATTTCATGTCATAAAACTGATGATGCATCTCATGTGGCTGGCTTATTCTTTAGAGAGATTGTTAGATTGCATGGCATGCCTAGGACTATTGTGTCTGACAGGGATTCTAAGTTTCTGAGTTATTTCTGGAAGACATTGTGGTGTAAGCTAGGTACGAAGTTATTGTTTTCTACTACTTGTCATCCCCAGACTGATGGTCAAACTGAGGTAGTAAATAGGACTTTGTCTACTTTACTACGTGCTATTATTAAGAAGAACATTAAGTCTTGGGAGGAGTGTTTTCCTCATGTTGAGTTTGCTTATAATCGTTGTGTTCATTCTGCTACTAAATTTTCGCCATTTGAGATTGTGTATGGGTTTAATCCTTTGACTCCTTTGGATTTATCTCCTTTACCTGTGCATGAGCATTCTGATCTTGATGGCCAGAAAAGGGCTGATTTTGTGAAACAGATACACGAGACGACAAGGATGAACATCGAGAGGCGAACCAAGCAGTATGCCGAGCATGCGAACAAGGGACGTCTCAAAGTAGTGTTTGAGACTGGTGATTGGGTGTGGTTGCATATGCGCAAAGAGAGGTTCCCATTGCAGCGACAATCGAAGTTACTTCCTCGTGGCGATGGACCATTTGAAGTTTTGGAGCGCATCAACGATAATGCCTACAAACTGGACCTTCCAGGGGAGTACAATGTTAGTGCTACTTTCAATGTTACTGACTTAAGTTTGTTCGATGCAGGTGACGACTTGGATTTGAGGACAAATCCTCTTCAAGAGGAGGGGAATGATGCATGTTGGAGTTGTATACTTAATGTCTAGATTTAAGTGATATGAACTCCCGATCCATTGCCATTAATCTATTTAATTAAATAAACAATTATTTGCGTTTAATTATTTATAATTAAATATATGCAAATTATAGTCCTAGATTATATACGTTGTAGTTAGTATGGTGTGCGGGCCCACACAGAAGATCATACTATCGGTAACTCGTATTTAATCAAACAGTTGCTCACGACCTAGATGGACACGGACCAATCCATCGGTATAGTCGTTGTGTGAGAGAGAAAATAATCTGTCTTGATTATTTTATCACACTTGTACACTTGGTGTATTGGGCGGATCGTTTGAGATTTATCGATTAGGATTGCCTTGGATAATCGATTTAAATCTCAGTGTATTTTATTCTTAATCCCCGATACTATTGCGGGTGTGTATATTTAATATAAGTGACTTTGATTTTCCAAAGGAATTGACCGGTTTAATTATTGGGTCAATTACCGGTTAAGTTGGGTCGCTATATTTTATATATGACATGCCGTGAATACTTGACGGGAAAGTGTATCCCGTAAGGGTTGATAATATCCCCGAGATGAGTTCATAAGGAATTATTATGTAAACCCTGCAGGTGGATTTGTTCCGCATAATAATTAAGGTTGAATGGTACTATTCTCGGATATAAGAGATGAATAAATTAATTAGCAATAAATTAATTTTATTCATGGATATTTATATCTTAATTACACGGAATAAATAATACTACCGGAGAAATATTATTTGATATAATATGGTTTTAATATTGGGAGTGCAATTAATTTATATAGTGGAAAATAAATTAATTAATATTAATGGGATTAATAGATTTGGGCTTGGGCTCAATTTAATCATTAATATTGGAAGCCCAATATTCCACCTCCTTAAGATCCCCTACGTAGCCTATAAAATCACTACATGGTCTTCTCTATTCTCATAACTTGAAGATCACAATTCTAGAGAGAGAAAGTAGAGAGGGAGATCCATGGAGTTCGGAAGATCGTCGCCCACACGATTTTCGAGCTAGTGCAAGGAATACGTGGTAAGATCTCAAGGTCTTCAAATTGAGTTCTTCGTTTTTCCGAACAACGAGAACGAGGTAAATCGTAAAACCCTCTTTATGATTTTATCGTTTAATTATCGTAAAAATACCTTGAACCAAGATCCAAGGGATGAACCCCATAAGTGAGATTGAACCGGGCGGTGGTGGTCGAACCACCGGACTGCCGGCGGCTCATGGATTCTCGCCTAAGGGGGCTGCCGGGCGTGAGCCTCGGCTGGAGCCGAGGGCTCGATCGAGCTGGGCTCGATCTCCCCGGACGGCATCGCCGCGAGCTGCGGGAGTTCCCGCAGCAGGCACGCGGGCGATGCAGATCGCATCCGGGGCGTGCCTTGCGGGCTGCTGGGAGCAGCCCGTGCGTTCGTACGGGGACCCCATCCCCGTGAGCAGCGAGTCGAGGACTCGCTGCGGGGCTGCTTCGAGCAGCCCTAGCGGTTGCTACGAGTAACCGCGAGCCCCACGCGGGGGCTCGGCTGGACGCACGCGGGGTTTCCCGCGTGTGGTGTTCGGTCGTGCCCCGGGTCACGTGGTGTGTTCGTGTTTTCTCCGGCGATCGGGATTTCGATTGGGTTGTCGGTTCCGCAATTTTGACAACTCCGGATATTCGATCTCCAAAGGGATTTCGGTCGGAATTAATTAGATAATTTATTTATTTAAATTTATTAATTCCGGGATATCGATTTCCAACAATGCAACCCCAGAGTCGTCGATGATTCAAGACCTGGTACGAGTTCCAGCTGGACCAGTGACGCGCTCGAGAGCCAAGAAGTTCAAGGCAAGCTTGATGGTGATGATCCAAGAAGTCTGGGCGCAAGAGCTATTGAAGAAACCCATAGGTGACGTGGAGAAGCCAAGCCTTATCAATCTGATTATGTACGAGGAGGCCAATCCATCAGAGGACATGGAGTTTCAAGCTGGATCAACAGAGAAGACGCTGGAACGGAGGTCAGATGAGAGCCGGGGACGCGCCGAAGAAGTCAGCCATGAATATGGCTCAGTGTCGGGCGACATGGAAGAGCTGTCGGCCGACATGCATGTTTGTCGGACGACACATTTAGGCTGTCGGCCGACAGTAGTGTAAAAATGTATGGAACAGGGAGTTTTGGTTCGTATCGCAGGTTGTACCTGCGAACGACGAGTGTTTGTCGGCCGACACCCCTTTCCTGTCGGCCGACATGTGATCAGATGTTTATGAAAATCGCGTTTCGCGATTTTAAACCCTTTGGACGTGTTTTCCTTTTTCGTTTGTGGCTTTTAGGTCAGCCTATATAAAGGCTTGTGAACCCTTATTGAAATACAACTTTGAACAATTAAATTATTTTTATGTGAGTTATTTCTCTCTCGATTTCGTTCTCTTTTCGATTATCCAAAGAGATCAACCGGCGAATCTACGAAGCATCCATACTTCGTCGTGTGTCTTCATCGTTCTTCGAATTGCTGAGTCAATCGCGTGTTGGGGTTTAGGTTTTCATCTAAATCATTTCACGAATTAACCCAGAGGTTTGAGATCTCCACCCAAGGTATCCAATTTCCGTGTTCTTCGTTTCTAATCTTCCTTCTATCAATCGAGGTACGTATCACTTGATGAATACTAATTATTCATGATGTTATTGGCTCGAATGTTGTTAAAAATTAGTTATTATTGTCAACAACATTCGAGCCAAAAGCATCATTAATAATTTCTTCATACATGTTAGAGGATTCCTCACGTAAGACATTTGATGATCTTCCAACATTAACCACAGTCCGCTCATATAAGTTATACCCAAGAGAGATTTTCCATGAAAACTCCGGATGTAGTAATTAAGAATAAATCCATATATGACTAGGTGGTATTTGATAATATCCACATCGAAATAATTAGTGTTTTTACATTTTCGGTGGTTGTAAGGACACTGTATTTTCGTACCATCTTTAAACTCAAGATTTATTTTAGCAAACTGAATGAAGTTTTCAACCCCTCATCATACGATTGTACATCCAACTATATTTTGAATTCATCACTCTACCATATATTTTCATTCATATACAAAAAATTTCAACCTCAATATTACTTTTCATCACATTGAAATTGACAAGTGTGATATTCCATTCATGAATGTGATCATCGATATGATTTGTCAGTAATCTTCTAAACCGTGAAATCGTGAAATTTCGGCAGTACTTCCCCTTGTTTTCTAAGTACACATATTGTTGTGCAAACAAGAACAAAATGTTTGGTAAAACTGAAAGTCTCTAATAACAAATACAAAATTCACAATGGCTAACAACATCATATTATGATCACATTCGTAAACAGTCAAATAATGAGACAATTCAAGATTTACTATCAATTTGTTAATTTGATATTAAATCTCAAACGAGTCTAAGATGTTTGTTTAGCACACGTATGTGATCGAGAATTACATGATGAACTCATTCAAATTCAGAAAGGTAAAACATATATACAAACATACGATTAATATTCAGTTTTAAGATATAATATCTAAATATTCAAAATTAAATAGCAATAAAATAATAAAATAATAATTTTAATTTCAATCAAAATACCGATTGCAATCTCAATTTCAATTAAACACCAATTTCAATCGAAACTTCAATTTCATTGAAAGCCCTAATTTCAATTTAAATCAAAATCCTTATTTCCATTTCAACACAAACCCTCAAATTCAAAACAAAATTTCACAAACCTTAATTTAAATTTTAAATGCAATTTCAATTAAATATGGAGGGAGTAACAATTATAACAAATATAAACTATAAAAAAACATAATATTAAACGGAGGGGATGGAGTGTTGGTATATGTCCTTCGATCCTACGTGTGCAATCGATAAAGTCATAAGGTCGTCTATGGATGTTTAAATAATTATTCGATAATATTAATTGCTGGGAGCAATATAATATTGATCGATAATTTTACCTACAGGGTCACACACGAGCTCGATATTGATATACATTGCTTGATAAATATATTGATTTAGAATCAATATTTACGTGGATTTATACACATGCATGGGATGCATGGCTTGCATGGATGCATGTCACATAGTGTGACATGGCATGCCACACAAGCAAGTGGGACCACATACAATGCATAGTGGCATGTGTATGTGGCATGACCTTTCACCTCATTTGTAACTCCTTTGCATGTTAATGGTGCATTATGATGCCCATTATGTTGTAGGTTACAAAGGGGTGTAATGTGATGCATAATGATGCACTTATATAGATGAAAATGTGATTTTCATCACACATTACAATTAGCTACGAAATTCCACATAAAGAGAGAGAAAAGAGGTGATCTTGGAGATCCATTCTCAAGCAAGCAAAGTTGTTCATTATCCGGGTTCGTGTGCAACACGTAGAGGCCGGGCCATTTGTGCGGCTTCAACATCCGGACGATCCAAAGGAGTGACGAGGTCATTCACAAGGAGAGTTTCAAGTTGCTGATCCATTAAGGTGGTTCAATCGACTCAACACCACCTTAATCAACATCAACGAATCAATTCATTATCAAATGTAAGAACTCGTTGACTCAACACCACCTTAATCAATATATATATATATATTGGATGTGTATATATATATGTGTCTATACATATATTTTGTGTACTAGATCAAGCATGATAGATTTATAAGCTTTACACGCTTCCGCACACACGGTATATCGATCGGATCGGTATACCGGTACCTTCAATTGGTATCAGAGCCTAGGGCTCGTGCACACTTTTGTGTTGGACACAATAGTTTAAATCACATAATTGGCTTAGTTGTTTATTTGTATCTATGTGATTAGATGTAAGGCCGGCCACCGTTAGTGGTCGGGTGAATGAAATTGTCGTTTTTTACGTACGATTGGCCATAGTTTTGGAGGGCTGCGTCCCTTGGAATATTTTGTAATAGATAGGTTTTTTCTATTAAAAAATGTATTGTTCAACATGTAAGCTATGGATTTATCCATGAAACGGAGTTGGATTTCGAAGCCCAAGCGAAAACGAGAAGAAACGAATCAAAACGAAGCAAAACGAACGAAATCGGGCTGCTGGAGCAAAACGGCGGGTGCCGTTTGTGCTCCGGCGGGAGCCTTTTTGGTTTGGCGGGCGCCGTTTTGAAAATGGCGACCGCCGAAAGGCTGTTTTTGGGTCAGCCCCGTTTTATACCCTTTCTGCGGCCGCCGTTTTGGAAACGGCGACCGCGGGTGGTGTTCGGCGACCGCCGTTTGTGAAACGGCGCGCGCCGTTCGTGGTTTTTAGGGTACGGACTAGGTTTGACCAAAGGTGGGCGCGGAACTGAAACGGCGGGCGCGGACCAGTCCAGAAGATGTTCAAGGCTGTTTTGTTGCTTTTAATCTTTTCTTTTGAGACTTGTGAGGTTCTAGGGGCCTTTCGATTACGTATTTATATGCTTTGCTTTTTTAAGTTATGCATGTTAAAATTGTTCAACAAACATACACCTTAAAATTGCAAGTTCCCGAAATAATGAGATTATGTCTTGTCCAAAACATCACACCCATGAAGCCCTCGATCATAAGGTTGTAGGTCCGCCTCAGCGGGGTACAACTTGTTATCTTGGGATAGTGGGAGTAAGGGTTGGACCTTTACATGTGAGTTTGGTTTTCTCATCGATAGATCCACTGCAGGCGTGGCTATCGAGACATGAGATGAGAATGAGATTCTCATCGACCGAGAGTGATATTAGATATCATTGACATGGGTATGTCTACCTATCTTGAAATACATAAGTGCGGACTCAGTCGGCTTAAATATTTACAAGATGAGGATCTCGGGATCGTTTTGTTCTAAGGGACAATGATATTGGATATCAATTGAACAAAATGAAATAAATAAGTACAATTGTTAGACAACCTCATTTGTTTATCGCTTTGTGGATGTTTACATATTTTATGTATCTTTCTTTTGTAGTTTATCATGTCAAATATCAACTCAATTCAAGTTTGGTTCAATTCTTGATTGTGAAAAATTGAACAACACAAATTTTCTTGATTGACAACGTAATTTGAGGATGGTCCTCAAATACGAATACAAAGAGAATGTGTTACATTACCAATTCCTATGATATAATTGAACAACTCAATAGCATGTTCGGGGAACAGACTATGATTGAGCGGTTCGGTATGAACAGGGTCATCGCTTCAGCTAGGCTGGAAAAATAGAAATCTATGGGATCACAAGTGCAACAAATGATTGGATTATTTGCTTCAAGTGACCTCTTAGATTTTTCCTATGATGATTAGTTGGCAACCGATTTCATACTTCATTCTCATGATGGTTATAATGCCTTTAGGCTAAATTTTCCATATGAATGGTTTGAAGAAATCGCTTCGTGAGCTCCACGGGATGCTCAAGGCTGCTGAGCCGGCGATAGAGAAGGACCCTAAGAGGAAATTCTTATGATATGGGATAGGGTATTCAAAAGAGCATGGGCAAGAAGGCTACTAGGGTTCCTAGGGAATCTCAATGCGTCTACTGCAAAAGTGTAGGACACTACTTGCAAACATATAAAATTTCATATTTTATTTAATTTCAAAACAAATGCCTGATTTGTCTTTCATGTGATGGATTCTAAAGTTAAGATTATTTACACCTCGGGGAGTGATTTAATCCAAAACACTTAGTTCATCAATGACACAAATTAGAGACTTTCGAGCCATGGAGTGGCGTGAATCGATTGTCTGGTTGGCTCCCTCATATTTTATTAGAGATAGGGCTTCAATTGCATGATAATATCGTTGGTTAGAAAACTTCGATTTTTCACTTACGATTTATCACGTTTTGACATTAGGATAATTTTGAATGGGAAATTTGAACGAGACTCAATTATTGGGAATAATTGAATTTGCCCAAAGTTCAAAGAAGATGTGAAGAACGGGGTAGCTTCATCTTCAGGTATTAATGATATAGACATTAAACTTCACAAATTCTACTTCTTGGGTATTGGATGCCAATTTGTGGTTCTCACAATTCTAAGTGAAGGTACTACACAGAAGTAGGAGTTTGGAAAGTAGAAATGTCGATCTACGGGCTGGAAAAGGAGCGAAGGTCGCTGCACTAGCCGTATGATCATATGATGTTTTAGGCCTTAGGGCCTTCTTTTAAGTATTATAACTATGTATTTTTCGTACCTTCAATAAACAATGAATATTGGTTCAGTATTGGATACTGATGGATTAGTTTTTCACTATTAAATAGTTTGGTAACTATTTTAATTGTGAATTATTCTTTGTTTTGGTACGATTATTATATTGTTTATGTATACTTTAAACGTGACAAATCATATATAACATTAACACTAAAGGCCGAATCGAATAAGTCTCAATGAGACATAACTGTAACATTGTTGATTAGATCAAAACTAAACATGTAACGAATCTTCTTTTAGAAGGCATTCTAGAATCATTTGACTTGGAGTCATTTCATACATGTTAATGATTTTTTATGGACAAAGATAACAATGTCATCTTTCTTGGAGAAAGGAGAACATGTGAGTGATTAATTAGGGATTATCCATACTGATGTATGTGGAACCTATCAGTTCACAAGCACATGAAGGTTATGTTTCGGACAATAGAAAACAAACTATATTAGATATAGTTCGACCATTCGATGAGAGGTCTAAATGAACTACTGGTCTCTTTTGGGAACACACAATTCTAGACTTCAACTTATACACTGAATAGGACGCTGTCAAAAGTTGTTGATAAGACACCATACTAGGTATGGAAAGGGAGGGTTCCTAAATTGTTTTCATCAAGATTTGAGGTTCTAAAAGCTTCTCTGACGATATTTATCTCTATAGAGATTGAACTCAATTGGGATAAAAGTTTCTTTATGGTATCCATAAGAAACTCGAGGGTACAACTTCTACGATCTATCTGAGAACAATATTTTGTTGCTCGAGATAGTGATTTTCTTTAAAAAGAGTAATCTTTCCTAGAAAGTCAGTAGGAGCTCAGTTGTCTTGAACGACGTTCAAGTAGAACAAACTGATATGGATACTCAAGACTTGGTCGAGAGTACTCCAGTGGTTTTGGAAACCACACCTAACCCTCGAAGGTCTGGAAGGGTTAGAACTTGTTGGAAATCGACTACCCGGGATGCGTTCGTTCGATTGCTAGAACATCCGAACGATCCCAGTCGACCTCCTGTGTCGCTACTTCGTTCACAGGACAGCCCGTATCCCAAATCACGCCCAGCCATCGCTCCAGAGGACAACCGCGCGAAACGGGGCTGGTCTGCACCCAATCAGCGCCCGCCGATTGCAGACCAGCGGTCGCTGGAGGAGCTGCAAACAGCGACCGCTGTTTGCCCTCCAGCGGGCGCCGTTTGTCCGCGAACAGCAACGCGACGTTGCTGTTCCGGGCTCGAATCCGGGTCGTTTTTCCTCTTCCGACTACCGATCCGGAGGTCCTAGAACCCCCAGTAATCGAGGAATTTGATCCACGATACCCGGAACCCGATCTTACGTTCAAAGTATGATCAACGAAATATGAGATCGAATAAATTTGCGAAAAGGGAATTGATCTCATACCTTCTCGGTCGATTGTTGAGACCTTAGAGATTGCTAGTGTATGACTCTTCCCGACTCCAGACGTTGTGTGGTCAACGATCTACTGGGTTCGTCCTTGTCTGCACTCTCCTTCTCAAACCACCGTATTGTTTATTCTCTATGTGAGAATAAAAAAATATTTGCGTTAACCTTATTACTTTTACAGAGAAAAATATATTTGCGTTAACGCAATTATTTTTCTCAGCAAAAATAAATGTTGCGGCGAATTGTAGGTTTAGGAGAGGGCAAGGGGGGGGGGGGGGGGTTTATAGAGTTACACTAGGGACCTCTTAGGTAAATTAATTAGGGGCTAAAATGAAATATTAATTAACTTGGAATACTTAAAAGCAATTCCTTAATTAATCGATTTCAAATTTAATTATTATTAACTCCACTATAAAATAATAATTGAATTCCCGAAATTAATTTAATATTATATCAACAATAATATTTCCGCCGAAATTACATATACGACTTTCCCCGTGTTTAAGATATCGTATGTCCACGAATTAATTTTATTACTAATAATTAAATTAATTCGTCTCTTATTATCCGAGACTAGTACCACTCAACCTTATTATCATGTGGAACAAATCCACCTGCAGGGTTTACATGATAAACTTTATGAGCTCATCTCGGGGACATCATCAACCCGATAAACGGGACACGGTTTCCTGTCTATAATCTATAGCATGCCGTGCGTACAATTACGATTCCCAATTTACCGAGTATCTCAACTAATCAATTAGTCTCACTCATTGGCAAGTTAAAGAACCGAGAATTGGACACACGCACCTATAATTATATAGGGATTAGGAATTCGTATATCCGTAATTTCTGAGGTCTAGTTCGATTACTTCGATTAGTATAAATCGAATGCCCTCCCGTGGTCCTGCTCAATACACCAAGTGTACGAGTGTAACATAATAGTCAAGACCAACTATTACCCAGTCACACTACGACGTACCGATGGATTGTCCCTGTCCATCTAAGTCGTGAGCTTCTGTTCGATAGTATACGAGTAACCGACAGTATGATCTTCCGCGTGTCTCCTCACGCCATACTGTCTACAACGTATATATCTAGGACTATTGCATTTAAGTACATGATAGACAAAATGCCGACAGTTTGATTAATAGATAATGAAAAACACAGATAAGGAGTTTCATATTGTCACTAAACTAGACATTTAGAATATAACTCCATCAATCTCCCACTTATACTAAAAAGTCTAGTTGCCCTCCACCATACATCCGATACCCATCCCCTTCACGTGTCTCTTGAACGATTCCGCTGGAAGTGCCTTCGTAAAGGGGTCAGCCAGGTTATTCGCTGATGCAATCTTGGTGACAACTGCATCGCCTCTCTTGACGATGTCTCTAATCAGGTGGTACTTGCGATCTATGTGTTTACTCGCATTGTGGGCTCGTGGTTCCTTCGCATTTGCCAGTGCACCGCTATTGTCACAATAAATTGTGATAGCTCTAGGCAATTTAGGAACCACATCCAAGTCCATAAGGAAGTTCCGGAGCCACACCGATTCTTTAGCTGCCTCAGAGGCTGCTACATATTCGGCTTCCATGGTAGAGTCCGAAATGCATTTCTGCTTAACACTCTTCCATGAGACTGCTCCACCTCCCAATGTGAACACATAGCCTGATGTAGTCTTTTGCTGATCCTTATCAGATTAGAAATCAGAATCTGTGTAACCAATAGGAATCAACTCGGACGCTTTGTAACTCAGAACATAATTCCTAGTCCTTCGTAGGTACTTAAGTATGTTCTTTACAGCAGTCCAGTGACCCTGCCCAGGGTTACTCTGATATCTAGCTACCATGGCCACGGCATAGCAGATATCAGGTCTCGTGCACAACATGGCATACATTAGACTTCCTACTGCCGAAGAATAAGGAACCTTCTTCATGTAATCTATCTCCTTTTGTGTTTTGGGACACATGACTTTAGATACATGAATTTCATGGCAGAAAGGTTGAGCACCTCTCTTGGAATTCTGCATGTTGAAACGAGCCAGAATCGTATCAATATATGAGGCTTGGGACAAGCTTAATGTTCTTTTCTGGCGATCCCTTATAACCTTGATCCCAAGAACATGCCCAACTTGTCCTAAGTCTTTCATATCGAATTGCTTGGACAACCATCCCTTTATGTCCGACAACATCTTCACATTGTTGCCAATTAGAAGGATGTCGTCTACATAAAGCACGAGAAACGCCACACTGTTTCCGTCACTTCTCCGGTATACACACGACTCGTCCATGCTTTGAATGAATCCATAAGACTGGATAATCTCATCAAACCGCATGTTCCAAGATCTAGAATCTTGCTTCAATCCATAAATGGATCGGTTTAGCTTACACACTAGATGCTCTTGGCCTTTCTTGATGAAACCTTCTGGCTGTCTCATGTAAATGGTCTCTTCAAGATTCCCATTCAAGAATGCTGTCTTGACGTCCATTTGCCACACCTCATAATCCATATAAGATGCTATAGAAAAAAGAATCCGGATCGACTTTAGCATGGCTACCGGCGAAAAAGTTTCCTCATAATCGATCCCTTCTTTCTGAGTATACCCTTTCGCAACAAGCCTAGCCTTGAAGGTTTCCACCTTCCCGTCAGACCCTCTTTTTCTCTTGTACACCCACTTGCAAACAATGGCTTTTACACCTTTGGGCGGTGCTACAAGATTCCAGACCTGATTTGAATCCATTGATTCAATCTCAGATTTCATCGCCTTTTGCCAAGACAGAGCATCTTGATCTTTAAGCGCCTCGTCGTAGGTCCAGGGATCGGCTTAATGTTCTCCAAGTAACAAGTCCGAAGACTCACCTATAAACATGAACCTATCGGGTTGTCGAATAACCCTCCCACTACGACGACGCTCCGGTGTAACCTCAGTAACTACAGGTGCAGACTGTGGTGGCGTATCACCCGGTTGGGTTGGATCTAAGCCTTGATCGTCCCCTCTCAGTTCGTTTAGTATTATCTCACTCTTCGGCTTGTGGTATATTATATAATCCTCTTCCAAGAACCGAGCGTTGGTGCTAACAACGATCTTCTGGTCATTAGGACTATAAAATAGACCACCTTTCGTTCCTCTAGGATATCCTATAAACAACCGAATATCTGAACGAGATTCCAACTTATCAGCCCCATGCTTCAGCACGTGTGCTGGACAACCCCAGATCCGAATGTGTTTCAAGTTTGGCTTTCGCCCGGTCCACAATTCCGAGGGCGTCTTAGGGACTGATTTAGAAGGAACTAAGTTCAGGATATACGCCGCTGTTTCCAAGGCATATCCCCAGAACGAAACTGGTAGATCTGAGTAACTCATCATAGATCTTACCATTTCCATAAGAGTCCTATTCCTTCTTTCTGCTACACCATTATGCTGGGGCGTGTATGGTGCAGTCATCTGGGAGTCAATCCCATTCTCTAATAAGTACGCCTTAAACTCTCCCGAGAGGTACTCTACTCCACGATCAGATCGTAGAGTCTTTATGGTTTTACCATGAAGGTTCTCCACAAGAGCTTTGTACTCCTTGAACTTGTCAAAGCACTCGCTCTTGCGGCGCATCAGGTATATAAAACCATACCTTGAGTAATCATCAGTGAAGGTTACGAAATATTCATAACCTCCTCTCGCTTGGACAGATAAAGGCCCGCACAAATCAGAGTGAATCAATTCCAGTACTTCCTTGGATCTATACCCCCTATCACTAAAGGGTCGCTTGGTCATTTTTCCTTCCAGGCATGATTCGCAGGTCGGAAAGTCCTCATCTTTCAAATCACTGAGTATTCCATCAGTTATCAACCTTTGAATCCTGCCCAAGTTAATATGACCTAGCCTAAGATGCCGTAAGTACTTTTGACTCATCCTAGAAGGCTCCTTTCTCTTATTGGTACTAGATGTGTTATATGACTCTACTCGTTGCATCGTGGAATAATCAGGATTCAGTATATATAAGTTGCCTATCAATGTACCAGAACAGATATGATCACCATTTTTCTTGACAATAACAGAATTATCAAAAGAAACTGAATATCCATTCAAAACCAACTTAGAAACCGAAACAAGGTTCTTTCTAAAATTTGGTACATAAAGACAATTATTCAATACCAAAACTTTATTATTAAAAGACAAATAAATATCTCCCACTGCAACCGCCGCCACTTTCGTAGCGTTGCCCATGTAGATGGTGATCTCTCCCTCTCTAAGCCGCCGGGTTTCCTGGAACCCCTGCAAAGAATTGCAGACATGATCAGTGGCTCCCATATCCACACACCAGGTACCGGTGGATAACACTGCTAAACATGTTTCAGTGACTAAGGAAAAGTTCATACCTCCTTGTCTGAGAGGACAATTAGACTTCCAATGTCCAGACTGCTTGCAACGGAAACACTTGCCCTTGGGCTTGTACACTCCATTCCGTGGTGCACCATTGCTGGGTCCACTGGGTTTCCATTGTTGCCTTTTCTTTCTTTTGCCGCCCGGAGGCCTAGAAAGATCCAACTTCACAGCCGCAAGCACTTGTGATTTTCTTAACTCACTCACAAATTCCATTCTTTTGGAATCGTTTTCAAGTGATTCCTTAAGAGGACCGAATTTCTTGAGTAAGTTAATCACCTCTTGTCCAGCTTCCACACTATGTCTTAACATCTTCCTGTGTTCATCTTTAATGTCCTCATCAGTTAAGACTTCAGTGGGAGTAGAAGGTTTAACAGTCTGGACAATGTCCAAGTTTCGCTTCCAATCATTATAATCCGGACCAGTGAGCTTGTTTTCTTTTAGTATAGACAGCAGGTTAAGTGCCATATCTATAAAAGAGACAAATCAAACCGTCAAATTTAATTCGATATTAACTCCCTTAATTAATATCATTAAATTTACCAATCAATCCTAAAATCCCATCAGACTAGCATGCCACGTTCATGTGGACGTATACTAGTCCAAACGATTTTATAACTGGACTTTTACTTTGGTCGTACATCATTACAGTAGTGACTCCGATGGGGAGGATACTGTAAAGCGTACCTAAGTGTATACCATTTCTCAGTACTAAGTTAACCGCTCGGAAACTACACGCCCACCGCAAGCCACGTTAGTGTGGACGTTTACGTTGACATGCGGTCCCTTTACGATTTCCTATAACTGTCGAGCCTCAATTAACCCAAAGTTCCGTTCCCGTTTAGTAAGCCACGATAGTGTGGACGTTTACTAAACAAACAACTTTGTTAATTGAATTCCATTTATCTAAATGTCATAGAGTCTCAATTAACCCAAAGCACCGTTTCCATTTAGTAAGCCACGATAGTGTGGACGTTTACTAAACAAACAACTTTGTTAATTGACTCTTACATTTATTAAATTTCACAATTTCATTAATCAAAGCTTGATATCTCGTAAGTGAAACTCGAAGTTTCTAACCAGCGATCAATCATGCAATTGAGCCCTATCTCTCACAAAGTCAGGGAGCCAACCAGACAATCGATCTAGTCATCAAATGACTCGAATGTCTCTAATCTGTGTCATCGACATAACCAAGCGCTTTGGCTCCATTCCACTCCCCGGGGTGAGAATGAGTCGAGTTGAAATTAGTCTTTGAAAGACAGATTAGGCATTGCTTTGAAAAACTTAAGTGTTCAATTCTATAAATGGAATTGAATTCGAATTTTGATCCAGTGATGTCCGTGTGTCAACTTTATCCGATAGGGAGGATGACACTAAAGCCAACTCGTAAGTGACACACATCACTATCAAAATAGAGAATGGAGACCGCGGGATTGTTTCCAATCCCTCTCCCACTTAGTTTTTACGAAAGGGATAACATACATGCACATAAAAAATAAAGCATAATAAAACGCACGTAAACACACAAAAAGCATTTAACGTGGCCCGATTATTATGGCCTTTAAAATTCTTCGATGCACGTCTTCTCGGATCTTCGTCTCGTTGCTCGTCTCGGTCTCGATCCACCACCGACTCGTCTAAGGACCAAGAGACGAACCCCTCCCACTGGAGTATCGTCCCAGCCCTCGACAAGCGATCCGTGATGTCCTTCGAACCCCCGCGAAGCTGCTGCCAAGCCTAGGGCAGCGGGTGCTGCCCTATATCCAGCGCTCGCTGGAGGAGCTGCAAATGGCGACCGCCGTTTGCCCTCCAGCGGGCGCCGTTTTTGCACAGCAGCCGCGGGTTCGACTTCTCGACCCTCGTTCGTCCGGCCTTCGATCTTCTCTCGATCCACCATGCAGCAGCAACATTACAAGGTAAAGCTAACTACTTCCGGTATCGATCCTATACAGATTGATCGATCCTATACACCCGGATAAACGAAAAAAAACGAAAATAAAACCTAAACGACTCAACCCGTCGTTTTAACTATTACATTCAAGCAACGATAAAAACCAAAAGATCTCGACAACCCCGAGAGTTTAACAAACCACAACATACAGTACATAAACATATGACCATAATAATCGGGCTAACCTGCAAAACAAATCTCGCAAACAATACAAAGAACGTACAAAACCGGCTCTGATACCAATTGTTGGAAATCGACTACCCGGGATGCGTTCGTTCGATTGCTCGAACATCCGAACGATCCCAGTCGACCTCCTGTGTCGCTACTTCGTGTTGGAAATCGACTACGCGGGACGCGTTCGTTCGATTGCTTGAACATCCGAACGCTCCCAGTCGACCTCCGGTGTCGCTACTTCGTCCACACGACAGCCCTTGACCTGATTCACGCACAACCATCGCCCCGAAGGACAACCGCGCGAACCGGGACTGGTCTGCACTCAAACAGCGCTCGCTGTATGCAGACCAGCGGTCGCTGGTGGAGCTGCAAACAGCGGTCGCTGTTTGCCCACCAGCGGGCGCTGTTCGTCCGCGAACAGCAACGCGACGTTGCTGTTCCGGGCTCGTTTCCGGGTCGTTTTTCCTCATCCGACTACCGATCCGAAGGTCCTAGAACACCCAGTAGTCGAGGAATACGATCCAAGACCCCGGAACCCAATCTACGTTCAAAGTATGATCAACGAATAAATGAGATCGAATAAATGCGGAATTAAAACCGATCTCATACCTTCTCGGTCGATTGTTGAGACCTTAGCGATTGTTAGTGTATGGCTCTTCCCTTGACTCCAACCGCTGTGTGGGCAACGATCCGTTGGGTCTCCCTTTTTCTGCTTCTCTGATAAACCACCGCAATATCCTTTTTACTTTTCTGTGTAAAATAATTGCGCAAAAGCTTTATTAATTTTTACAGAAGAAATTATTTTTGCGTTAACGCAATTAATTTCTGCTGCAAAAATAAATGCGGCGAATGATAGGTTTAGGAGAGGGCAAGGGGGGGGGGGTTTAAATAGAGTTACACTAGGGACCTCTTAGGTAAATTAATTAGGGGCTAAAATGAAATATTAATTAACTTGGAATACTTAAAAGCAATTCCTTAATTAATCGATTTCAAATTTAATTATTATTAACTCCACTATAAAATAATAATTGAATTCCCGAAATTAATTTAATATTATATCAACAATAATATTTCCGCCGAAATTACATATACGACTTTCCCCGTGTTTAAGATATCGAACGTCCACGAATTTATTTAATTACTAATAATTAAATTAATTCGTTTCTTATTATCCGAGACTAGTACCACTCATCCTTATTATCATGTGGAACAAATCCACCTGCAGGGTTTACATGATAAACTTTATGAGCTCATCTCGGGGATGTCATCAACCCGATAAACGGGACACGGTTTCCTGTCTATAATCTATAGCATGCCGTGTGTACAATTCCGATTCCCAATTTACCGAGTATCTCGACTAATCAATTAGTCTCACTCATTGGCATATTAAAGAACCGAGAATTGGACACACGCACCTATAATTATATAGGGATTAGGAATTCGTATATCCGTAATCTCTGAGGTCTAGTTCGATTTCTGCGATTAGTATAAATCGAACGCCCTCCCGTGGTCCTGCTCAATACACCAAGTGCACGAGTGTAACATAATAGTCAAGACCAACTATTACCCAGTAACACTACGACGTACCAATGGATTGTCCCTGTCCATCTAAGTCGTGAGCTTTCTGTTCGATAGTATACGAGTAACCGACATTATGATCTTCCGCGTGTCTCCTCACGCCATACTGTCTACAACGTATATATCTAGGACTATTGCATTCAAGTACATGATAGACAAAATGCCGACAGTTTGATTAATAGATAATGTAAAACACAGATAAGGAGTTCCATATTGTCACTAAACTAGACATTTAGAATATAACTTCATCAATCTCCCACTTATACTAAAAGTCTAGTTGCCCTCTACCATACATCCGATACCCATCCCCTTCACGTGTCTCTTGAACGCTTCCGCTGGAAGTGCCTTCGTAAAGAGGTCTGCCAGGTTATCCGCTGATGCAATCTTGGTGACAACCGCATCGCCTCTCCTGACGATGTCTCTAATCAGGTGGTACTTGCGATCTATGTGTTTACTCGCATTGTGGGCTCGTGGTTCCTTCGCATTTGCCACTGCACCGCTATTGTCACAATAAATTGTGATAGCTCTAGGCATTTTAGGAACCACATCCAAGTACATAAGGAAGTTCCGGAGCCACACAGATTCTTTAGCTGCCTCAGAGGCTGCTACATATTCGGCTTCCATGGTAGAGTCCGAAATGCATTTCTGCTTAACACTCTTCCATGAGACTGCTCCACCTCCCAATGTGAACACATAGCCTGATGTAGACTTTCGCTGATCCTTATCAGATTGGAAATCCGAGTCTGTGTAACCAATAGGAATCAACTCGGACGCTTTGTAACTCAGAACATAATTCCTAGTCCTTCGCAGGTACTTAAGTATGTTCTTTACAGCAGTCCAGTGACCCTGTCCATGGTTACTCTGATATCTAGCTACCATGCCAACGGCATAGCAGATATCAGGTCTCGTGCACAACATGGCATACATTAGACTTCCTACTGCCGAAGCATAAGGAACCTTCTTCATGTAATCTATCTCCTTTTGTGTTTTGGGACACATGTCTTTAGATAGATGAATTCCATGGCAGAAAGGTTGAGCACCTCTCTTGGAATTCTGCATGTTGAAACGAGCCAGAATCGTATCAATATATGAGGCTTGGGACAAGCTTAATGTTCTTTTCCGGCGATCCCTTATAACCTTGATCCCAAGAACATGACCAACTTGTCCTAAGTCTTTCATATCGAATTGCTAGGACAACCATCCCTTTATGTCTGACAACATCTTCACATTGTTGCCAATTAGAAGAATGTCGTCTACATAAAGCACGAGAAACGCCACACTGTTTCCGTTACTTCTCCGGTATACACACTACTCGTCCATGCTTTGAATGAATCCATAAGACTGGATAACCTCATCAAACCGCATGTTCCAAGATCTAGAAGCTTGCTTCAATCCATAAATGGATCGGTTTAGCTTACACACCAGATGCTCTTGGCCTTTCTTAAATGAAACCTTCTGGCTGTCTCATGTAAATGGTCTCGTCAAGATTCCCATTCAAGAATGCTGTCTTGACGTCCATTTGCCACACCTCATAATCCATATGAGATGCTATAGACAAAAGAATCCGGATCGACTTCAGCATAGCTACCGGCGAAAAGGTTTCCTCATAATCGATCCCTTCTTTCTGAGTATACCCCTTCGCAACAAGCCTAGCCTTGAAGGTTTCAACCTTCCCGTCAGACCCTCTTTTTCTCTTGTACACCCACTTGCAACCAATGGCTTTTACACCTTTGGGCGGTGATACAAGATTCCAGTCCTGATTTGAATCCATTGATTCAATCTCAGATTTCATCGCCTTTTGCCAAGACTGAGCATCTTGATCTTTAAGCGCCTCGTCGTAGGTCCAGGGATCGGTTTCATGTTCTCCAGGTAACAAGTCCGAAGACTCACCTATAAACATGAACCTATCGGGTTGTCGAACAACCCTCCCACTACGACGACGCTCCGGTGTAACCTCAGTAACTACAGGTGCAGACTGTGGTGGCGTATCACCCGGTTGGGTTGGATCTAAGCCTTGATCGTCCCCTCTCAGTTCGTTTAGTATTATCTCACTCTTGGGCTTGTGGTCCATTATATAATCCTTTTCCAAGAACCGAGCGTTGGTGCTAACAACGATCTTCTGGTCCTTAGGACTATAAAATAGACCACCTTTCGTTCCTCGAGGATATCCTATAAACAACCGAATATCTGAACGAGATTCCAATTTATCAGCCCCATGCTTCAGCACATGTGCTGGACAACCCCAGATCCGAATGTGTTTCAAGTTTGGCTTACGCCCGGTCCACAATTCCGAGGGCGTCTTAGGGACTGATTTAGAAGGAACTAAGTTCAGGATATACGCCGCTGTTTCCAAGGCATATCCCCGGAACGAAACTGGTAGGTCTGAGTAACTCATCATAGATCTTACCATTTCCATAAGAGTCCTATTCCTTCTTTCTGCTACACCATTCTGCTGGGGCGTGTATGGTGCAGTCATCTGGGAGTCAATCCCATTCTCTAATAAGTACGCCTTAAACTCTCCCGAGAGGTACTCTCCTCCACGATCAGATCGTAGAGTCTTTATGGTTTTACCATGAAGGTTCTCCACAAGAGCTTTGTACTCCTTGAACTTGTCAAAGCACTCGCTCTTGCGGCGCATCAGGTATATAAAACCATACCTTGAGTAATCATCAGTGAAGGTTACGAAATATTCATAACCTCCTCTCGCTTGGACAGATAAAGGCCCGCACAAATCAGAGTGAATCAATTCCAGTACTTCCTTGGATCTATACCCCTTATCACTAAAGGGTCGCTTGGTCATGTTTCCTTCCAGGCATGATTCGCAGGTTGGAAAGTCCTCATCTTTCACACCACTGAGTATTCCATCAGTTATCAACCTTTGAATCCTACCCAAGTTAATATGACCTAGCCTAAGATGCCATAAGTACTTTTGATTCATCCTATAAGGCTCCTTTCTCTTATTGGTACTAGATGTGTTAAAAGACTCTACTCGTTGCATCGTGGAATAATCAGGATTCAGTATATATAAGTTGCCTATCAATGTACCAGAACAGATATAATCACCATTCTTTTTGACAATAACAGAACTATCAAAAGAAACTGAATATCCATTCAAAACCAACTTAGAAACCGAAACAAGGTTCTTTCTAAAGTTCGGTACATAAAGACAATTATTCAATACTAAAACTTTATTATGAAAAGATAAAAGAACATCTCCCACTACAACCGCCGCCACTTTCGTAGCGTTGCCCATGTAGATGGTGATCTCTCCCTGTCTAAGCCGCCGGGTTTCCTGGAACCCCTGCAAAGAATTGCATACATGATCAGTGGCTCCCGTATCCACACACCAGGTACCGGTGGATAACACCGCTAAACATGTTTCAGTGACTAAGGAAAAGTTCATTCCTCCTTGTCTAAGAGGACAATTAGACTTCCAATGTCCAGACTGCTTGCAACGGAAACACTTGCCCTTGGGCTTGTTCACTCCATTCCGTGGTGCACCATTTCTGGGTCCACTGGGATTCTGCCCTTGCTTCTTCTTCTTCTTAGTCCCCGGAGGGCCAGGAAGTTTCACAGCCACAAGTGCCTGAGACTTCTTAAAGATTCCCTCTGCCGCCTGGAGTTCAGTCAGGAGTTCCGCCAACGTATATAACCTTTTGTTCATGTTATAGTTCAGGCGGAACTGCTCAAAACTCTTAGGCAGAGACTGGAGCACTATATCGATCTGCGTTTCCCCATCGATAGATCCTCCCATAATCTCTATCTCATTCAGATAGTCTATCATCCTATGAACGTGATCCCTCACGGGCGTTCCTTCGGACATAGTGGCCGTCATGAGTGTTGGAATTCGATATCCCGGGCTATTAAAAAAATGCGGAAACCATAGCCCGATCAAAAACCCTTCGCCGGAGATCACGCGAGCATCACCACGCGAGCCGGGATACGACCGAACGCACAGCGGTGCCCGAAGGCACGCGCACGCCCAGCCGCAGCCCCGCGGGTGCGTGCTCACGATCGCACGCGATCGCTTTGAGCGATCGGCTGGGGTGGGGCTGCCCAGCAGCCCCCGCGGCGAGTCCGGCGACTCGCCGCCGCCTGGAGGTCAGCCACCTTCACGGTGGGGAGGGACGGCACCAGCCCGTGCCCTCCGCGATCGATCCAAGTGATCGATCGCGTGCCCTCGGCTCCAGCCGAGGGTCGATCCTCACGCCCCCTTCGAAACCCTAGGCGGGCGATCCCGCGGTCCGTTGGTTTCACCACCACCGCGTGATCGTTCGTCTAATCCGGGGTTCGAACTTTGGATCTTGTTTTCCGATAATTGATTTCAATAATACAAGAATTAAATAGCGGAAATATTTAATTCACCTTTCGATTCGTTGTGCGGAGAAACGAGATCTTATGATGACCTTGAGATCTTCCCACGTATTCCTTGCACTAGCCCGGACGTCGTGTGGGCGACGATCTACCGAACTCCATGGATCCTCCTCTCTACTTTCTCTCTCTAGAATTGTGATCTTCAAGTTATGAGAATAGAGAAGACCATGTAGTGCTTTTATAGGCTACGTAGGGGATCTTAAGGAGGTGGAATATTGGGCTTCCAATATTAATGATTAAATTGAGCCCAAGCCCAAATCTATTAATCCATTAATATTAATTAATTCTATTTTCCACTATATAAAATTAATTGCACTCCCAATATTAAACCATATTATATCAAATAATATTATCTCTTCGGTAGTATTATTTATTCCGTGTGTTTAAGATAGAATTGTCCATGAATACATTATATTTATTGCTAATTAATTTATTTATCTCTTGAATCCGAGAATAATACCATTCAACTTTAATTATTATGCGGAACAAATCCACCTGCAGGGTTTACATAATAATTCCTTATGAACTCATCTCGGGGATATTATCAACCCTTCCGGGATACACTGTCCGGTCAATCATTCACGGCATGCCATATATGAAATATAGTGACCCAACTTAACCATTAACCCAATAATTAAATCGGTTAATTCCTTTGGTAAATCAAAGTCACTTATATTAAATATACACACCCGCAATAATATCGGGGATTAAGAATAAAATACACTGAGACTCGAATCGATTATCGCCGGCAATCCTAATCGATGAATCTCAACGATCCGCTCAATACACCAAGTGTACAAGTGTGATAAAATAATCAAGACAGATTATTTTCTCTCTCACACAACGACTATACCGATGGATTGGTCCGTGTCCATCTAGGTCGTGAGCAACTGTTCGATTAAATACGAGTAACCGATAGTATGATCTTCTGTGTGACGTCGCACACCATACTAACTACAACGTATATAATCCAGGACTATAATTTGCATATATTTAATTATAAATAATTAAACGCAAATAATTGTTTATTTAATTAAATAGATTAGTGGCAATGGATCGTGAGTTTACGTTACTTAAATCTAGACATTAAGTACACAACTCCAACAATCTCCCACTTGTACTAAGGTCTAGTCATTTCCTCCAAACTCCCGACTCCCATACTCATCACGTGCTTAAGTTGTACTTCCAAGAAGTACTATGTGAATGAGAACTCTAGGTTGCCGCTCTGAAGTTATCTTGGTGACTACAGCGTCGTCTCCCTCGACGATGACTCGTATCAGGTGGTACTTGCACTATGTGTTATCTTACACTTATGGACTTGTGATTTCTTACCATTTTCCATCGCACCACTATTTACATAGCCTTTGGCAAATTAAGAATCACGTCTAAGTCCCAGAGATTATCCCGGAGTTATACCAAAAGCTATTTGCCAGAGATTATCCCAGAGGAGCTGCAAACAGCGACCGCTGTTTGCCCTCCAGCGGGCGCCGTTTGTGCACAACAGGCTGCGGGTTCGACTCCTCGACCCTCGTTCGTCCGGCCTTCGATCTTCTCTCGATCCATCAAGCAGCAGTAACATTACAAAGGTAAAACATACTACTTCCGGCATCGATCCTATACAGGTTGATCGATCCTATACATCCGGATAAACGAAAAACGAATAATAAAACCTAAACGACTCAACCCGTCGTTTTAACTATTACAAACAAGCAACGATAAAAACCAAAGATCTCGACAATCCCGAGAGTTTAACAAACCACAACATACAGTACAATAAACATGACCATAATAATCGGGTTATCCTGCAAAACAAAAACTCGCAAACAATACAAAGAACGTACAAACCGGCTCTGATACCAATTGTTGGAAATCGACTACCCGGGAGGCGTTCGTTCGATTGCTCGAACATCCGAACGCTCCTAGTCGACCTCCGATGTCGCTACTTCGTCCACACGACAGCCCTCGCCCCGAAGGACAACCGCGCGAACCGGGACTGGTCTGCACTCAAACAGCGCTCGCTGTATGCAGACCAGCGGTCGCTGGTGGAGCTGCAAACAGCGGTCGCTGTTTGCCCACCAGCGGGCGCTGTTCGTCCGCGAACAGCAACGCGACGTTGCTGTTCCGGGCTCGTTTCCGGGTTGTTTTTCCTCATCCGACTACCGATCCGAAGGTCCTAGAACCCCCAGTAGTCGAGGAATACGATCCAAGACCCCGAAACCCGATCTACGTTCAAAGTATGATCAACGAATAAATGAGATCGAATAAATGCGGAATTAAAACCGATCTCATACCTTCTCGGTCGATTGTTGAGACCTTAGCGATTGCTAGTGTATGGCTCTTCCCTTGACTCCAACCGCTGTGTGGGCAACGATCCGTTGGGTCTCCCTTTTTCTGCTTCTCTGATAAACCACCGCAATATCCTTTTTACTTTTCTGTGTAAAATAATTGCGCAAAAGCTTTATTAATTTTTACAGAAGAAATTATTTTTGCGTTAACGCAATTAATTTCTGCTGCAAAAATAAATGCGGCGAATGATAGGTTTAGGAGAGGGCAAGGGGGGGGGGGGGGGGGGGTTAAATAGAGTTACACTAGGGACCTCTTAGGTAAATTAATTAGGGGCTAAAATGAAATATTAATTAACTTGGAATACTTAAAAGCAATTCCTTAATTAATCGATTTCAAA
This sequence comes from Euphrasia confusa, assembly GCA_954870475.1. NCBI lineage: Eukaryota > Viridiplantae > Streptophyta > Magnoliopsida > Lamiales > Orobanchaceae > Euphrasia > Euphrasia confusa. Next base: position 18,877,748 of record OX940950.1, read on the forward strand.
TTTAATTATTATTAACTCCACTATAAAATAATAATTGAATTCCCGAAATTAATTTAATATTATATCAACAATAATATTTCCGCCGAAATTACATATACGACTTTCCCCGTGTTTAAGATATCGAACGTCCACGAATTTATTTAATTACTAATAATTAAATTAATTCGTTTCTTATTATCCGAGACTAGTACCACTCATCCTTATTATCATGTGGAACAAATCCACCTGCAGGGTTTACATGATAAACTTTATGAGCTCATCTCGGGGACGTCATCAACCCGATAAACGGGACACGGTTTCCTGTCTATAATCTATAGCATGTCGTGTGTACAATTCCGATTCCCAATTTACCGAGTATCTCGACTAATCAATTAGTCTCACTCATTGGCATATTAAAGAACCGAGAATTGGACACACGCACCTATAATTATATAGGGATTAGGAATTCGTATATCCGTAATCTCTGAGGTCTAGTTCGATTTCTGCGATTAGTATAAATCGAACGCCCTCCCGTGGAGCTGCTCAATACACCAAGTGCACGAGTGTAACATAATAGTCAAGACCAACTATTACCCAGTCACACTACGACGTACCGATGGATTGTCCCTGTCCATCTAAGTCGTGAGCTTTCTGTTCGATAGTATACGAGTAACCGACAGTATGATCTTCCGCGTGTCTCCTCACGCCATACTGTCTACAACGTATATATCTAGGACTATTGCATTCAATTACATGATAGACAAAATGCCGACAGTTTGATTAATAGATAATGTAAAACACAGATAAGGAGTTCCATATTGTCACTAAACTAGACATTTAGAATATAACTCCATCACTTCGTTCACAGGACAGCCCGTATCCCGAATCACGCCCAGCCATCGCTCCGGAGGACAACCGCGCGAAACGGGGCTGGTCTGCACCCAATCAGCGCCCGCCGATTGCAGACCAGCGGTCGCTGGAGGAGCTGCAAACAGCGACCGCTGTTTGCCCTCCAGCGGGCACCGTTTGTCCGCGAACAGCAACGCGACGTTGCTGTTCCGGGCTCATTTCCGGGTCGTTTTTCCTCTTCCGACAACCGATCCGGAGGTCCTAGAACCCCTAGTAATCGAGGAATGCGATCCACGATACCCGGAACCCGATCTTACGTTCAAAGTATGATCAACGAAATATGATATCGAATAAATTGCGGAAAAGGGAATTGATCTCATACCTTCTCGGTCGATTGTTGAGACCTTGGAGATTGCTAGTGTATGACTCTTCCCGACTCCAGACGTTGTGTGGGCAACGATCTACTGGGTTCGTCCTTGTCTGCACTCTCCTTCTCAAACCACCGTATTGTTTATTCTCTATGTGAGAATAAAAAAATATTTGCGTTAACCTTATTACTTTTACAGAGAAAAATATATTTGCGTTAACGCAATTATTTTTCTCAGCAAAAATAAATGTTGCGGCAAATTGTAGGTTTAGGAGAGGGCAGGGGGGGGGGGGGGGGGGGGGTTATAGAGTTACACTAGGGACCTCTTAGGTAAATTAATTAGGGGCTAAAATGAAATATTAATTAACTTGGAATACTTAAAAGCAATCCCTTAATTAATCGATTTCAAATTTAATTATTATTAACTCCACTATAAAATAATAATTGAATTCCCGAAATTAATTTAATATTATATCAACAATAATATTTCCGCCGAAATTACATATACGACTTTCCCCGTGTTTAAGATATCGTATGTCCACGAATTAATTTTATTACTAATAATTAAATTAATTCGTCTCTTATTATCCGAGACTAGTACCACTCAACCTTATTATCATGTGGAACAAATCTACCTGCAGGGTTTACATGATAAACTTTATGAGCTCATCTCGGGGACATCATCAACCCGATAAACGGGACACGGTTTCCTGTCTATAATCTATAGCATGCCGTGCGTACAATTACGATTCTCAATTTACCGAGTATCTCGACTAATCAATTAGTCTCACTCATTGGCAAGTTAAAGAACCAAGAATTGGACACACGCACCTATAATTATATAGGGATTAGGAATTCGTATATCCGTAATTTCTGAGGTCTAGCTCGATTACTTCGATTAGTATAAATCGAATGCCCTCCCGTGGTCCTGCTCAATACACCAAGTGTACGAGTGTAACATAATAGTCAAGACCAACTATTACCCAGTCACACTACGACGTACCGATGGATTGTCCCTGTCCATCTAAGTCGTGAGCTTCTGTTCGATAGTATACGAGTAACCGACAGTATGATCTTCCGCGTGTCTCCTCACGCCATACTGTCCACAACGTATATATCTAGGACTATTGCATTTAAGTACATGATAGACAAAATGCCGACAGTTTGATTAATAGATAATGAAAAACACAGATAAGGAGTTCCATATTGTCACTAAACTAGACATTTAGAATATAACTCCATCAGAACTCAACCTGACAGATACTTAGGTATTCTGACAAATGAGAGTTATGAAGTCATGCTTTTAGAAAGCAATGAACCTTCGACCTATACCCAAGCTATGACGAGTCCAGATTCCGAGAAATGGCAGGGTGCCATGAAATCCGAAATGGAATCGATGTCTAAAAATCAAGTTTGAAACTTGGTCGATTTGCTTAAAGGGTCTAGGCCCATTGGATGCAAATGGATTTACAAGATAAAAATAGACATGGATGGAAAACCTAGTTTTTTCAAAGCAAGGTTGGTGGCAAAAGGATTTAATCAAATTCACAAAGTGGATTATGATGAAACCTTTTCACCAGTTGCTATGATCAAATCTATTCGGATTCTCTTAGCCATTGCTGCTCATTATGATTATGAGATATGGCAAATGGATGTTAAAACCGCCTTCTTGAATGGGATTTAGAAGAGGATGTGTTTATGACACAACCAGAGGGTTTTATCGATTCTAATCAGGCTGGGAGAGTATGAAAGCTTAATAGATCCTAATGGATTAAAGCAAGCATCTCAGAGTTGGAATCTTCAGTTCAATGAATCCATATCGGGATTTAGATTTCAGAGGAACTCGAAAGAGTCTTGTTTTACATGAAGATCAGTGGGAGTTACGTTGTATTCATTGTGTTGTATGTCGATGACATACTCCTTATTGGAAACAATATTCCTATGCTTAATTATGTTAAAGAATGGCTTGGAAGATGTTTTTTAATGAAGGATCTTGGAGAAGCACAATACATATTGGGCATCAAGATCTGTCGGAACAGATCGAAAATGATGTTTGAACTTAGTCAAGTGACCTATATTGATAAGGTGGTTGATAAGTTCAGAATGAAAGACGCCAAAAGGGGTCTCATTCCAATGAGTCATGGCACATCACTTAGCAAGATGCAAGGCCCTACGGGACTTGATGAGCAAAAGAGGATGGAAAACATTCCTTATGCTTCGGAAATAGGGTCTATAATGTAGGCCATGATATGTACACGACTGGACGTATCGTATGCTTTGAGCATGACGATTCAGTTTCAAGGAAACCCAGGTGAGGCGCATTAGACTGCGGCCAAGAATATTCTTATGTACCTTAGATGGACTAAAGAATATTTTGTTGTCTTTGGAAGACAAAAAGAGTTGATATTAACAAGCTGTTTGATGCTAACTTCAAAACATACTAAGATAATTGCCGATTGTAATCTGGTTATATCTTTTGTCTGGTTAGAGGTGATATTTGCTGGAATAGTTCTATGTGATGGAGTTGTATTCTAAATGTCTAGTTTAGTGCAAATACGGAACTCCTTATCTATACCTTAATTCGAGATATGATTCAAGCATGATTGCATTTAATGCAATAGTCCTTGATGTATACGTTGTAGACAGTATGGCGTGAGGAGACACGCGGAAGATCATACTGTCGGTTACTCGTATACTATCGAACAGTAGCTCACGACTTAGATGGACAGGGACAATCCATCGGTACGTCGTAGTGTGACTGGTAGATAGTCGGTCTTGACTATCATGTTACACTCGTACACTTGGTGTATTGAGCAGGACCATGGGAGGGCGTTCGATTTATACTAATCGCAGTAATCGAACTAGACCTCAGATATTACGGATATACGAATTCCTAATCCCTATATAATTATAGGTGCGTGTGTCCAGTTCTCGGTTCTTTGTCTTACTAGTGAGTGAGACTAATTGATTAGTCAATATTCTCGGTAAATTGGGAATCGGAATTGTACACACGGCATGCTATAGATTATAGACAGGAAACCGTGTCCCATTTATTGGGTTGATGATGTCCCCGAGATGAGCTCATAAAGTTTATCATGTAAACCCTGCAGGTGGATTCGTTCCACATGATAATAAGGATGAGTGGTACTAGTCTCGGATAACAAGAAACGAATTAATTTAATTATTAGTAATTAAAGTTAATTCGTGGACATACGATATCTTAAACACGGGGAAAGTCGTATATGTAATTCGGCGGAATTATTATTGTTGAAATAATATAAATTAATTATTGGGAATTCAATTATAATTTTATAGTGGAATTAATTATAATTAAAATTGTGGAATTTAATTAAGGTTTGCCTTTTAGGACGCCGAGTTAATTAAATTACAATTTAGCCTAATAATTAATTTCCATAAGGTGTCTGGTGTAGCTCTATAAATACCTCACCCTCTCTTTCTCTATACCTAAGAAACGCCGCTATTTTATTTTTGTGGAGAAAAATAAATTGTTTGCGCAATTATTTTTCTGTAAAAATAAATAGATTAGCGCTGTTATTATTTTCTGGAGAAATTAATTGCTAGCGCAATTATATTTCTGAGACAGAAATCAAAACCTAACCTACGCCGCTATAATTAATTCTGCAGAGAAAATAAAAGCTTGCGCAATTATTTTTCCTCTCTATAGAAATAATTTTGCTTGCGCAAATATATTTCTGAGACAGAGGATATTATTCCTACCGTGGGTTCAAGAGAGAAAGGAGAAGAGGAAGGTTCAGCGGATCGTTGCCCACTCAACGGCTGAACGTCGGGGATAGAGACATACACCGGAAGGCTTCGTGGTCTCAACAATTCGGCTTCTCCGAATCACGCGACAAAGGTATAAGAAATCGAAACCTTTATTCCTCATACGTTTCATTTTCTATTTCGTTGAAAATACATCGGATCTAAGATCGGGTTCCGGGCGTCGTGGATCATGTTCATCGACTACTGGGGGGTCAAGGACCTCCGGATCGGTAGTCGGAAGAGGAAAATCGACCCGGAAACGCGCTCGGAACAGCAGGTCGCGCTGCTGTACGCGGACGAACAGCGCCCGCTGAAAGGCAAACGGCGACCGCCGTTTTAGGCTTAATCAGCGACCGCTGATTTGTGGGCACCGCCCGCTGCTCAAGGCAGATCATCTGCCGTCTCGCGCGGTTGGGAGTGTTCGGCATACGGGCTGTCATGTGAACGAATTAGCCTTCCGGTAGGTCGACCGGGAGTGTTCGGATGTTCGAGCGATCGAACGAACGCATCCCGGATAGTCGATTTCTAAAAATTGGTATCAGAGCCGGTTTTGTCGATTCGTTGTATTTTTGCGAGATTTGTTTTGCAGGTTCGAACCCGATTATTATGGCCATGTGTTTGTGCTTTAATGTTTGTGGTTTGTTAAACTCTCGGGCTTGTCGAGATCGGTTTTGGTTTTGAAATCGTTGCATGTTTGTAATAGTTAAAACGACGGGTTGATTCGTTTAGGTTCTATTTATCGTTTTCGTTGTATCCGGATTGTATAGGATCGATCAACCTGTATAGGATCGAAGGCCGGACGAACGAGGGTCGAGAAGTCGAACTCGCGGCTGACTGAGCATGAACAACGCCCGCTGGAGCTGGGGCAGCGCCCGCTGCCCAGAGCTTCTCCAGCGAGCGCTGGATATGGTGCAACGCCCGCTGCCCGGGGCTTGGCAGCAACGCCGCTGGGGTTCGACTGACACCACAGAACGCTCGTCAAGGCCTGGGACGATGCTCCAGTGGGAGGGGTCCGTCTCTTGGCACTTAGACGAGTCGGTGGTGGATCGAGACCGAGACGAGCAGCGAGCCGATGTTCCAAGAAGACGTGCATCCAAGATATTTAAGGCCATAATAATCGGGGCCACGTTAAATGCTTTATATGTGTTTACATGCTTTTATTATGCTTAAATTGTTTATGCATGTTTATCCCTTTCGTAAAATACTAAGTGGGAGAGGGATTGGAAACAATCCCGCGGTCTCCATTCTCTGTTTTGATAGTGATGTGTGTCACTTACGAGTTGGCTTTAGTGTCATCCTCCCTATCGGATAAAGTCGACACACGGATATCACTGGATCAAAATTCGAATTTAAAATCCACTTATAAAATTGAACAATTATATTTCTCAAAAGCAATGCCTAATCTGTCATTCAAAGACTAATTTCAACTCGACTCATTCTCACCCCGGGGAGTGGAATGGAGCCAAAGCGCTTGGTTATGTCGATGACACAGATTAGAGACTTTCGAGTCATTCGATGACTAGATCGATTGTCTGATTGGCTCCCTCACCTTGTGAGAGATAGGGCTCAATTGCATGATTGATCGCTGGTTAGAAACTTCGAGTTTCACTTACGAGATATCAAGCTTTGATTAATAAATTGTGAAATTTAATAAATGTAAGAATCAATTAACAAAGTTGTTTGTTTTAGTAAACGTCCACACTATCGTGGCTTGCTAAATGGAAGCGGTACTTTGGGTTAATTAAAATTCTATGACATTTAAATAAGTGAGATTCAATTAACAAAGTTGTTTGTTTTAGTAAACGCCCACAAGAACGTGGCTTGCTAAATGGAAACGGAACTTTGGGATTAATTGAGGCTCGACAGTTATAGAAAGTCGTGGAGGACCGCATGTCAACGTAAATGTTGGAGTTGTGTACTTAATGTCTAGATTACAGTAACGGTAACTCCCAATCCATTGCCACTAATCTATTTAATTAAATAAACAATTATTTGCGTTTAATTATTTATAATTAAATATATGCAAATTATAGTCCTGGATTCTATACGTTGTAGTTAGTATGGTGTGTCGGGCCCACACAGAAGATCATACTATCGGTTACTCGTATTTAATCGAACAGTTGCTCACGACCTAGATGGACACGGACCAATCCATCGGTATAGTCGTTGTATGAGAGAGAAAATAATTTGTCTTAATTATTTTATCATACTTGTACACTTGGTGTATTGAGCGGATCGCTTGAGATTTATCGATTAGGATTGCCGGCGATAATCGATTTAAGTCTCAGTGTATTTTATTCTTAATCCCCGATACTATTGCGGGTGTGTATATTTAATATAAGTGACTTTGATTTTCCAAAGGAATTAACCGATTTAATTATTGGGTTAATTACCGGTTAAGTTGGGTCGCTATATTTTATATATGACATGCCGTGAATACTTGACGGGAAAGTGTATCCCGTAAAGGGTTGATAATATCCCCGAGATGAGTTCATAAGGAATTATTATGTAAACCCTGCAGGTGGATTTGTTCCGCATAATAATTAAGGTTGAATGGTACTAGTCTCGGATATAAGAGATGAATAAATTAATTAGCAATAAATTAATTTTATTCATGGATATTTATATCTTAAATACACGGAATAAATAATACTACCGGAGAAATATTATTTGATATAATATTGTTTAATATTGGGAGTGCAATTAATTTATATAGTGGAAAATAAATTAATTAATAATAGTAAGGATTAATAGATTTGGGCTTGGGCTCAATTTAATCACTATTATTGGAAGCCAAATATTCCACCTCCTTAAGATCCCCTACGTAGCCTATAAAAGCACTACATGGTCTTCTCTATTCTCATAACTTGAAGAACACAATTCTAGAGAGAGAAAGTAGAGAGGGAGATCCATGGAGTTCGGTAGATCGTCGCCCACACGACGTCCGGGCTAGTGCAAGGAATACGTGGGAAGATCTCAAGGTCATCATAAGATCTCGTTTCTCCGCACAACGAATCGAAAGGTGAATTATATTTCCGCAATTTAATTCAAGTTTTATTGAATCAATTATCGAAGAACAAAGATCCAAAAGTTCGAACCCGGATTAGACGGACGATCGCCCGAACTAGGGTTCGCGGCGCGCGGAGGAAAGAACCCTCGGCTGGGCCGAGGGCTTGCGATCGATCCAAGGATCGATCGCTGGGGGCGCGGGCTGGTGCCGCACCCCACCCGCCGTGAAGGCGGGGCTCCTCTAGGCGGCGGCGAGTCGCCGGACTCGCCGCGGGGGGGGGGGGGGGGGGGGGGGGGGGGGGTGGGTGGGCTGCTGGGCAGCCCCGTCGATCGCGAAGATCGAACGCGATCTTCGATCGCGTGAACCCCGTCTCGCGGGGGTTCAGCTGGGGGCGGGCCGCGTGCCTTCGGGTGCGTGGTCTCCAAAGGCTGGACTCCGGCGGATGAGTCGGCGTTCATGTGATCTCCGGCGAAGGGTTTGATCGGGTTATTGGTTTCCGCAAATTTTAATAACCCGGGATATCGAATTCCAACAATTGGTATCATAGCGTATGGTTACATTTTTCGTTAATTGTTTCGATAATCGATTGTCGTTGTTTATAGCCATAGATTAATTTATTTTGTTAAATTATTGTGCTATATTGTTCTACGTCCTTGTTTTTCTCTCTTGTATGAATCGTGTTGGTCGGAAAAATTGAATATTAAAAATCGAGGGTTTTCGGAATAATCGAACCGGAATTAATCGACCGTGGGCTCGGCGAAAGGGCTGCGTGTGTTGCTGTACGTAAGCAAGGGCATGGCTGGGCTTGCCGGCGTGTGCCACCAGTGGTGGTGGTTCGCCGGCAGCCGGAGGCTACGCTCGGCAGTCGCGTTGGCGCAACACGGACGAAACCCTTTTGCACGGGCTGTACGGGCTCGGAGCGGGCTGCTGCTGGGCTCGATGTGAGCTGCTGGGGCAGCGGCTGGTCGATGGCTGGACGTCGAGGGCGTCGTCAGGCCGGGAGTCGGCTGCTCCGCGATCGATCGATCAACCCGGCTGCTTCGGCGAGGTGGCTGGTCGCACAAGCTAGCTGCTTGTGAAAGACGATCGATTGCGTAGTTATTGCATGGCTGATGCACATGCGTGGGTTGTATTGCATTTTGTGCTGGAAATCGATATCCCGGGCTATTAAAATTTGCGGAAAATAATAACCCGACCGAAATCCTCGATCGCCGGAGATCCGACCACGAACCACCGTACGAGCCGGAGCTCAACCGAGCACCACCACGGTCCGCCCGTGGTGTCCAGCCGAGCCCCCGCACGGGGCTCGCGATCGCTCTCGTAGCGATCGCTGGGATGCCTCACGGCATCCCCGGGGCTGCTCGTAGCAGCCCCGCGATCGAGCTCACGGGCTCGATCGCCCCTCGGCTCCAGCCGAGGGCTCCCTGCGACGCGCCGCCGACGAGGGTGGCCGAGGGGATCCGCCGCGGCGCCAGCCCGCGGCATCCCCGGCGATCGACCGAAGTCGATCGCATGCCCCGGCGTCCAGCCGGGGCTTCCCCTTGTCGCGCGTCGCGGCGGTCCGAACCCTAGGGTTCGACCGCCACCTTCGATCCTCGCCGGGGATCTCGAATCCCCGTCCCCGAGGTTCGTCGTTTTCCCGGATCGTGCGTTCATGTATGTATCACAATCAATTCACATAAAATCATAGAAGGGAGTTTATGATTTTACCTTTTGATTCGTTGTGCGGAGAAACGAATTCAAGTTGATGACCTTACGATCTTCCCACGTATTCCTTGCACTAGCTTGAACGTCGGGTGGGCGACGATCCTCCAAGCTTATGGATCCTCTTCTCTCTCTCTCTACTTTCTCTCTCTAGAAGAATTATGATCTTCAAGTTACGTTGTATGTAGAAGAGAAGACCATGTAGTGCTTTTATAGGCTACGTAGGGGATCTAAAGGAGGTGGAATATTGGGCTTCTAATATTAATGATTAAATTGAGCCCAAGCCCAAATCTACTAATCTCCCATTAATCTTAATTAATTTATTTTCCACTATATAAATTGATTGCACTCCCAATATTAAACCATATTATATCAAATAATATTTCTCCGGTAGTATTATTTATTCCGTGTATTTAAAATTTAAATATCCATGAATAAAATTAATTTATTGCTAATTAATTTATTCATCTCTTGAATCCGAGACTAGTACCATTCAACCTTAATTATTGTGCGGAACGAATCCACTCATGAGGTTTACACAATAATTCCTTATGAACTCATCTCGGGGATATTATCAACCCTTCCGGGATACACTTTCCCGTCAAGTATTCACGGCATGCCATATATAAAATATAGTGACCCAACTTAACCGGTAATTAACCCAATAATTAAATCGGTTAATTCCTTTGGAATATCAAAGTCACATATATTAAATATACACACCCACAATAGTATCGGGGATTAAGAATAAAATACTCTGAGACTTGAATCGATTATCTCAAGGCAATCCTAATCGATAAATCTCAAGCGATCCGCTCAATACACCAAGTGTACAAGTGTGATAAAATAATTAAGACAAATTATTTTCTCTCTCACACAACGACTATACCGATGGATTGGTTCGTGTCCATCTAGGTCGTGAGCAACTGTTCGATTAAATACGAGTAACCGATAGTATGATCTTCTGTGTGACGTCGCACACCATACTAACTACAACGTATAGAATCCAGGACTATATTTTGCACATATTTAATTATCAATAATTAAACGCAAACAATTGTTTATTAATTTAATAGATTAAATGCTATGACCGGGAGTTTACCGTTACTTAAATCTAGACATTAAGTACACAACTCCAACAATCTCCCACTTGTACTAAGGTCTAGTCATTTCCTCCAAACTCCCGACTCCCATACTCATCACGTGCTTAGAGGTGTACTTCCAAGAAGTACTGTGTGAATGAGCACTCTATGTTGCCGCTCTGAAGTTATCTTGGTGACTACTGCGTCGTCTTCCTCGACGATGACTCGTATCAGATGGTACTTGCTCTATGTGTTAACATCACTTTTTGACTTATGACTTCTTCCAGTTTATCGTGCACCGCTATCCAATAGCCTTTGGTAAACTAAGAGTCATATCCAAGCCAAGAGGTTATCCCGGAACCTAACCAAAACTTCCGCTGCCTCTGAGGCTGCTTATTCGGTTATGAGAGAGTCTGAAAGGCGTCCTGCTTATCACTCTTTCACTCCATGGTTCCACCTTTTTCTAAAAGTGAACACATAGTCTGATATCGACTTACACTGGTCCTCCTCTGATTTAAGATCTGAGAATTTGTAATCAAAGAAGATTTCGTCTTGCTTTACAGCATCCGAAAATCTCTTGTCTAGATTACCTTGATATCCTCCCACTACGCAAACCGCATAGTTGATATCAGGTTCTTGTTTTACAACATTGCATCTATAAAGCTTTCCATACTTGAAGTATAGGAAACCGCTTTGTCCTCATCTATCTCCTTCATGTGTTCGAAACACATACCCTTTAGATAGATGTATATTCTGTCTCTGAAAGGCAATAACCTTTCTCAGAAGTATGCATGTTTAAAACAAACCATAATCGTATAAGATATCTAGGAGAAGTACAATGTTCTTATCCTTAGATCGAAAGATCTCAAGAACATGCTCTAACTTCTACTAATTCTTATATCTTGATTCATTTAGACAACCATTATCTTATGTCTGACAACATTTTTTACATTGTTGCCAATGATGAAATTGTCATCTACATAAAATCTCCGAGAAACACCACCTTGTTTCTATTACATCTCCAATACACCTTTCGTCTATGCCTTTTGATGAATCCATCAAATGGAATATCCCATCAATTCGCAAGTTCCACGATTTATAGCTTTGTTTCAATCCATAAATGGATTTACAATGATCTTGCCTCTTAACAATAATCCTTATTGTTTTCTAAACAGGCACATTTAGATCTAGTACTGCCCTTATGTAGAGCTAGGGATCGATTTCATCTTTACCAGATCCAGAGTTCAAAACTCTTCTAGTCTTATGAACATCTCTGGTTGTCTTAACAACATCCCACTGCAATGGCGTCCCGGTGTATAACAGTAATAACAGTAGGTGCAGTGTGTGGTGTACTTCTACTCGGTTTGGCTGGTTCCTAGTCTTTGTCCTTTTTCTCATTCCAAGGTATTACGTCAGTTAGGGCTTTGTAGTTCATCTAATAGTATTCCTCTAAGAACCGGACGAAATGTCCTTCTGGTTCATAGTAGTATAGAACACACAACATCTTGTTCATCTAGGATATCCTACAACCACAATGAATGTGCCGTTGTTTCTAGAAATATCCATAGAACACAGGTAGTTCCGAACAACTTGTTATTTTACTATTAGAATTTTATTTCTTACTTGTTGGAGTTGTGTACTTAATGTCTAGATTTAAGTAACGGAAACTCACGATCCATTGCCATTAATCTATTTAATTAAATAAACAATTATTTGCATTTAATTATTTATAATTAAATATATGCAAATTATAGTCCTAGATTTTATACATTGTAGTTAGTATGGTGTTGTATGGACACACAGAAGATCATACTATCGGTTACTCGTATTTAATCGAACAGTTGCTCACGACCTAGATGGACACGGACCAATCCATCGGTATAGTCGTTGTGTGAGAGAGAAAATAATCTATCTTGATTATTTTATCACACTTGTACACTTGGTGTATTGAGCGGATCGTTTGAGATTTATCGATTAGGATTGCCGGCGATAATCGATTTAAGTCTCAGTGTATTTTATTCTTAATCCCCGATACTATTGCGGGTGTGTATATTTAATATAAGTAACTTTTATTTTCCAAAAGAATTAACCGATTTAATTATTGGGTTAATTACCGGTTAAGTTGGGTCGCTATATTTTATATATGACATGCCGTGAATACTTGACGGGAAAGTGTATCCCGTAAGGGTTGATAATATCCCCGAGATGAGTTCATAAGGAATTATTATGTACACCCTGCAGGTGGATTTGTTCCGCATAATAATTAAGGATGAATGGTACTAGTCTCGGATATAAGAGATGAATAAATTAATTAGCAATAAATTAATTTTATTCATGGATATTTATATCTTAAATACACGGAATAAATAATACTACCGGAGAAATATTATTTGATATAATATGGTTTAATATTGGGAGTGCAATTAATTTTATATAGTGGAAAATAGAATTAATTAATATTAATGGATTAATAGATTTGGGCTTGGGCTCAATTTAATCATTAATATTGGAAGCCCAATATTCCACCTGCTTAAGATCCCCTACGTAGCCTATAAAAGCACTACATGGTCTTCTCTATTCTCATAACTTGAAGATCACAATTCTAGAGAGAGAAAGTAGAGAGGAGGATCCATGGAGTTCGGTAGATCGTCGCCCACACGACGTCCGGGCTAGTGCAAGGAATACGTGGGAAGATCTCAAGGTCATCATAAGATCTCGTTTCTCCGACAACGAATCAAAAGGTGAATTAAATTTTCGCAATTTAATTCAAGTTTTATTGAATCAATTATCGAAGAACAAAGATCCAAAAGTTCGAACCCGGATTAGACGTACGATCGCGTGGTGGTGGCGTAGCCACCGGACCACGGGCGATCGCCCGAACTAGGGTTCGCGGCGCGCGGAGGAAAGAACCCTCGGCTGGGCCGAGGGCTTGCGATCGATCCAAGGATCGATCGCTGGGGGCGCGGGCTGGTGCCGCACCCCACCCGCCGTGAAGGCGGGGCTCCTCCAGGCGGCGGCAAGTCGCCGGACTCGCCGCGGGGGGCTGCTGGGCAGCCCCATCGATCGCGAAGATCGAACGCGATCTTCGATCGCGTGAACCCCGTCTCGCAGGGGTTCGGCTGGGGGCGGGCCGCGTGCCTTCGGGTGCGTGGTCTCCAAAGGCTGGACTCCGGCGGATGAGTCGGCGTTCATGTGATCTCCGGCGAAGGGTTTGATCGGGTTATTGGTTTCCGCAAATTTTAATAACCCGGGATATCGAATTCCAACAATTGGTATCAGAGCGTACGGTTACGTTTTTCGTTAATTGTTTCGATAATCGATTATCGTTGTTTATAGCCATAGATTAATTTAATTTGTTAAATTATTGTGCTATATTGTTCTACGTACTTGATTTTCTCTCTTGTATGAATTGTGTTTGTCGGAAAAATTAATTATTAAAAACGAGGGTTTTCGGAATAATCGAACCGGAGGAGATCGAACGTGAGCTCAGTGCGTGCTGCCGGGGAGGTGGCTGGAAGCACGGGCTATGCGGGCTGCTGGAAGCGGGCTGAACGCAGCTGGGCGTGTCGGCGTAAGCCACCAGTAGTGGTGGTTTGCCGGCAGCCCGTGGCGGCGTTAGGTTCGCGGCATCGGCTTCGGTTCGCGGCTTCGGCTTCGGATCGTGGGCTGCTGGTGCGCCAAGGCTCGGAGATCTCGATGTCATAAGAGCTATTGCTGGAGCGTAGTCGATGGCATGAGTCGTCATTGAGACGTCGTGCCAGAAATCGATTGCGAGCTGCTACGCATTATTGCATGGGCTCGGTTTTGACGAAGTGGTAGTTTTGCATGTGCGTGGCATGAATTCTTTAATTCATAATGCATATGCATGCATAGCTGGACCACTTCTTGATTCACGGACTTGCATGGTGAGTTACACGGCTGTGCATGGTTCGATAGGGATGGACTTTTTGATTCGAGTGGGTCTCGTTTCGGTTCGTCCCGGTAAATCTGATCTTTCCTGAAATAATTTAATCTTTCTAATATTATTTAATTTAATTTTGGAATTAATTCAAATTCTATTTGGATTAGATTTCTTAATTATGGAATTAAATAATGGAATTAGATGGAGAGTTAAATTAGGAAAGAAAATCCTAGTTTCTCTAGATATCCTATACCTACTTGGATTAGAAGTCTTAAGAAGAATCAAAATTCGATTTTGATTAGGATTCTTGAGATCTAATAGGATTGAGAAACTATTAAAATATTGATTTTATTTAATTTAAGTATTTTATTTAAAATCATTAGATTAATTCAAAATTTATTTTGGGTTGGAAAATCTTGGATTTTATTTAGAATAGAATTAAATATGGAAATCAATGGATTTTAATAATATTGATTTTATTTAATTTAAGTATTTTATTTAAAATCATTAGATTAATTCAAAATTTATTTTGGATTGGAAAATCTTGGATTTTATTTAAAATAGAATTAAATATGGAAATCAATGGAATTGATTTTATTTAATTGGAGTAAAATTAAATATGAGAATCAAGGTACGAATAGTCGAGAAATAATTTTACTTGAGCAATTATTTGATTATTTGTGTACGTACTTGCATGAAATGTATGTTTGTTATTATGCTTATGTGTATTTAATTATGCATTAGATAGCGTATCCCTTTAGTGTAAAAAGCTAAGTGGGAGAGGGAATGGAAACATTGCCATGGTCTCCATTGCTGTTCTCTTGGTGACTTTTATGGACTTTTGAAGTTCGTATAGACAAGTCATTGGAGGAGAATTCTTGTAATTCCTCTTACGAGAAACATTGATTAAGTTTATCAAACAATGCCTAATTTGTCTTTCTGAAACTGATTTCAAGTCGACTCATTCTCACCCCGGGGAGTGGAATGGAGCCAAAGCCACTTGGTCATGTGGATGACACAAATTAGAGACTTTCGTGTCATTTGATGACTAGATCGATTGTCTGCTCGACTCCCTCATTCTATGAGAGATAGGGTCGTTCGCATGGTGAATCACTGGTTAGAAACTTCGAGTTTCACTTATGATTCTCCGCGTCTTGATTTACAAGATTAAATGATTCAAGTAATTGGATGTCAATTATAAAGATCTTTTAGTGTAGTAAACGTCCACACGAACGTGGCTTGCTATGCTGAATGGGATCTTGGATTAATTGATGTAGACAGTTATAGAAGGGAGTGAAGGAGCGTATGTTAACGTAAACGTCCACACGAACGTGGCTTGCGGTGAATATACGTGTCCCAAACAATCTTCTTGGATACTGAGTAATGGTTTACACTTAGGTACGCTTTATAGTATTCTTCCCAACGAAGTAACGCTATAATTGATGTACGACTGAAGCAAATCTAATTGCTAAATCATTTAGATAGGTAAACGTCCACACAAACGTGGCTTGCCATATCTGATGGGATTTTAGAGGTGATTAGTGGTTTAATGATATTATTTAAGGGAGATAATATCGGAGATTAAATCGATTGTTTGTTGTTATATGTGCTCATAGATTAGGAAATGGCTTTGAACCCACTTTCTGTGTTACGTAAGGAATTTAACTCACTGGTCCCTAAATGTAATGATTGGAATAGAGATCTAGACATTACCCAAACTGTTAAAGAGTACAAGTTTGTACTCAGTGAGCTTTGTCCTCCCGAGCCTACGAATGTTTAGACATGATGTAGAGGCGAGACAAGAGGCGATGAGGATACTCATAAAGGCCATTCATTCGAGGAAACGCTTAAACACGTTTCTGAAATGATTGACCTTTTGGACGAGTTGAGACCGAGATCGCAAGCTCTTGTAGCCAATGCCATAGGTTTCGAACCTAAGGGTAAGATCGGGGGGAAGGAAAAGCAAGCAAAGAATCCCAGTGGTCCTAAGTTACTTGGACCACGAAATGGGACGAGAAAGCCATGAGGCAAGTGTTCTCGATGCAAACAGTCTGGGTACTGGAAGTCTGATTATCCTCTCAAAGAAAGTACGAAATTTTCTTTAGTCGTGAAACATAGTCAGTAGTATTATCTACCGGAACCTGGTGTGTAGATATGGAACCACTGGCGGTATGTGCATTTTAAATGCAAAGGTTCCAGGAAACCCGACGACTTAGAGAAGAAGAAATCGTAGTCTACATGGGCAATGCTGTGGAGGAGGCAGCAGTTGCAGTGGAGGACATTTTATAGGATTTCATTTTGAGTTATTGCTTTTATGTACCTTTCATATTAGAAAGAACTTTGTTCTGGATTTCTAATGAATGGATATTTTATTTCTTTTAATCATTTGATGGTTATAAGAAGAAATAAAGATATTATCTATTCTGGTACATTAGCTAGCAATATATAAATGATGAATCCTGAGTCCACCATGATGCAACGAACCGTTTTATATAACTCGTTTTACTAATAAGAGATTTCTTTGTTAAATCAATTTTACTTGTGGATTCTTATGCTAAGTCATATTTATTCAAATAAGAAGTTCAAAGGTCGAAAATTGATTGTAAGATCAATTAAGTTGAAGGAGTGGACCTTCCGACCTAAGAATCTAATTTGGAAGATGATACGACTAAGCAATCCTTTATGGATATAAGATATAAGATCTGGACACGTATAAGAATTGATTGACTCTGATGTATGCAGACCTATGTCTACTCAGACAATAAGGTACGAGTACTTCATTTGATGATTACTCTAGAAATGGATTATAATACCTGATGTGCCACAAAAGCAAGTGTTTTGACATGTCAATGGACACTAAGCAATTGTGGAGAACCATCAAGGTATATCCATTTGTAGCCTGCGATTTGATCGCGGAGACAAGTACCTGTCTGAGGAATGCATGGCATACTGATCAGAGATTGGGATTGGATCCCAAATGACTACACCATACACTGTTGTGTAGAAATGGTGTGTCGTAAACAAGAAATGGAACTCTTATAGAAGTAGTAAAAAGCATGAGTTAAACGGAACTACCTATGTTCTATGGATATGTCTTGGAAACAACGGCGCATTTAAATGCGGTTGTAGAATATCCTCGAAGAACAAAAGATGTGTGTTCAATAGTACTATGAACCAGAAGGACGTTATAAGTTCTAACGCCCGGTTCTTAGAGGAAGACTATTAGATGAACCACAAGCCCAAAATGACGTGATACTTTTGGAATGAGAGAAAACGATAATAAAACTTAGAACCAGCCGAACCGAGTAGCGGTACACCACTAACTGCACCTACTGTTATTACTGTTTATACACCGGAATGCCATTGTAGTGGGAGGCTGTTTGACAACCGAAGATATTCATAAAACTAGGTGAGTCTTCGGACTCTGGACCTAGTATACATGAAATCGATCCCTTGATCTACATGAAGGCAGTACTAGATCTAAATGTGCCTTCTTAGAGAACAATAAGGATTATTGTTAAGAGGCGAGATCATTTAGAGTACAAGCTTAGTTGATCCATTTATGGATTGTAACAAAGCTAGAGTTCGTGGAACTTGCGCATTGATGAGATAGTCCATTTGATGGATTCATCAAAAGGCATTGACGAATCGTGTGTATGGAAAACGTGATGGAAACAAGGTGGTGTTTCTCGGAGGTTTTATGTAGATAACATTTTATCATTGGTAACAATGTAAAGATGTTGTCAGACATAAAATGATGGTTGTCTAGAAAAATCGATATATGAGATAAAGAAGAAGTTAGAGCATGTTCTTAAGATCTAGGATCTCAAGAAAAGAACATTGTACTTCTCTAGATATCTTGTACGATTATGGTTCATTTTTAACATGCATAGTTCCAAGAAAGATTCGCTACCTTTCAAACACGGAATGCATATATCTAAGGGTATGTGTTTTGGAACACATAAAGGTGATAGAAGCAGTGAAAGCAGTTTCCTACACTTGGAGTGTGGAAAGCTTGATAAATGCAATGTTGAAAAACGAGAACCTGATATCGGCTATGCGGTTAGCATAGTGGGAGGATATCAAGGTAATCCTGGAAAGGAATATCCGACTGCTGTAAAAGTACTTTCGAAGTACTGTTCTAGACTACGAAGCAGACGAGCATTTCCTTTGGATTACATTCTCTTAGATTTCTAATCAAATGAGGATCAGTGTAAGTCGATATCAGGCTATGTGTTTCACTATTGAAGGAGAAGGAGTTTTAACATGGAAGAGTGATAAGCACGATGCTTTTCGGACTCTGCCATGGGTAACCAAATAGCGGCCTCAGAGGCAGCGGAAGTTTTGGTATAACTCCGGGATAATCTCTGGGACTTAGATGTGATTCTTAATTTGCCAAAGGCTATGTAAATAGCGGTGCGATGGCAAATGGTAAGAAATCACAAGTCCATAAGTGTAAGATAACACATAGTGCAAGTACCACCTGATACGAGTCATCGTCGAGGGAGACGACGCTGTAGTCACCAAGATAACTTCAGAGCGGCAACCTAGAGTGCTCATTCACATAGTACTTCTTGAAAGTACAACTTAAGCACGTGATGCGTATGGGAGTCGGGAGTTTGGAGGAAATGACTAGACCTTAGTACAAGTGGGAGATTGTTGGAGTTGTGTACTTAATGTCTAGATTTAAGTAACGGAAACTCACGATTCATTGCCATTAATCTATTTAATTAAATAAACAATTATTTGCATTTAATTATTTATAATTAAATATATGCAAATTATAGTCCTAGATTTTATACGTTGTAGTTAGTATGGTGTTGTATGGACACAGAGAAGATCATACTATCGGTTACTCGTATTTAATCGAACAGTTGCTCACGACCTAGATGGACACGGACCAATCCATCGGTATAGTCGTTGTGTGAGAGAGAAAATAATCTATCTTGATTATTTTATCACACTTGTACACTTGGTGTATTGAGCGGATCGTTTGAGATTTATCGATTAGGATTGCCGGCGATAATCGATTTAAGTCTCAGTGTATTTTATTCTTAATCCCCGATACTATTGCGGGTGTGTATATTTAATATAAGTAACTTTGATTTTCCAAAGGAATTAACCGATTTAATTATTGGGTTAATTACCGGTTAAGTTGGGTCGCTATATTTTATATATGACATGCCGTGAATACTTGACGGGAAAGTATATCCCGTAAGGGTTGATAATATCCCCGAGATGAGTTCATAAGGAATTATAATGTAAACCCTGCAGGTGGATTTGTTCCGCATAATAATTAAGGATGAATGGTACTAGTCTCGGATATAAGAGATGAATAAATTAATTAGCAATAAATTAATTTTATTCATGGATATTTATATCTTAAATACACGGAATAAATAATACTACCGGAGAAATATTATTTGATATAATATGGTTTAATATTGGGAGTGCAATTAATTTTATATAGTGGAAAATAGAATTAATTAATATTAATGGATTAATAGATTTGGGCTTGGGCTCAATTTAATCATTAATATTGGAAGCCCAATATTCCACCTCCTTAAGATCCCCTACGTAGCCTATAAAAGCACTACATGGTATTCTCTATTCTCATAACTTGAAGATCACAATTCTAGAGAGAGAAAGTAGAGAGGAGGATCCATGGAGTTCGGTAGATCGTCGCCCACACGACGTCCGGGCTAGTGCAAGGAATACGTGGGAAGATCTCAAGGTCATCATAAGATCTCGTTTCTCCGCACAACGAATCAAAAGGTGAATTAAATTTCCGCAATTTAATTCAAGTTTTATTGAATCAATTATCGAAGAACAAAGATCCAAAAGTTCGAACCCGGATTAGACGGACGATCGCGTGGTGGTGGCGTAGCCACCGGACCACGGGCGATCGCCCGAACTAGGGTTCGCGGCGCGCGGAGGAAAGAACCCTCGGCTGGGCCGAGGGCTTGCGATCGATCCAAGGATCGATCGCTGGGGGCGCGGGCTGGTGCCGCACCCCACCCGCCGTGAAGGCGGGGCTCCTCCAGGCGGCGGCGAGTCGCCGGACTCGCCGCGGGGGGCTGCTGGGCAGCCCCATCGATCGCGAAGATCGAACGCGATCTTCGATCGCGTGAACCCCGTCTCGCAGGGGTTCGGCTGGGGGCGGGCCGCGTGCCTTCGGGTGCGTGGTCTCCAAAGGCTGGACTCCGGCGGATGAGTCGGCGTTCATGTGATCTCCGGCGAAGGGTTTGATCGGGTTATTGGTTTCCGCAAATTTTAATAACCCGGGATATCGAATTCCAACATTACTGACTTACCATCTCTACACGTAAGTGTATGGTGTAGTCATTTGAGACTTAATCTCAATCTTTGATTATGCTATGTGTTATGTGGTAGCCTCCGCGACTAAGTCGCAGGCTTCCAATGGATATACTTTGAAGGTTCCCCATAATTGCTTTGTGACTAAAACACTTCGCTTTTATGGCACATCATTGATCATTCTCAATACTTGTCCGAATTCTATCTTTTACCTAAAAGGTATGCTTAGTTGCATTATCTTCCAAACTTGATTCTTAGGTCGGAAGGTCCATTCCTTCAACTATAATTGATCAAATCAATTTCGACCTTTTGAATCTCATTTGAATAAATATTACTAAGTATAAGAATCCACAAGTATAATGATTTAATTAAGAAATATATCTAAATAGTAAAACAAGTTATAGAACGGTTTGTTGCATCGTGGTAGACTTAAGGATTCATCATTTACTTTATTGCTATCTAATGTACCAGGATAGATAATACCCATTATTTCTTATCAAAATCATCACCATGATTAAAGAAATAAAATATCCATCCATAAATAATAGAAATCCAGAACAAAATTTCTTTCTAAAATAAAGGGTACATAATGCAATAAACTTGAAATGAAATCCTATTTAACTACTAAAGCAGATAAATGTCTTCCACTGCAACAGCTGCCTCCTCTACAGCTTTCCTTGACCATTCCTCCATTTCCAAGTCTTTGGGTTTTCTGGTGTCCCTGCATTTTAAATGCATACATACCGTCAGTGGATCCATATCTACCAACCAGGTTTCTGGTAGATAACACAACTGACTATGTTTTAAAGACTAAGGAGAGAATCTCATACCTTCTCCAGAAGAAAATAAAGACTTCCAGTCCCCAGATAACTTTCTTTGAGAATGACTGCCCGAAGGCTTTCTCACCCTATTCCGTGGTCCAAGTGCAGGACTACAGGGCTTCTTTGTCTGCTTCTCCATTCCTTGGTCTATGCCCTTAGGTTCGAAACCTTTGGCTTTGGCCATAAGAGCTTGCGATTGTCTCAACTCATCCAAAAGGTCCAACATCTCGAAAACGTGTTCAAGCGTTTCCTCGAAGCGACTGACCTTTATGAGTATCCTCATCGCCTCTTTTCTAACCTTCTCGTTGTCTCTAAACATAAGTTTGAGCTTCAGCATGATATCATGATTGGTGGTTAATGCAAAAGCACTGTTCCACTTCTCAAAATCAGCTGTTTCCTCAATAGTTGAGACACGTGTTGGTTCAGGAGGACAAAGTTCACTGAGTACTAACTTGTACTCAGCAACAGTCTGGGAAATGTCTAACTCGTTATTCCATCCAACACAGTATGGAACTAGTGCGTTGAATTCCTTGAGTATCACAGAAAGTGGGTTCATAGCTATTCTCTAAACCTATAAGCACATATAAACAAACAATCAATTTAATATCCGATATTATCTCCCTTAAATAATATCATTAAATTACTAATCACATCTAAAATCCCATCAGATATGGCAAGCCACGATAGTGTGGACGTTTACCTATCCAAATGATTTCGTAATTAGATTTGCTTCGGTCGTACATCACTATAGCGTTACTTCGATGGGAAGAATACTATAGAGCGTACCTAAGTGTAAACCATTACTCAGTACTAAGAAGTTTGTTTAAGATTCGCATGTTACCGCAAGCCACGATAGTGTGGACGTTTACGTTAACCTACGTTTCCTTCACTCCCTTCTATAACTGTCTACATCAATCGTTCCAAAATCCCATTCAATGCAGCAAGCCACGATAGTGTGGACGTTTACTACACCAAAAGATTTTTACAATTGACATCCAATTACTTGAAGCATTCGATTTTGTAAATCAAGACGCGGAGAACCATAAGTGAAACTCGAAGTTTCTAACCAGTGATTCACCATGCGAACAACCCTATCTCTAATTAGATGAGGGAGCCGAGCAGAAAAACGATCCATCTTCAAAAGAATGGTACAAATGTCTCTAATTTGTGTCATCCACATGACCAAGTGGCTTTGGCTCCATTCCACTCCCCGGGGTGAGAATGAGTCGACTTGAAGTCAGTTTCAGAAAGACAAATTAGGCATTGTTTGATAAACTTAATCAATGTTTCTTGTAAAAGGAATTACAAGAATTCTCCTCCAATGACATATCTATATGAACTTCGAAAGCTCATAAATGTCACCAAGAGAACAGTAATGGAGACCATGGGAATGTTTCCATCCCCGCTCCCACTTAGCTTTTTATAACAAAGGGATACGCTATCTAATGCATAATTAAACACATAAGCATGCATACAAGTAATAAAGCACATATCACATAGTCAAAATAATGCTAGAAAATTATTTTCCGACTATCATGGCTTTATTCCATCTCCGTATGCGTCTTCTAGTCTTCAGTCTTCGTTCTTGAATGCTCCATGTGACGAGAATATTAATCCCAATATTTAAATCTATTTATTTTTAATAAATCCAAAAGATACTTAATTCGAAAATTAAGTCAATCGAATAAATCAAAATTAAAATTAAATATTATTAATATTTTTGTTTATTTATTTTCTTATCTAATTCTATTAAATCTCTAGAATAATCTATCCAAGTAAAACTTGGAATATTCTAGAAGACTTCTATAATAGAATAAAGAAATAAAATAAATTAGGACTCTTCTACTTTCCAAAATTAATTAATTTCCATGTCCATGAAAATTCCCATAAAATAGGAATAATCAAATAGAAAATAAATCAATTCATTAATTAATTATTTTCCTATCTAATTCTATTAAATCTCTAGATTCCTATTCCAAGTAGAACTTGGAATATTCTAGAATACTTCCATAATAGAATAAGGAAATAAATAATATTAATTAATTTTTTTCCTATCTCCATGAGAGTTCCCAAACTTAGGAATACTCAAAATAGGAAAACTTGAATCAATTAGGAAAGTGAATCTAGGTAGGAGTAGCACGAGATCACGAGGACCCCGCGCCCTCCCCACCTTGATCGCCGACCGGGAGCACCACCGCCGCCGTCCCCAGCCCACGCGCCACCTGAAGGTACCGGTATACCGATCCGATCGACATACCGTGTGTGCGGAAGCGTGTAAAGCGATAGATCTACTATGCCATGATCTTAGTGCACACAAATATGTATAGACACACATATATTTATATATATATACACATCCAATATATATATATATATATAAGGTTCAACGATTACTTACTTTTGGTGATCGTTGAAATTGGTTAAGGTGGTGTTGAGTCGATTGAACCACCTTAATGGATCAGCCACGAATTGTACACCTTTGGAATGACCCCGTCACGCCTTTGGATCGCCCGGATGTTGAAGCCGCACAAATGGCCCGGCCTCTACGTGTTGCACACGAACCCGGATGACGAACACTTTGCTTGATCGAGTCGGTTCTCCAAGAACACTTTCTCCTCTCTCTCTTTGGTGTGAATTTCGTGGGTTAAGGTAATGTGTGATGAAAATCTGATTTTCATCCATATTATAACCTCATTATTCACCACATTACTCCCCTTTGTAACCTACAACATAATGGGCATCATAATGCACCATTAACATGCAAAAGGGGTTACAAAGGAGGTGAAAGGTCATGCCACATACATATGCCACTATGCATTGTATGTGGTCCCACTTGCTTGTGTGGCATGCCATGTCACACTATGTGACATGCATCCATGCAAGCCATGCATCCCATGCATGTGTATTAAATCCACGTAAATATTGATTCTAAATCAATATATTTATCAAGCAATGTATATCAATATCGAGCTCGTGTGTGACCCTGTAGGTATGATTTAATTGATCAATATTATATTGTTCCCAAGAATTAATATTATCAAATAATCATTTAACATCCATAGACGACCTTATGACTTTATCGATTGCACACGTAGGATCGAAGGACATATCCCAACAATCTCCCACTTGGCCTTCAGAGCCAGTGTGCTGCCAACTTCCTTTTGTCACTTTATGTCTAAGTTTGAACTTGAGGCAAGACTCGAGTCATCCTCAATCGGTTCAAACCTTTCTTGGACTTTGAGACAGACTGTAAAACCAAATTTATCACTATGATACGAATCTGGACGTGGCCACGTATTTTCCACAGTCTCGACTCTCCAAGTGGCCGGTAAGACATGTTTCCCATTATAAAATGGAGGACAATCCCATCTTGTCAATCCAAGCTCTCCCACTTGCTTCCTGATATACCCAATAACAAGTTTTATAACCTCCTTTTACGAAAGGCGTTTACTTGTATCAAAGTACACCATTTCACAATGGAATCACTCTGGACTACTCAGGTCAGAGGAAATTGCTCGACAGTCAATGAAATAGTATTATGACTCGAAATCTTAAATACTATTCCAGTCGGGTCTGTTCGATCATTAGCTCCCAGCTAATATCTATGTAATTGTACTTGATGTCCCACATCACTAGCCCATGAAGCGGCGCTATAGTACACATTACAATCTAGTTCTTTGTATTATCGGTTTGTCCGTACTCGATTATACGAACCAGGAACAGCTATATGATTCAAGTATATCAGTTCAACCATTGGGACTTCATTATGCGGTAAGTCGACCTCATAACCCAATTGATATAACTTAATCATTTGGACAATTCATATAAATTAAACCATATTTATATGAAGAATTATGTATTATACATATGAGTGAATGTTTACCAAATCTCCAAAAGTATCTAATACAGTAATAGAAATAACAACCCATCTCTAAGATGTCTGATATCTATTGCAGTCGTGAAAGCCTCAAGCTTAAACTGCTGGAGAGGTTTAGAAAGCGGGTTTGCAACCTTACCAAAAGTTGCAACTTTATTATCTCGATGTCTCCACAAAACTATCTCCCAAATAATGTGGAACTTCTTGAGCACCATTTTTAGACTTGTGGTGCTTCCTAGCTCATAGGCTTGCGCGATAACTCTACTATAAATAGAGAACTATCGGATGGGCTGAGCTAGTTACGCCACCTAGTTCATTCAAGAACTTTCAAATCCTAACTGCCAACATTACTGCATCCAATGCAATACTGTGCTCAGCTTCTGTAGTTTAATCAGCTATATTGCATTGCATGGAACTATTCCAGCAAATATCACCTCTAACCAGACAAAAGATATAACCAGATTAAAATCGGAAATTATCTTAGTCTGTTTTGAAGTTAGCATTCAAACAGCTTGTTAATATCAACTCTTTTTGTCTTCCAAAGACAACAAAATATTCTTTTGTCAATCTAAGGTACATAAGAATATTCTTGGTCGCAGTCTAACGCGCCTCACCTGGATTTCCTTGAAACTGACTCGTCATGCTCAAAGCATACGATACGTCCGGTCGCGTACATATCATGGCGTACATTATAGACCCTATTGCCGAAGCATAAGGAATGTTTTCCATCCTCTTTTGCTCATCAAGTCCCGTAGGGCCTTGCATCTTGCTAAGAGATGTGCCATGACTCATTGGAATGAGACCCTTTTTGGCGTCTTTCATTCTGAACTTATCAAGCACCTTATCAATATAGGTCGCTTTACTAAGTCCAAACATCCTTTTCGATCTGTTCCGACAGATCTTGATGCCCAATATGTACTGTGCTTCTCCAAGATCCTTTATTGAAAAACAATTTCCAAGCCATTCTTTAATAGAATTAAGCATAGAAACATTGTTTCCAATAAGGAGTATGTCATCGACATACAACACAATGTATACAACGTAACTCCCACTGTTCTTCTTGTAAAACAAGACTCTTCCGAGTTCCTCTGAAATCCAAAACCCCGTATGGATTCATTGAACTGAAGATTGCTACTCCGATATGCTTTGCTTTATTCCATAAATGGAATTATAAGATTGCATAATTTCTCAGCCTTATTAGGATCAATAAAACTCTTTGGCTGTGTTAAAACACAGCCTCTTCTAGAATCCAATTCAAGAAGTTAGTTTTAACATCCAATATTACCATAACTCATTATCAAGATGAGTAGCAATGGCTAAGATGATCTGAATGATTTAATCAAAGCAACAGGTGAAAGTTTTTCCATAATCCACCTCGTGAATAAAACTTTTACCATCAACCTTGCTTTGAAAACCCTAGGTTTTCCATCTGTCTGTTTAGATCTTAAAGATCTATTAGCATTCATTGGGTCTAACCCCGTGATGCAAATATATCAAGTTCCAAACTTGATTATCAGATATTGATATCATCTCAGATTTCATGGCACCATGCCAATTTTCAGTAGCTGGACTCGTCATAGCTTGGAATTAGGTCGAAGGTTCACCGCTTTCCAAAAGCATGAATTCATATCTCTCATTGGTCACAATATCTAAGTATTTGAATAATAGAGATAGATTTATGCCTTTCGGACCTACGAGGGCTGGTATGGCTTTCAAAACCATAAGAATACTCTCAACCTAGTCTTGAGTATTCATCATTGGTTGTTTCACTTGAACCTCGTTCAAGACAACCGAGCTCCCACTGAATTTCTAGGAAAGATAACTCTTTTCAAGAAAATCACTATCTCGAGCAACAAAAAATTGTTCTCAGATAGATCGTAGAAGTTGTACCCTCGAGTTTCTTATGGATACCATAAAAAACTTTTATCCCATTTGAGTTCAAGCTCTGTAGAGATAAATCTCGTCAGAGAAGCTTTTAGAACCTCAGATTTTGATGAAAACAATTTAGGGACCCTCCCTTTCCATACCTAGTATGATGTCTTATCAACAGCTTTTGACAGCGTCCTATTCAGTGTATAAGTTGAAGTCAAGAATTGTGTGTTCCCAAAAGAGACCAGTAGTTCATTTAGACCTCTCATCGAATGGTCGAACTATATCTAATATAGTTTGTTTTCTCTTTTCCGAAACATAACCTTCATGTGCTTGTGAACTGATAGGTTCCACATACATCAGTATGGATCATCCCTAATTAATCACTCACATGTTCTCCTTTCTCCAAGAAAGATGACATTGTTATCTTTGTCCATCAAACATCATTCACATGTATCAAATGACTCCAAGTCAAATGATTCTAGAATGCCTTCTAAAAGAAGATTCGTTACATGTTTAGATTTTGATCTAATCAACAATGTTACAGTTATGTCTCAATGAGACTTATTCGATTTGGAATTTTGTGTTAATGTTATATATGATTTGTTGAGTTTAAAGTATACATAAATAATGTAATAATCGTACCAAAACAAAGAATAGTTCACAATTAAAATAGTTATCAAACTATTTAATTAGTGAAAAACTAATCCATCAGTATCCAATACTGAACCAATATTCATTGTTTATTGAAGGTTCGAAATTACATAGTTATAATACTAAAACAAGGCCCTAAAGCAAAACAACATCATATGATCATACGGCTAATGCAGCGACCTTCGCTCCATTTCTCGCCCGTAGAACGACATCTCTACTCACCAAACTTATACTTCTATGTAGTTCCTCCACATACAAATGTGAGAACTACGTTTGGAATCCAATACCCAAGAAGTAGAATTTGTGAAGTTTAATGTCTATAACATTAATACCTGAAGATGAAGCAACCCCGCTCTTCACATCTTCTTTGAACTTTGGGCAAGTTCAATTATTCTCAATAATTGACTCTTATTCGAATTTCCCATTCAAAATTATCTCAATGTCAAAACGTGATAAATCGTAAGTGAAAAATCGAAGTTTTCTAACCAGCGATATTATCATGCAATTGAAACCCTATCTCTCATAAAATATGAGGGAGCCAACCAGACAATCGATTCACGCCATCCAATGGCTCGAAAGTCTCTAATTTGTGTCATTGATGAACTTAAGTGTTTTGGATTAAATCACTCCCCGAGGTGTAAATAATCATAACCTTATAATCCATCAAATGAAAGAAAAATTAGGCATTTGTTTTGAAATGGAATAAACTATGAACTTTTATAAGTTTGCAAGTAGTGTCCAACACTTTTGCAGTAGACGCATTGAGATTCCCTAGGAACCCTAGTAGCCTTCTTGCCCATGCTCTTTTGAATACCCTATCCTATATCATAAGAATTTCCCTCTTAGGGTCCTTCTCTATCGCCGGCTCAGCAGCATTGAGCATCCCGTGGAGCTCACGAAGCGATTTCTTCAAACCATTCATATGGAAAATTTAGCCTAAAAGCATTATAACCATCATGAGATTGAAGTATGAAATCGGTTGCCAAATAATCATCATAGGAAAAATCTAGGCGGTCACTTGAAACAAATAATCCAATCATTTGTTGCACATGTGATCCCATAGATTTCCATTTTTCCAGCCTAGCTGAAGCGATGACCCTGGTCACACCGAACCGCTCAATCATTGCATATTCTCCGAACATGATATTGAGTTGTTCAATGATATCTTAGGATGTGGTTATCTAACACATTTTCCTTGTCTTCGTATTTGAGGACCATCCTCAAATTACGTTGTGAATCAAGAAAATTTGTTCAATTTTTTCATAATCAAGAATTGAACCAAACTTGAATTGAGTTGATATTTGACATGATAAACTATAAAAGAAAGATAACTAAAGTATGTAAACATCCACAAAGCGGTAAACAAATAAGGTTGTCTAACAATTGTACTTATTTATTTCATTTTGTTCAATTGATATCCAATATCATTGTCCCTTAGAACAAAACGATTCCGAGAT
The DNA here is from genome assembly GCA_954870475.1 of Euphrasia confusa. Classification (NCBI taxonomy): domain Eukaryota; kingdom Viridiplantae; phylum Streptophyta; class Magnoliopsida; order Lamiales; family Orobanchaceae; genus Euphrasia; species Euphrasia confusa. The sequence goes on from OX940950.1 coordinate 18,907,416, forward strand.
CCTCATCTTGCAAATCTTTAAGCCGACTGAGTCCGCACTTAAGTATTTCAAGATAGGTAGACACACCCATGTCAATGATATCTAATATCACTCTCGGTCGATGAGAATCCCATTCTCATCTCATGTCTCGATAGCCACGCCTGCAGTGGATCTATCGATGAGAAAACCAAACTCACGTGTAAGGGTCTAACCCTTACTCCCACTTATCCCAAGATAACAAGTAGTACCCCGCTGAGGCGGACCTACCAACTTATGATCGAGGGCTTCATGAGTGTGACGTTTTGGACAAGACATTATACTCATTATTTTTGGGAACTTGCATGCATAGGTTTGTTTATATGTAAGTTGAACATTTATAACATAAAACAACCTATAACTAGCAAAGCAATTAAATACGTAATCGAAAGGCCCCTAGAACCTCACAACTCTCAAACGAAAAGATTAAAAGCAACAAAATAGGCCTTGAACATCTTCTGGACTGGACCGCGCCCGCCGTTTCAGTTCCGCACCCGCCGATTTAGGTCAACCTTAGTCCATACCCCAAAAACCACGAACGGCGCCCGCCGTTTCACAAACGGCGGTCGCCGAACACCACTGGCGGTCGCCGTTTCCAAAACGGCGCCCGCCAAAAGGGTACAAAACAGGCTGACCAAAAAACAGCCTTTCGTCGGTCGCTGTTTCCAAAACGGCTGCCGAATCCATTCGGCGCCCGCCGGAGCACAAACGGCGCCCGCCGTTTTGCTCCAGCAGCCCGGTTTTCGCCCGTTTCGCTTCATTTTGCTTCGTTTCTTCTCGTTTTCGCCGGAGAGCCGAGATCCACCATCGAACCATGGACCAAGTCCATCGCTTACAAGTTTGAACAATACATATTGAAATAGAAAACCTATCTATTACAAATGATTCCAAGGGACGCAGCCCTCCAAAACTATGGCCAATCGTACGAAAAAAACGACAATTTCATTCACCCGACCACTAACGGTGGCCGGCCTTACATCTAATCACATAATCACAATTAAACATATAATCCAATTATGTTGATTTAACCTTCGTGTCCAACACAAAAGTGTGCACGAGCCCTAGGCTCTGATACCAATTGAAGGTACCGGTATACCGATCCGATCGACATACCGTGTGTGCGGAAGCGTGTAAAGCGATAGATCTACTATGCCATGATCTTAGTGCACACAAATATGTATAGACACACATATATTTATATATATATACACATCCAATATATATATATATATAAGGTTCAACGATTACTTACTTTTGGTGATCGTTGAAATTGGTTAAGGTGGTGTTGAGTCGATTGAACCACCTTAATGGATCAGCCACGAATTGTACACCTTTGGAATGACCCCGTCACGCCTTTGGATCGCCCGGATGTTGAAGCCGCACAAATGGCCCGGCCTCTACGTGTTGCACACGAACCCGGATGACGAACACTTTGCTTGATCGAGTCGGTTCTCCAAGAACACTTTCTCCTCTCTCTCTTTGGTGTGAATTTCGTGGGTTAAGGTAATGTGTGATGAAAATCTGATTTTCATCCATATTATAACCTCATTATTCACCACATTACTCCCCTTTGTAACCTACAACATAATGGGCATCATAATGCACCATTAACATGCAAAAGGGGTTACAAAGGAGGTGAAAGGTCATGCCACATACATATGCCACTATGCATTGTATGTGGTCCCACTTGCTTGTGTGGCATGCCATGTCACACTATGTGACATGCATCCATGCAAGCCATGCATCCCATGCATGTGTATTAAATCCACGTAAATATTGATTCTAAATCAATATATTTATCAAGCAATGTATATCAATATCGAGCTCGTGTGTGACCCTGTAGGTATGATTTAATTGATCAATATTATATTGTTCCCAACAATTAATATTATCAAATAATCATTTAACATCCATAGACGACCTTATGACTTTATCGATTGCACACGTAGGATCGAAGGACATATCCCAACACCACCACCACCGGTGGCCGGCGTGGCCGAGGAGCCCCGCGGGCAGCCCCTTCGATCGATCATCATCTCCATGGGATCGATCCCATCGATCCCGAGCCCTAGTTCTCCCTCTCATCATCTCCTTCGTCACATGAGTTCTCCGGCGGTCGTCTCGGCATCGATCCAACGTAAATAAATTACAAGAAATAAATTTACAATTCCGGTATCGATTCTATACATGAAATCGACCCTATACACTTTCCGGAAAACATAGAACAATAATAATAAATCTAAATTCGGTCAACCCCCGAATTTTTACTATTACAAGCATTCATCCACACAAAACGAATCTCGACATGTCCGAGAGTTTAATAATCATGGTAAAATTAAATAACAATTAATTAAACAATTAATCAATTAATTAACCATGATAGTCGGAATCCCTGCAAGGTAGAACGATAATTGAACACATACATGAACACGAAACCAAACGCTCTGATACCAATTGCTGGAAATCGATATCCCGGGCTATTAAAATTTGCGGAAAATAATAACCCGACCGAAATCCTCGATCGCCGGAGATCCGACCACGAACCACCGTACGAGCCGGAGCTCAACCGAGAACCACCACGGTCCGCCCGTGGTGCCCAGCCGAGCCCCCGCACGGGGCTCGCGATCGCTCTCGTAGCGATCGCTGGGATGACTCACGGCATCCCCGGGGCTGCTCGTAGCAGCCCCGCGATCGAGCTCACGGGCTCGATCGCCACTCGGCTCCAGCCGAGGGCTCCCTGCGACGCGCCGCCGACGAGGGTGGCCGAGGGGATCCGCCGCGGCGCCAGCCCGCGGCATCCCCGGCGATCGACCGAAGTCGATCGCATGCCCCGGCGTCCAGCCGGGGCTTCCCCTTGTCGCGCGTCGCGGCGGTCCGAACCCTAGGGTTCGACCGCCACCTTCGATCCTCGCCGGGGATCTCGAATCCCCGTCCCCGAGGTTCGTCGTTTTCCCGGATCGTGCGTTCATGTATGTATCACAATCAATTCACATAAAATCATAGAAGGGAGTTTATGATTTTACCTTTTGATTCGTTGTGCGGAGAAACGAATTCAAGTTGATGACCTTACGATCTTCCCACGTATTCCTTGCACTAGCTTGAACGTCGGGTGGGCGACGATCCTCCAAGCTTTTGGATCCTCTTCTCTCTCTCTCTCTACTTTCTCTCTCTAGAAGAATTATGATCTTCAAGTTATGTTGTATGTAGAAGAGAAGACCATGTAGTGCTTTTATAGGCTACGTAGGGGATCTAAAGGAGGTGGAATATTGGGCTTCCAATATTAATGATTAAATTGAGCCCAAGCCCAAATCTACTAATCTCCCATTAATATTAATTAATATATTTTCCACTATATAAATTAATTGCACTCCCAATATTAAACCATATTATATCAAATAATATTTCTCCGGTAGTATTATTTATTCCGTGTATTTAAGATTTAAATATCCATGAATAAAATTAATTTATTGCTAATTAATTTATTCATCTCTTGAATCCGAGACTAGTACCATTCAACCTTAATTATTGTGCGGAACGAATCCACTCATGAGGTTTACACAATAATTCCTTATGAACTCATCTCGGGGATATTATCAACCCTTCCGGGATACACTTTCCCGTCAAGTATTCACGGCATGCCATATATAAAATATAGTGACCCAACTTAACCGGTAATTAACCCAATAATTAAATCGGTTAATTCCTTTGGAAAATCAAAGTCACATATATTAAATATACACACCCGCAATAGTATCGGGGATTAAGAATAAAATACTCTGAGACTTGAATCGATTATCTCAAGGCAATTCTAATCGATAAATCTCAAGCGATCCGCTCAATACACCAAGTGTACAAGTGTGATAAAATAATTAAGACAAATTATTTTCTCTCTCACACAACGACTATACCGATGGATTGGTTCGTGTCCATCTAGGTCGTGAGCAACTGTTCGATTAAATACGAGTAACCGATAGTATGATCTTCTGTGTGACGTCGCACACCATACTAATTACAACGTATAGAATCCAGGACTATATTTTGCACATATTTAATTATCAATAATTAAACGCAAACAATTGTTTATTAATTTAATAGATTAAATGCTATGACCGGGAGTTTACCGTTACTTAAATCTAGACATTAAGTACACAACTCCAACATTTTTAATAGCTACGCTGAATGAATTTAATTCATTCTTGATCGAATGCATGGCCTTGTGCATGTGCGTGTGTTAATTCTTGGATACATGGCCTTGTATGAGAATTAATTCATGGTGCTGTGCATATGCATGTGAAATGGCTTGGGTCGATGTGCATGGGTTGTGCATGGTTTGACCGGGCACGAACCGGGAAGATTCGAGCGGGTCTCGTTTTTGGTTCGTCCCGGTAAATCCGATCTTTCAGGAAATAATTTAATCTTTCTAATTTTATTTAATTTAATTTTGGAATTAATTCAAATTCTATTTGGATTAGATTTCTTAATTATGGAATTAAATAATGAAATTAGATGGAGAGTTAAATTAGGAAAGAAAATCCTAGTTTCTCTAGATATCCTATACCTACTTGGATTAGAAGTCTTAAGAAGAATCAAAATTCGATTTTGATTAGGATTCTTGAGATCTAATTTAAATAGGATTGAGAAATTATTAAAACATTGATTTTATTTAATTTAAGTATTTTATTTAAAATCATTAGATTAATTCAAAATTTATTTTGGATTGGAAAATCTTGGATTTTATTTAGAATAGAATTAAATATGGAAATCAATGGATTTTAATAATATTGATTTTATTTAATTTAAGTATTTTATTTAAAATCATTAGATTAATTCAAAATTTATTTTGGATTGGAAAATCTTGGATTTTATTTAAAATAGAATTAAATATGGAAATCAATGGAATTGATTTTATTTAATTGGAGTAAAATTAAATATGAGAATCAAAGAATTTTTCCGTCGCTCGGCAAAGTATTCAAGACGTAGAATGAAGGCTCAAGACAAGCGTGCTGGAATTCATGAAGGTACGAATAGTCGAGAAATAATTTTACTTGAGCAATTATTTGATTATTTGTGTACGTACTTGCATGAATTGTATGTTGTTATTATGCTTATGTGTATTTAATTATGCATTAGATAGTGTATCCCTTTGTTATAAAAACCTAAGTGGGAGAGGGAATGGAAACATTGCCATGGTCTCCATTGCTGTTCTCTTGGTGACTTTTATGGACTTTTGAAGTTCGTATAGACAAGTCATTGGAGGAGAATTCTTGTAATTCCTTTTACGAGAAACATTGATTAAGTTTATCAAACAATGCCTAATTTGTCTTTCTGAAACTGATTTCAAGTCGACTCATTCTTACCCCGGGGAGTGGAATGGAGCCAAAGCCACTTGGTCATGTGGATGACACAAATTAGAGACTTTCGTGTCAATTTATGACTAGATCGATCGTCTGCTCGGCTCCCTCATTCTATGAGAGATAGGGTCGTTCGCATGGTGAATCACTGGTTAGAAACTTCGAGTTTCACTTATGATTCTCCGGGTCTTGATTTACAAGATTAAATGATTCAAGTAATTGGATGTCAATTATAAAGATCTTTTGGTGTAGTAAACGTCCACACGAATGTGGCTTGCTATGCTGAATGGGATCTTGGATTAATTGATGTAGACAGTTATAGAAGGGAGTGAAGGAGCAGATGTTAACGTAAACGTCCACACGAACGTGGCTTGCGGTGAATATACGTGTCCCAAACAATCTTCTTGGATACTGAGTAATGGTTTACACTTAGGTACGCTTTATAGTATTCTTCCCAACGAAGTAACGCTATAATTGATGTACGACCGAAGCAAATCTAATTGCTAAATCATTTAGATAGGTAAACGTCCACACGAACGTGGCTTGCCATATCTGATGGGATTTTAGAGGTGATTAGTGGTTTAATGATATTATTTAAGGGAGATAATATCGGAGATTAAATCGATTGTTTGTTGTTATATGTGCTCATAGATTAGGAAATGGCTTTGAACCCACTTTCTGTGATACGTAAGGTTTTTAAACTCATTGGTCCCTAAATGTAATGATTGGAATAGAGATCTAGACATTACCCAAACTGTTAAAGAGTGCAAGGTTGTACTCAGTGAGCTTTGTCCTCCCGAGCCTATTGACATAGGCGGCTAGACAAGAAGCGATGATGATACTCATAAAGGCCAGTCCTTCGAGGAAACGCTTAAACACGTTTTTGAGATGATTGACCTTTTGGACGAGTTGAGACGGAAATCGCAAGCTCTTGTAGCCAATGCCAAAGGTTTTGAACCTAAGGGCAAAATCGGGGGAAAGGAAAAGAAAGCAATGAATCCCAGTGGTCCTAAGTTACTTGGACCACGAGATGGGACGAGAAAGCCATGAGGCAAGAGTTCTCGATGCAAACAGTCTGAATACTGGAAGTCTGACTATCCTCTCAAAGAAAGTACGAAATCTTCTTTAGTCGTAAAAACATAGTCAGTGGTATTATCTGCCGGAACCTGGTGTGTAGATATGGAACCACTGACGGTATGTGCATTTTAAATGCAAGGGTTCCAGGAAACCCGACGACTTAGAGAAGAAGAAATCGTAGTCTACATGGGCAATGCTGTGGAGGAGGCAGCAGTTGCAGTGGAGGACATTTTATAGGATTTCATTTTGGGTTATTGCTTTTATGTACCTTTCATATTAGAAAGAACTTTGTTCTGGATTTCTAATGAATAGATATTTTATTTCTTTTAATCATTTGATGGTTATAAGAAGAAATAATGATATTATCTATTTTGGTACATTAGCTAACAATATATAAATGATGAATCCTGAGTCCACCACGATGCAACGAACCGTTTTATATAACTCGTTTTACTAATAAGAGATTTCTTTATTAAATCATTTACACTTGTGGATTCTTATGCTAAGTCATATTTATTCAAATAAGAAGTTCAAAGGTCGAAAATTGATTGTAAGATCAATTAAGTTGAAGGAGTGGACCTTCCGACCTAAGAATCTAATTTGGAGGATAATACGACTAAGCAATCCTTTATGGATATAAGATATAAGATCCGGACAAGTATTAGAATTGATTAACTCTGATGTTTGATCAGAGCTTGGGATTGGATCCCAAGAGACTACACCATACAGTCCTCTGTAAGATTGGTGTGTCGGAAATAAGAAATGGAACTCTTATAGAAATAGTAAAAGCTTGAGTTATACGGAACTACCTATGTTCTATAGATATGTCTTGGTAACAACGGCGCATTTCAATGCGGTTGTAGAATATCTTAGAAGAACAAAAGATGTGTGTTCGATAGTACTATTAACCAGAAGGACGTTATAAGTTCTAACGCCCGGTTCTTAGAGGAAGACTATTAGATGAACCACAAGCCCAAAATGACATGATACTTCTGAAGAGAGAGAAAACAATTAAGACTTAGAACCAGCCGAACCGAGTAGCGGTACACCACTAACTGCACCTACTGTTATCACTGTTTATACACCGGAATGCCATTGTAGTGGGAGGTTGTGGGACAACCGGAGATATTCATAAGACTAGGAGAGTCTTCGGACTATGGACCTAGTATACATGAAATCGATCCCTAGATCTACATGAAGGCAGTACTAGATCTAAATGTGCCTTCTTGGAGAGCAATAAGGATTATTGCCAAGAAGCAAGATCATTTAGAGTACAAGATTAGTTGATCCATTTATGGATTGGAACAAAGCATTGAGTTCGTGGTACTTGCAAATTGATGAGATAATCTATTTTATGGATTCATCAAAGCATAAACGAATCGAGTGTATGGGAAACGTGATGGAAACAAGGTGGTGTTTCTCGGAGGTTTTACGTAGATAGTGCTGGAATTCAATATCCCGGGGTATCAAAAATTGCGGAACCGATAACCCCGACCGAAATCCCGTCGCCGGAAACCGATCACGAGCACCACGATATCCGGAGCTCAACCGGAGAGTCGCCGCGGGATGAACCCGCGGCCGAAACCCTAGCCGAGCCCCACCGTGGGCTTGCGATCGCGTGCGATCGCATGGGGCTGCTCCGGCAGCCCCGGGCGGCGGTGAGTCCGGCGACTTCACCGCCGTCGCCGCCGTGAGGAGGGGCGCCAGCCGAGGCACCAGCCCTCGGCAGCCCCGCGATCGACCTCACGGTCGATCGCTCGCCCCGGCTCCAGCCGGGGCTTCCCTCTCGCGCACGCCGCGATCGAACCCTAGGTTCGATCGCACCCCTCGACTCCCAGCCGAGGGTCCTTCGAACGTTCGCCGGGGATCTCGAATCCCCGTCCCCGAAGTTCGTCGTTTACCCGGATCTTGTGTTCATGTATATGTCACAATTTAATTCACATAAATTCACACGAAGGAGTTTATGATTTGTACCTTTTGATTTGTTGTGCGGAGAAACAAAATCAATCGAAGACCTTTGAATCTTCCCACGTATTCCTTGCACTCCGTTCGAACGTCGGGTGGGCGACGATCTATCGAACTCCTATGGATCTCCTTCAACTCTCTAGAATATCAAGTATGATAATTCTTGTCTTATTCAAGTTATGAATTATGAAGGCCATGTAGTGCTTTTATAGGCTACGTAGGGGATCTAAAGGAGGTGGAATATTGGGCTTCCAATATTGAAGATTAAATTGAGCCCAATGCTCAAGTCCATTAATCCTTATCAATATTAATTAATTTATTTTTCACTATATAAATTAATTGCACTCCCAATATTAAACCATATTATATCAAATAATATTTCTCCGGTAGTATTATTTATTCCGTGTATTTAAGATTTAAATATCCATGAATAAAATTAATTTATTGCTAATTAATTTATTCATCTCTTTAATCCGAGACTAGTACCATTCAACCTTAATTATTGTGCGGAACGAATCCACTCATGAGGTTTACACAATAATTCCTTATGAACTCATCTCGGGGATATTATCAACCCTTCCGGGATACACTGTCCGGTCAATCATTCACGGCATGCCATATATGAAATATAGTGACCCAACTTAACCGGTAATTAACCCAATAATTAAATAGGTTAATTCCTTTGGTAAATCAAAGTCACTTATATTAAATATACACACCCGCAATAATATCGGGGATTAAGAATAAAATACACTGAGACTCGAATCGATTATCGCCGGCAATCCTAATCGATGAATCTCGACGATCCGCTCAATACACCAAGTGTACAAGTGTGATAAAATAATTAAGACAAATTATTTTCTCTCTCACACAACGACTATACCGATGGATTGGTCCGGGTCCATCTAGGTCGTGAGCCACTGTTTGATTAAATACGAGTAACCGATAGTATGATCTTCTGTGTGGGCCCGACACACCATACTAACTACAACGTATAAAATCTAGGACTATGATTTGCATATATTTAATTAATAAATAATTAAACGCAAACAATTGTTTATTAATTTAATAGATTAAATGCTATGACTGGGAGTTCACCGTTACTTAAATCTAGACATTAAGTACACAACTCCAACAATCTCCCACTTGTACTAAGGTCTAGTCATTTCCTCCAAACTCCCGGTTCCCATACTCATCACGTGCTTAAAGTGTACTTCCGAGAAGTACTATGTGAGTGAGCAATCTAGGTTGCCGCTCTGAAGTTATCTTGGTGACTACTACGTCGTCTCCCTCGACGATGACTCGTATCAGGTGGTACTTGCACTATGTGTTATCATCACTTTTAGACTTATGACTTCTTCCGGTTTACCATGCACCGCTATATATGTAATAGCCTTTGATAAACCAAGAGTCATATCCAAGTCTTAGAGGTTATCCCGGAACCTAACCAAAACTTCTGCTGCCTCTGAGGCTGCTATTCGGTTATGAGAGAGTCCGAGAAGCGTCCTGCTTATCACTCTTTCATATTAAAAATTCCACCTCTCCAAAAGTGAACACATAGCCTGATATCGACTTACACTGGTCCTTCTCTGATTTGGGATCTGAGAAAATGTAATCTAAGAAGATTTCGTCTTGCTTAATAATCCAGTACTTTGCAAGTACCATTATAGCATTTGAAATTCTCTTGTCAATATTACTTTGATATCCTCCCACTACGCAAACCGCATAGTTGATATCAGGTTCTTGTTTTCCAACAATGCATTTAAGCTTTCCACACAAAGTGTAGGAAACTGCTTTGTACTATCTATCTCCTTTATGTGTTCGAAACATACGACTTTAGATAGATATACTTATTCTGTCTCTGAGAGGTAACAACCTTTCTCAGAACTTATGCATGTTAAAACAAACCATAATCGTATAAGATGTCTAGGAGAAGTACAATGTTCTTATCTCTAGATCATAAGATCTTAAGAACACGCTCTAACTTCTACTCAATCTTATATCCCGATTTATTTAGACAACCATCATTTTATGTCTGACAACATCTTTACATTGTTGCCAATGATAAAAAGTTATCTTCATAAAATCTCCGAGAAACACCACCTTGTTTCCATTACGTCTCTAATACACCTATCGTCTCTGCCTTTTGATCGAATCCATCAGATGGACTATCCCATCAATTCGCAAGTTCCACGATTCTCAGCTTTGTTTCAATCCTAAATGGGTTTACTAAGCTTGTACTCTAAATGATCTAGCCTCTTAACAATAATTCTTATTGTTCCAAGCAGGCACATTTAGATCTAGTACCGCCCTTTTGCAGAGCTAGGGTTCGATTTCATCTCTACTAGATCCAGAGTCCGAACTCCTCTAGTCTTATGAATATCTCTGGTTGTCCGACAACCTCCCACTGCAATGGCGTCCCGGTGTATAACAGTAATAACAATAGGTGCAGTATGTGGTGTACTTCTACTCGGTTTGGCTGGTCCTCAGTCTTTTGTCCTTTTTCTCATTCCGAGGTATTTCTTCAGTTCAGGCTTTGTGGTTCGTCTAATAGTCTTCCTCTAAGAACCGGGCGATACACGTCCTTCTGGTTCATAGTACTATAGAACACACAATACTTTGTTCATCTAGGATATCCTACAACCATATTGAATATGCCGTTGTATCCAGGAATATCCATAGAACATAGGTAGTTCCGAACAACTTGTTCTTTTACTATTAGATCTCCATTTCTTATTTACAACGCACCATCTCTACACGTAAGTGTATGGCGCGGCCCTTTGGGATTGAATCCCAATCTTTGATTATGCTATGTGTTATTTAGATAGGTGATGGCCTCCGCGACCGAGTCGCAGGCTCCTAATGGATATACTTTGATGGTTCCCCATAATAGCTTATGTGTCCATTGACTAGTCAAAACACTTTGCTTTTATGGCACATCAAGTACTCTAATCCATCATCGAGTATTCTTGAAAGAATTACTCGTACCTTTCTAATTTACACATATGTCTGCATATCTAATCATTTCTAACACTTGTCCGAATTCTATCCTTTACCCAGAAAGGTTTGCTTAGATGTATTATCCTCCAAATTCAATCCTTAGGTCGGAAGGTCCATTCCTTCAACTATAATTGATCAAATCAATTTCGACCATTTGAATCTTATTTGAAAATACTACTAAGCATAAGATTTCACAAGTATAATGATTTAATAAAGAAATATATCTAACAAGTAAAACAAGTTATAGAACGGTTTGTTGCATCGTGGTAGACTTAGGATCCATCATTCACATATTGCCATCTAATGTACAAGAATAGATAATACCCATTATTTCTTATCAAAATCATCCAATGATTAAAGAAATAAAATATCCATTCATAAATAATAGAAATCCAGAACTAAACGTTCTTTCTAAAATAAGGGTACATAATGCAATAATCTTGAAATGAAATCCTATTTTAACTACTAAAGTAGATAAATGTCTTCCACCGCAACAGCTGCCTCCTTCACAGCTTTTGCCCGTGTAGACTCGAACTCTTCTTCTCTAAGTCGCCGGGTTTTCTGGAACCCCTGCATTCAAAATGCACATACCGTCAGTGGTTCCATATCTACGCACCAGAATTCTGGTAGATAATACCGCTGACTATGTTTTTACGACTAAAGAAAAATTCGTACCTCTGAGAGGACATTCAGACTTCCAGTGTCCAGACTTGTTGCATCGGAAGCACTTGCCCCTTGGCTTTGCAGCCCCCACTCGTGGTACAGTCTTCTTGACACCACTGGGTTTCCAGGCTTGCTTCCTCCTCTTGCCCCTACCTCCGACAGGCTTCAAGGCTTTGGACTTGGTAGCTACAAGCGCTAGAGACTTGCCCTTCTTGTAGATCCCCTCTGCCGCCTCAGTTCAGTCAGGAGTTGCGCAAGAGAATAAGATAGTTTACCCATATTATAACTCATGCGAAACTGCTCAAAACTAGGGGTCAGAGACTGGAGTATGATGTCGACTTGCGTCTCAGCATCAATTTGAGCTCCTAGGATCTCAAGCTCATTCAACAGACCCATCATCTTAAGAACGTGATCCCCTACGGGCGTTCCTTCAGACTGAGTAGTTGTCATGAGGACTCTCATGGCTTCTTGCCTTGCCGCACGATCTTGCTCCCCAAACATCTCCTTGAGGTTAAACATCATATCATAGGCAGTGTCCATCGACTCATGTTGGGTTTGGAGTACATTTGACATGGAAGCCAAAATATAACACCTAGCCATTTCATCAGCCTTTTTCCACTTCCGATATGTCAGTTTTTCCTCATCAGTCGAGGCAGCTGTGGGCTCAGCAGGGCAGACTTCATGGAGTACAAACTTGTACTCCTCCGAAGTCAGGACAATGTCTAAATTTCTCTTCCAATCAATATAGTTGTGGCCAGTGAGCTTATGCTCCTTGAGTATCATAGAAAGTGGGTTCATAGCTATTCTCTAAACCTTTTGAGCACATTTAAACAAACAATCAATTTAATATCCGATATTATCTCCCTCAAATAATATCATTAAATTACTAATCACATCTAAAATCCCATCAGGTAAGGCAAGCCACGTTGTGTGGACGTTTACCCACCCAAATGATTTAGCAATTAGATTTTATTTGGTCATACATCACTTATAGCGTAACCTCGTTGGAAGGAATACTATAAGGCGTATCTAAGTGTAAACCATTACTCAGCACCAAAGTGAATCGTTTGGAATTGCTACATCACCGCAAGCCACGTTGTGTGGACGTTTGCGATAACCTCACAATTCTTCACAATTCCTTACAACTGTCTACATCAATTAATCCAAAATCCGTCAGTATAGCAAGCCACGTTGTGTGGACGTTTACTACACTAAGAGACTTTTATAATTGACTCCCAGTTACAAGATCCATTCGATTTTCGTAAATCAAGACGCGGAGAATCATAAGTAAAACTCGAAGTTTCTAACCAGTGATTCACCATGCGAACAACCCTATCTCTCATTAGATGAGGGAGCCGAGCAGACAATCGATCCACCTTAAAAAGGATGGTACAAATGTCTCTAATTTGTGTCATCCACATGACCAAGTGGCTCTGGCTCCATTCCACTCCCCGGGGTGAGAATGAGTCGACTTGAAGTCAGTTTCAGAAAGACAAATTAGGCATTGTTTGATAAACTTAATCAATGTTTCTTGTAAAAGGAATTACAAGAATTCTCCTCCAATGACATATCTATACAAACTTCAAAAGTCCATAAGAGTCACCAAGAGAACAGTAATGGAGACCATGGGAATGTTTCCATCCCCTCTCCCACTTAGCTTTTTATAACAAAGGGATACGCTATCTAATGCATAATTAAACACATAAGCATGCATACAAGCAATAAAGCACATAACACATAGTCAAAATAATGCTAGAAAAATTATTTTCCGACTATCATGGCTTTATTCCATCTCCGTATGCGTCTTCTAGTCTTCAGTCTTCGTTCTTGAATGCTCCATGTGACGAGAATATTAATCCCAATATTTAAATCTATTTATTTTTAATAAATCCAAAAGATACTCAATTCGAAAATTAAGTCAATCGAATAAATCAAAAATAAAATTAAATATTTATTAATATTTTTATTTATTTATTTTCCTATCTAATTCTATTAAATCTCTAGATTCCTATTCCAAGTAGAACTTGGAATATTTTAGAAGACTTCCATAATAGAATAAGGAAATAAATAATATTAATTAATTCTTTTCCTATCTCCATGAGAGTTCCCAAGTTTAGGAATACTCAAAATAGGAAAACTTGAATCAATTAGGAAAGTGAATCTAGGTAGGAGTAGCATGGGTTGCTCCCACACCACCCCCACCGCCGACCACCACCATCGCCGGGCACCACCGCCGCCGCCTCCTAGCCACGCGCCACCACCACCGGTGGCCGGCGTTGCCGAAGCCCTAGCGGGCAGCCCCCACGGTGGGGTCGATCGATCCTCATGGGGATCGATCATGGGGATGATCGACCCCCCGGTTTTTCGTCCTCTTCGTCTTCTTCGTCACACGTGTTCTCCGGTGGTCGTCTCGGCATCGATCCAACGTAAATAAATTACAAGAAATAAATTTACAATTCCGGTATCGATTCTATACATGAAATCGACCCTATACACTTTCCGGAAAACATAGAACAATAATAATAAATCTAAATTCGGTCAACCCCCGAATTTTTACTATTACAAGCATTCATCCACACAAAACGAATCTCGACATGTCCGAGAGTTTAATAACGAATAATCATGGTAAAATAGCAATTAATTAAACGAATAATTAACAATTAATTTAAACCATGATAGTCGGAATCCCTGCAAGGTAGAACACAATTGAACACATACATGAACACGAAACCAAACGCTCTGATACCAATTGCTGGAATTCGATATCCCGGGGTATCAAAAATTGCGGAACCGATAACCCCGACCGAAATCCCGTCGCCGGAAACCGATCACGAGCACCACGATATCCGGAGCTCAACCGGAGAGTCGCCGCGGGATGAACCCGCGGCCGAAACCCTAGCCGAGCCCCACCGTGGGCTTGCGATCGCGTGCGATCGCATGGGGCTGCTCCGGCAGCCCCGAGCGGCGGTGAGTCCGGCGACTTCACCGCCGTCGCCGCCGTGAGGAGGGGCGCCAGCCGAGGCACCAGCCCTCGGCAGCCCCGCGATCGACCTCACGGTCGATCGCTCGCCCCGGCTCCAGCCGGGTCTTCCCTCTCGCGCACGCCGCGATCGAACCCTAGGTTCGATCGCACCCCTCGGCTCCCAGCCGAGGGTCCTTCGAACGTTCGCCGGGGATCTCGAATCCCCGTCCCCGAAGTTCGTCGTTTACCCGGATCTTGTGTTCATGTATATGTCACAATTTAATTCACATAAATTCACACGAAGGAGTTTATGATTTGTACCTTTTGATTTGTTGTGCGGAGAAACAAAATCAATCGAAGACCTTTGAATCTTCCCACGTATTCCTTGCACTCCGTTCGAACGTCGGGTGGGCGACGATCTATCGAACTCCTATGGATCTCCTTCAACTCTCTAGAATATCAAGTATGATAATTCTTGTCTTATTCAAGTTATGAATTATGAAGGCCATGTAGTGCTTTTATAGGCTACGTAGGGGATCTAAAGGAGGTGGAATATTGGGCTTCCAATATTGAAGATTAAATTGAGCCCAATGCTCAAGTCCATTAATCCTTATCAATATTAATTAATTTATTTTTCACTATATAAATTAATTGCACTCCCAATATTAAACCATATTATATCAAATAATATTTCTCCGGTAGTATTATTTATTCCGTGTATTTAAGATTTAAATATCCATGAATAAAATTAATTTATTGCTAATTAATTTATTCATCTCTTTAATCCGAGACTAGTACCATTCAACCTTAATTATTGTGCGGAACGAATCCACTCATGAGGTTTACACAATAATTCCTTATGAACTCATCTCGGGGATATTATCAACCCTTCCGGGATACACTGTCCGGTCAATCATTCACGGCATGCCATATATGAAATATAGTGACCCAACTTAACCGGTAATTAACCCAATAATTAAATAGGTTAATTCCTTTGGTAAATCAAAGTCACTTATATTAAATATACACACCCGCAATAATATCGGGGATTAAGAATAAAATACACTGAGACTCGAATCGATTATCGCCGGCAATCCTAATCGATGAATCTCGACGATCCGCTCAATACACCAAGTGTACAAGTGTGATAAAATAATTAAGACAAATTATTTTCTCTCTCACACAACGACTATACCGATGGATTGGTCCGGGTCCATCTAGGTCGTGAGCCACTGTTTGATTAAATACGAGTAACCGATAGTATGATCTTCTGTGTGGGCCCTGTTGGAAATCGACTACCCGGGACATGTCCGTTCGACTACTCGAACATCCGGACAAGCCCAGTCGACCCCCGGCGTGCCCACTGTACTTAACACGAAGCCCTAGACTCGTATCACGCCCAGCCATTGCACCGAAAGTGCAACCGCGCGAAAACGGGGCATACTGCCCTGTCTGTCGGCCGACATCGAATTACTCATGAAAAGATGTCGCCCGACAGGGCAATGTCGCCCGACATTGAATCCTTCAGTAACTGATGTCGGCCGACATCGTCGCGATTCCAGCAGCGGGTTTTGCCCGTTCTGGCTGTTCCGACGAGATTTTCTCGATCCGACTGCCACGCTGGAGATCAGAGACCTCCCAGCAGTCCGAGAACATCAAATCCAAGCCAAGTAAACCAATCTTTGGTTCGTTGTATAATTACGTACGAGATCGAATCGAAACAATGCGGAAATAGGGTTTCGATTCCATACCTTTGTCGCGTGATTCGGAGAAGCCGAATTGACAGAGACCTCGAGACTTCTAGCGTATGTCCTAGCCCTCTTACTCCAGCCGATGTGTGGGCATCGATCCGCTTGGAGCTCCCCGTCTCTTCTCTTCTCAACCACCGTGAATATACTTCTCTGTCTCAGAAATAATTTTGCGCTAACAAATTAATTTCCACAGAGAATTTCTGTCTCAGAAATATAATTGCGCAGGCAATTAATTTCTACAGAATGTTTCTTGCGCTAATCTAAATTAATTAAGCAGAAAAAAGATAATTGCGCTATCAATTAATTTCTCTGCAGAATTAATTATAGCGGCGAAACTTAGGTTAGAGAGAGAGAGGGGTGAGGGATTTATATAGGCTACACTAGAGGACCTCTAGGCAATTAATTAATTAGGCTTAAATTGTAATTTAATTAACTTGGTGTCCCAAAAAGAAAACCTTAATTAAATTCCACAATTTTATTTATAATTAATTCCACTATAAAATTATAAATGATTTCCCAATTAATTAATTCAAATTACTCCGTCAATAATTTTCCCACCGTATTACATATGAGACATTTCCCCGTGTTTAAGATATCGCATGTCCACGAATTAATTTTAATTACTAATAATTAAATTAATTCATTTCTTATGATCCGAGACTAGTACCACTCATCCTTATTATCATGTGGAACGAATCCACCTGCAGGGTTTACATGATAAACTTTATGAGCTCATCTCGGGGACATCATCAACCCAATAAATGGGACACGGTTTCCTGTCTATAATCTACAGCATGCCGTGTGTACAATTCCGATTCCCAATATACCGAGGGTCTCGACTAATCAATTAGTCTCACTCACTGGCACATCAAAGAACCGAGCATTGGACACACGCACCTATAATTATATAGGGATTAAGAACTCACATATCCGTAATATCTGAGGTCTGGTTCGATTACTCCGATTAGTATAAATCGAACGCCCTCCCGTGGTCCTGCTCAATACACCAAGTGTACGAGTGTAACATGATAGTCAAGACCGACTATCTACCAGTCACACTACGACGTACCGATGGATTGTCCCTGTCCATCTAAGTCGTGAGCTACTGTTCGATAGTATACGAGTAACCGACAGTATGATCTTCCGCGTGTCTCCTCACGCCATACTGTCTACAACGTATACATCAAGGACTATTGCATTAAATGCAATCATGCTTGAATCATATCTTGAATTAAGGTATAGATAAGGAGTTCCGTATTTGCACTAAACTAGACATTTAGAATACAACTCCATCAGGCCCGACACACCATACTAACTACAACGTATAAAATCTAGGACTATGATTTCCATATATTTAATTAATAAATAATTAAACGCAAACAATTGTTTATTAATTTAATAGATTAAATGCTATGACCGGGAGTTCACCGTTACTTAAATCTAGACATTAAGTACACAACTCCAACAGATAGCATTTTATCATTGGTAACAATGTAAAGATGTTGTCAGACATAAAA